>VWZK01022044.1:26899-105114 GCA_013396935.1 Baryphthengus martii | reverse complement strand
CCCCCCCCCCCCCCCCCCCCTTGTGAATAATTGTGGCATTCTCTGAAGGTGAGGTGAATAAGGAATATGTTTTCTGTTACTGCTTCCCAGAATTTGTCCTTTGAAGCGCTAGGTGGCAGGCTCTCGGCGTGCAATGATATTTGATCTTGGGAAAACACAATGGTACCAAGGTTGTGTGCTTACAGATGCCAGGTTAAAGTCAAATGGTTTTCTCTTCCACAGATGATAAATACTATTTTTCTTTTTTTTTTTTTTTTTTTTTTTTTTTTTTTTANTTTTTTTTTTTTTTTTTTTTTTGCTACTTATGTGTTACTTTCCTGAAACCAAACCGTTTCTCACCAGTGCAGTCTGCTCTGATGCTAAGACGTCGGACAAATTATGAACCGTTAACAAGTCACTAAGTTTTTTAGACTGTAAGGCTATCTGAAATAAGTTCTTGTAATTTGCATTTTATTGCTGTTCAAAAATAATAACTTACAGAATGGAAATCTAAGGAGCCAGGAGCAAAGGATGCACATCATTTCCAGTTACCAAAACTTAATTCTACCTATTGATGCCAGTGTGAGAAAAAAGAGTAGGGTTTTACTTTTGGGAAGTTGTTAACGTGTTAGTCTGAGTCAGTTGAGGTTGTCTTCTGAACAGACCCTTTTCTCTCTGTTTCCTTCCACTCATGTGGCTTTTGGTTAATAACCGTGTTAGTTTGTCATATACGTCTGGACTTTTCATGCTGCGTCACTCAACTGAATTAATTTGAAACAACAAGCAAGCTGACCACTTAGAATGAAAGCAGAATGTCATGGCTGTATGCATTTAAATAACATTTTGTATAGAAAGTAAACATCCCTACTGTGCAGAGTTTTTGACTTCCACAGATGTATTTTAAAACCAAATACCATAAGTCATTTCCATTTGTAGTTAATTGCCTGAGTTCAAAGTTTGGTTTTCCTTAGAAGAATACATAAAACTATTAACTGTTTGTAAGGAATTGAGACTGAGTTCTGTTCTAGAGGTGAGCGTGTTACTGTACATTATGCTGCACTTAGAACAAATGCCACCCTGAGCTGTGGTCTCACGTTTTCCTTCCAGTATCTCCTTGGCCTGTCTCTAGTCGATGGATTGCCGAAGGCAATTGCTAACGATTCAAGCACAAGCACCATCAAAAGGGAGAGCAAATTAGAGAAAAAGAGTGACTAAGCTAGATGGATAGACAAGCAAGAAAGAGCAGAGCTCTCTTGTCTTGGATTCTTACCTAGTGAATTGCAGGAGCGTGGCTCTGAAGTTCCCAGAGGAGAGAGCGTTCGCAGCACTGGCTTGTAGCGCAAATGTAATAGCTGAGAATTCTAAGCTATATTGACAGCTCAAAAGTTTTTGAATTGCAGAAAGCAGGCCTGTTGGCTGCATCTTCTGATGTCCTGATGTAGATCTCACTAATTTCAGCATCAAGTTTGGTTGTTTATATTTAAGCTAAAGGATATTTCTGAACGAGATCTAGATTGACAGACTGAAGCGCTGAAGAATCCACCATGTTTCTGGAGAGAGGTGTTGCTAACTAGTTTTTCCTTACTGTTGGAAGACTAAAAGGGAAGCGTGCCTTGTTTTTACAGTTTCAACAAGTCACTGGATAATGTGCCTTTCTCTGGTAGGATAAAGTTCTCTTCGGTTGTTAGAAACATTTGTCATAAAGAATAACCTTGAATAGTGCCAGTTGCTCTTTGAAAAATTGAAACGGGTCAAGTTCTGAATTCCCTCACTGCAGAAAAAGTTTTTTTAATGCACTGAAATCTTGGAGATTTTTTCTGAATGCTTTCTGGTTTTTACAACACTTCTGGAAGGCACGCTAAACCCGGGCATGTTATTTCAAACTGATCTCTGAATTAAGTGTAGACAAGAACTCCATTCCTACTTTTCTCAGCAAACCCCTGGCTGTGTGTGCAAAAATCCCATCTCAGCCCTGCGTGAAACAGCACTACGCTTGGGCGCTCATGGCCTGTGCTGCCTGCCATGCTCATAAGATCTTCTCAGGAGCATTCGTATGTGATATGCACTGCTCTGTTCCACTAGTATGAGCTTGGCTTTAGCTGTATTAAAATGCACGGTGATCAGATGAATTAATTAACTTTTGTGTAGATCTCTTTTTTTTTTTTAATTGGAATATTGAGCAAGACAGTTAACTGCGTTACAGAAAGCTGGATTTCCTTCAGCCCATCAGTTAATTCATTCTGTACAACAAGAAGCATTCATAAGTGTTACCTGCTAGATGTTAGAGAATGGTACCTGCCAGACATGTTGAAAATATTTGGATTCTGTGCTAGCCTGCACCATCTGCAGTTACCGACTTTCCGTTTTGGCTCTGAACCTAAATTCAGACATCCTAAAGAATAAAGAATCATTCGTGGCCTTTCCAACAGATAATTTTTTTGAGGAAAATTTCTCTTCATCCTCTTTCAACAGTAACGTATTGTTTACTGAAGTTTATGCACAGAATGTACAAACAGGAAGATCTCCTTCCTGACAAATACTTCAGGAGCAGCACTGAAATAGAGAGGACGTGAAGTATAAAACCTAAAGTGACTTAAAAGATTGTCATCTGGAAACATTTCTTAAACAAAAAAAAAACCACCCACCAACCCAAAAAGTGAAGAGCAAGGTAGAAAAAGAAGAGTTGGGACAGTGCTGTGTAGGGCCTGTTATTTTACAGTGACTTAAGAACTGTTCTGCACTTTCTGTGTTGGTGAGGGGTTTGATCTCCAAACTAGATCTGTGGAGGATAAGTCTACAACTCAACAGCAGGTAGCAGCAAATGTCCAAAGGAAAGCATTTTAACGTGTAAAGTGGCGAAAAGTGTCTTCAACTGTCTGGGCACATTGTAGTTGTTGATTTGGTCAAGATGAATCCTTAGCTGAGGGAAAAGACTCTCCAAAAAAAGGACTGAGTCCGTACTCCTGAGGAGATCAATGCGTGATGAGATTTACCAAGTGGGTAAATTCATACACTCCCATCTCAGCAACCAACAGTTACTGTTAGCAGTGTGATTGTATCAGTCAGAAGGGATGTTGCCATTTCTTCCATCACAACTTGTTACTTCAGGGATTATAATGCAGTGAATTGCTAGAAAAACTTCCAAGTTAACTTGTATGTAGCAGTTTTGGCTTTACTGGTTACATACTTTTCTTCCATTACTTTGTAGACAAGGAGAGTCTGATCACTGACAGTGGAAAACTTCATGCTCTTGATCTTCTGTTGACACGGCTGAAATCTCAAGGACACAGAGTTCTAATCTACTCCCAGATGACGCGGATGATTGACTTACTGGAGGTAGGAGAGCCTTCTGAAGATGCAGATGTAGCAACAATGGTTTGGAGAAAATACTGCAGTATGGATGTATAAGTATTATACTGAAGGATACCCAGTTAAGGCACTGATATCAGAATATAAGAGCTGCTGTACAAAGTTAGAGTCCACCCCTGGTTGTCGGGCTTTCACCAGTGTACAGCAGCAGATGGTGTAGGGAAGATGCACGAAACTAGTGATACTTTACAATTAGTCCCTGGTGTCCAGCAGCTTCCAGCTCAAGGGCTTTCTGAGCCAGATGTGCCTTCTGTGTATTCCGTAATCCTAAATGGGTAGCTTTTCCATTAAATTCTTCAGTTATGTCTTGAGTCTCTGTAAGTTTTTGTCATTTGCACTGCCCTGTGGCAAGGGGTTACGTGGCTCAATTATCCTCTTTTGCAAGTTTTGAACTACTTCCTTCTATTTTCATTTGATGCCCATGTGTCCTTCTGTTGGAAGGAAAAGGGAGAATAGTGATTACTTTTACGTTGTTTATGTTGCTTGTAATTTCACAGACTTTTACTGTTTCCCTCTATCATCTTATTCCTGTGCAGAATCATAGAATCATAGAATGGCTTGAGTTGGAAGGGACCTTAAAGCTTATCCAGTTCCAACCCCTCTGCTGTGGGCAGGGACACCTCCTACCAGACCAGGTTGCTCAGAGCCTCATCCAACCTGGCCTTCAACACTGCCAGGGATGAGGCTCCACAGCTTCTCTGGGCAACCTGTTCCAGTGTCTCACCACTCTCAGAATAAAAACTTCTTCCTAATGTCTAATCTAAGTCTACTCTGCTGTAGTTTAAAACCATTGCCCCTTCCTCTGGCATATGTGCTGAGAAGGAAGTTAGGAATTAAGTCACTGCTCATTCTTTAAATACAATCAGTCTGTCTCAGAAGAAAAAAAAGAAATCAGTATTTGATTACCACTGAAGAGCTAGTCTGAAGAGACCTTAGTAGGAGAGCTATTAATTTGGTTTCGTATCGGTAATACTTACAATGATTAGAAAAAGAAATACTTTTATTTCTCTGGGCTTCTGTTGGAAGACAGCAAAATTTGAGTTTTCAGCTGGATCTGAAAAAAGAGTATCTCGTGTCACAATGTCTCCATCTCTGATCAGTGGAGAATTAGTGGTAACAACTTTTGTGACTGTCTAATTCTGAGTAAGAAAATAGGAGATTTGGTGTACGTCAAAGAGGTGACCCTGATAAAGTTTTCTCACTGTGAATACATAGTTGGTGTGAAAATATTTGCATTTAGCAGTATAATTTCACTACTGCTGGAACATGAAGATCTTGTGATCCTACAGCCAGTAGTCCCTAGATGCGCAGGGGCTCCCTCAGCAGTGTTTGACGTGGGATACTGTCTTCTCCACAATAAAGTGAAGAGAAAAAGTGAGAAGCCTGAATGAATAGCTGCCTAAATCATGAGTCCTGTATGAGCAGGGGTGCACTTTAAGGTCAGCAGTTAATAGTTCAATAACAAATCACAAGCTGAATTTTGTTTTTGCTGCTGTGAGGAAAAACAGAACCTGCATGGTTGCAATTCTGTTTTTTGGCTCTTTGCCCAGCATTGCTTCCTATGCCTCTTTTTTTGGCAAACGCTGGACATGGTGCAGGCCTGTTGACACTCTGCACTACACCGTGAAGCTCCTAAAGCTGAGTGTTTGGTGCATCTGTCTCTTCTGTTAGCATTCGATTTTAAATGCTTGGGAGCACACTATCTTGCTGTTTCACCTCCTAAATGCTCAACTTTACTTGTTGGGTTTTATTACCCAAGTAAGTCGCCTACCAAGTCCTCTGTTTTTCTTTCTCTTCACCCATGTAACAGAAGCTGGAGGTAAGCAAGCCAAAAATCGAGAGGGTACTCAGTTTCTTAGAAAATCCTTGCAAAAGTTGTGTAGCAGTACCTTTTTTTTTTTTTTTTTTTCCTTCCTGATCAGCTATCAAAATACATCCCCTCTGTCTACTTGACTGTGAAAGAACATAAGATGTCCTATTACTTTTGACAGTATTTTGAGTGTGTGAGTGTAACTATGAGGATATCATCCTAACCTGATCTATGCAGGGCAGATAGCACAAACCACATTGTTTACAAAGTTATAACCCCCTGTTTGTTTGTTTTACCTTCAGCTGGAGAACTGCTGCTTTGTATCTGCCATTTTATAATGGCTGAATTAATACAAAGAGGAAAATTGTTTTCTTTCAACAGAAGGGCATAAACTAGAAGTTCAGTACTGCTATGCAAATGTTGTAAGATTGTGATGTTTGTTTTTCACAACATGGTTGATTTCTCCTGGGTGGAATTGTCCATCGTTGCAGTAGGAATCATATTGCATTCATGTGATGAGGGGTTAAATTACGTTCTGTGTGAAGCCAAACATCTTAGTTACCTTCTAGCAGAAGTCCATACTCAAGCCATTGTAAGTTTTTTGTTTCCTGAATTTTTTTTTTCTGAATTGAAAGCATGTGCTATTAGTATTTGGAAAAATACTGGATAAAACCAATCCACAAAAGGAGATGTTTCATACGTTACACTGCTGTGAAATACCCTACCTGACCAATGGCCAGGGGTTGGAGGCGGAGTGTTGAACAGACAATTAGCTAATGACTAAGGTACTAAGCTAATTTGTGGAGTGGGAGAAGGAACAACCCATGGATGCCAGTACTACCAATGTAGAATAGTTTATTCTTTTGTAATTTGTGCCTCAGTGGGGATGTCTGCAGTCTGGGATAAGGATAATTGGAAAGAAAGAAGCAGATTTTAGTTTGTGCTGAGTTTTCTTTAGAAGACACTAGTGAAGAGATGGTTAACAGTGAGATGAGGGAAGGCTGAATCAAGATGTTGGAAGGTCGAATGACTCATCGTAAAAGCAGATCAAGACAGTAACAAAGGAATGGAAGGAAAAGGCCTTTGTGAAAAAGGATTGATCAGTGCTGGAGAAAAGGTCACACGGTGCCTCATCGACAGCTGTGTCTCTCTGGTTTTAGTTGATGACAGAAATCTGTTACAGAAATGGAATAAACTGATGGTAAATTAGGACTAGAGCATCTGCGTGGTTAAATAGTTGTTCTCTGCTTTAAACTTGTTGTACTCAAGAAATCATACTAGCCATGAGCTCTGGTTTGTATAAGTAGACCAAGCATGACTGGCCATTTCCACATTGTTCATTTTATTTACCACTTTTTCACTTTCATCTGCCATACCTTGAAGCTTCTTTCCAACACAGCAGTCTCTTTCCATGTTTCCTTATGGTATGGCAGCGCTTTCACCTCTTATGTGACAGTGAAGCAGAACAAAAAGGAACGGGAGCCCTGAAGGATAAGTGAAAAGGAGACCTGAGCATGGTGCTGTCAGAAAGTTCATTAGAGTTGCAAGCACTGCCGTGTCTTCTCACAGCACATCAGTTCTGTATCTGCTCAACATTGCAGTTTGGAGCAAGATTAATCCAATCGTTCTTGCTGCTAAAGCAACATCTGTTTCCTTTCTGTCTTCATTTGCAGTCACAGCATCTCAAAGACACGTGGCACCAGCAGCGTGAAATCTAATGAACATAACTAGTAGGAGGTGGCCAAGGCAGCCAACAGCATCCTGGCCTGGATCAAAAACAGTGTCTCCAGCAGGAGCAGGGAAGTGATCGTGCCCCTGTGCTCAGCACTGGTGAGGCCACAGCTTCAGCATTGTGTTCAGTTTTAGACGCTGCAGGATAAGAAGGACACTGAGGTGCTGGAGCGGGTCCAGAGAAGGGGCAACCAAGCTAATGAGGGGTCTGGAGAACATGTCTTATGAGGAGTGGCTGAGGGAACTGGAATTGTTTCATCTGGAAGAGGAGGCTGAGGGAGATCTTATTGCTCTCTACAGCTCCCTGAAGGGAGGTTGCAGTGCGGTGGATGTTGGTCTCCTCTCCCAAGTAACTAGCAATAGGACAAGAGGAAATGGGCTTAAGTTGCACCAGGGGAGGTTTAGGTTGGTTATTTGGAAAAATTTCTACAACTGAAAGATTGGTGAGGCCTTGAAACAGGCTGCCCAGGGAGGTGGTGGTGTCACCATCTCTGGAGGTGTTCAAAAAGTGTGTAGATGTGGCACTTCAGGACATAATTTAGTGACCATGATAGTGTTGACTTGGCGGTTGGACTTGATGATCTTGCAGGTCTTTTCCAACCTTGGTGATTCTGTGAGTTGCGTCTCAGCAGCCAAGGATCACATGGTGAAAATCTCAGAGGGTATAATTCCAAAGAAACCCTGGGGGTATCTGTAGAGCCTGGAGAGCTTTCTAAGTAATTCAGATTCCCTTAACAGTTGCACAGGTATCAGAAAATGCTTAGAGCACGAAAAATGTCTTTTACTGGAGAAAGCCTTTGCCTGCAGCACTGACACCATGAAATTTGTGTTCTGGGCAGCGGTTTCAGTTCTGTGCTTGGCAGGAGCTGTGGGCTGAGACACCAGTGAAATGTTAAAGTGTTCCTGTACCTGATGGGATTCATGGGCTTCACTCACTTTTACTAGTGAGATAAAGCCTGGGCAGATGTTGATGTACATGCAGTACTGGGTGTTTAAAACCAGTAGTTAAAGGGCAGCAGATACAGACGGTGTGTTAGGAAAAGTTCACTTACAAAGTCAAAGCTCAGGATTCAGTAAAAATTTCGACTTTGTGAAAACAAACTTTGTATTTCAGTGATTTTTACTTACCTGTTTATTTATAGAAAAAGACCTCTACCGTAACTTTGTCTACCGTGCAGCAAACACTTTCCCTACTCTGAACTGGCATCATTTATCTCTTCTGTAAAGGGCAAAACTTGGTACATAATTGAGTAGCTTTCATTTCTTCATTTCTATTATTATAAAGCATTGCTTACATAAGATTTCTTACAGCATATTTGTTGATGACATTTATGGGTTGGGTTTTGTGTTATTTTTTGTTACTGTTGTTCGTGTTTTGGGTTTTTTTTGTAAGTAGCAATTTTTATTGTGTTTTTTTTTTTTCTGGAAAAATCAAGATCGAATGGTTTCAAGAGCAACTCTTAGTTTTTTCTGTTATGTGCTCTTTGCAGGAATACATGGTTTACAGAAAACATACCTACATGAGATTGGATGGCTCTTCAAAGATTTCTGAACGAAGGGACATGGTAGCAGATTTTCAGAACAGGTAATGGATTCGGCAAAGTGTTCCTGTGCTAAATTGTGTGTATGTAGAGACTTGGTGTAAGATGTAATGGAAACCAAGGCAATTTGCACTTAAATTATCTTTTCTGATATCAAATGTACCTCATTTATCTGAAGCAGTTTCTAGGTGGTTTGCTGGCCAATTGGTATTGAATTCAGGAATTTGTTGTCTGTGCAACAGTTTGGGGGGCAGTTTTAGTGTACCCACCTCTTGTGCTTCTTGCCCTTCCAAATACGCCATTGCTTATAAAGGAGCCCAGTAGAAAGGCAGCACATGTGTGTTGGTTGTTATTTGCTTTGACAATTGAGGCTGAAGATGAGGTTGAAAATCTTGCATATGCTAGAGCTTTGAGAGTGACCTAGTTTTCTGCAAAACAAACCATTTATGCGTGTTTTACTAAGAAACTAATTAATTAAACTAATATACAAGTGATAAAATGGGGATTTTATTCAGTAGTAAGATGTGCTAACTCTTACTAAACGAAAAAAACAAAATGAATTCTTGCAGGTTTTAGGAGCACACCAGGAAAGAGGAGTTTGTAAGCATCTTAGTAGAAGTAAATATATTTTAGTATAACTTGGTCTGTACTAGGGTGCACTGTTTATAGTGATTGAACTTATGGTTATTAAGTTTGGTTTTAATTACGGGCTATGGCTTGATAGGATGTCACTTGGGTGTGGTAGCTCACAGTAAGGTTACCCTTCCTGAAAGTTGATGTGAGCTTGCAAGAAGGACAGTTTTCTTTTTCAGAGGAGTAAGGTTCATAGATTGTTTATCAGAAGGTGAAAGCAGCACTCTAGACTAGAGAACAGTCCTTACGCTAGCGGTCCCACGGCATCAGAGCTGAAGGTAGGAGGGAAAGCCATATACAGCCTTTGAGACCACTCGTTCATGAGGCTTAAAGACCTGAAGGACTTTGTTGTAATGATTAATCCTATAGGGCACTCCCCAGAGGAATAAAATTTGAAGAGAACGTGTGCCAAATACCTAAAGGAAGTGAGAGGACCATGTGGTACCTTTCTCCCTATTTTCAGGTGTAAGAAACAGGTTCATTGCGAGTTATGATATCCTTCTGGAATTGTGATTCTTCCTCCTGTAAGGTCCTTTAACTAAAAGAAGTGAAGAAATGTGGATGTATTAGTGAATGTGGATGTATTAGTGAATGTGGATGTATTAGTGAATGTGGATGTATTAGTGAATGTGGATGTATTAGTGAATGTGGATGTGTTAGTGAATGTGGATGTATTAGTGAATGTGGATGTATTAGTGAATGTGGATGTATTAGTGAATGTGGATGTATTAACGAATAGAACTGAAGAAAAAATAATCATTTTGTCAGGAAATCCTTCTGAGATACAGGTCAGCCAGTCTAAACAAGAATTCCTATTAAAATATTAGTTGAGTTCGTCTTATACAGTATTTACTTACGAGAAATATTTCCAGTAAAAAAAAGTTTGACAGAGACTAAACTATCCTGCAGGATATCCTAGCAGGGTGCTGAAAATGTATAGCTCTGGAATGAACATTTTTTCCTGTAGTCTGTGGCACTGTCCTCTTTCTTTCCTTCCTTCCCGTATGGCATTTCCAGAAGCATTTCACAGCTGGATGTTCAAGTAAATGTCTATATGCACGTTCCACTTTTTTTACAAGAGTGAGAAGATTTCCTGGCCAAGGGCTACTGACCTGCATTGTGAACAGGCACCTCCTTTGGCTTTGTTACCTGCAAGATAGTCTAGAGACTGACAGCTTGGCTCCAGTTCCTGCGCTGCCCAGAGCTCAGGATGGATTTTTGTACTCTTAGATTTTGGACTGTCAGAAACCTTTCTGATTTTAGAGTTATTGGCACTTTTTGTTTGTGTGTTGATAATTTTCCTAATTATTTATTGAGGTGAGGCAAGGGGAAATCTTACCTTGGACCAGAATGGGTTCTTTGAGAGTCTGGTTTTTATGATACAGCCTTGACAGGTATTTGTGAATGTCTTGGTATTTGAGTCCTGACAAAGCAGTTCTGTTTGACCTTCAAGGATATGGATTCCAAATGCCTTAGTTTTTCACGTTTGTTGAGCTGTACCAGCGTATGCGTAACAGCCTGCAGTACACCCACGCTTCCTCCAGGAAGAGCAGGAAAGTCCCGTCAGATTTTGAGTGGACTGTCAAGGACAGACAGCCTGCACATAGTTAGTCAAGAAGGAAATGTCCCGTGCTGCTCATTCAGCAAGAACTTCTGGTGCTTTACTAATTTTGCCTGTGCTAGTGGAAGGACGGTGTGGTACCGAGAGAACGTGGTGTTGCAAAGTGTCTTCTCTCAAGCAAAGGGCCTTGCTCTGGCACGGTCAGAGTACAGTCTGTCATCCGCTTTGGAGACCTTACTGGTACTGTCTGCTTTGTTTGCATCAACCTGTTCACAGATCCATGTGGTGTTAAACTGGTGAGGTTCACACCCTCAGCAGAAACTTCTGTGTTGGCACTTCAGTTTCCATCAGCACCTGTAGACCTCTCCTTTGTCTTCTGTGTGCTCCATGTTAGAACCGCCGGTGGATCTCGACAACTGTTGTCCATTTTGTCTGACTCCTCAGGTTGTAGCTAGAGCTTAAGGCACTCTTAGAGGTGCTTGTCTCGTGTGCCCCGTCATCCTCAGTTACGTAAAGGATTATTAGGCTTAGAGGATTATTCCAAGACAGGTATTGGCATGCCTCATCTCTCTCTGAGCAGCCAGCATCCATAAGTCTGTTGCCAGCAAGTCTAACCCTTGGTGCTAATATGACTGTGTTAGGGTTTGTGCATCTCCCAAGGAGGTGTTCAGAGATGGCTTTCCTGAAGCGTGTTGTGGAATCATGGTCTGTGTTCTGCTGGGGCCTTCTGTCTGAAGGACCGTGTTCACCAAAGGCAACTGGTCTGTTACCAACTTTCATGCCATCTGAGGAGGGCCAAAGACTGTAGATGTAATCACGTTAGCGCCCATTGGCAACGCTGTGCGGTGCGGAGGACAGCATGTGTGCAGAAATAGCAGAGTTCACTTACAGACTGTGTTTCAAAGAACGTCAGTTGGACTGAAATTAATGACTTTTACTTTTGTGCAGTCTATGTGGTCACTCCTGAAATGCTCTACGGTCAATCCCAATGGAGTTGTTATGTGACTTCCGTGAGATTAATCAATTTATCCTCATTTTACAGATTAGAAAAGTGGACAGAAGGGATTAGAACTCTTAATTTGAATGAGCAACACAACTGATACTAGAGTTGAGAAGTTCTTAGACTGAAGAACTTCTATTTGTGCCAGAGGACCCTTGGCCTTTTCTAATGTACCTCTGTATTTGCCAGCTTGCCTTTATTAAGGTTATTCTTCCCTCCTCTCCCCCGCCTTGCCCCCAGGAGTTGTTTGTTCTGTTCAAAGCACTCCATTTAGAATAAAAAAATGCATCTGTACAGTTGCAGCATTTATTTTTCTTTCTTTATCAATTGAACATTGTTAAGGCACAATTTGGTTTTTTACCATTGATCAGCTCTATGTAACAATAAATTGTTCTTTTTCCATGTGAAATGTTAAGTTTCCAATGTGGGCAAGATAAACAAGCCCTGGTTTGTTTTGATAGAGATTAATAAGCTGATATTGCAAACTGAATGTTTACATGTTCTGACAGTCCTGATTTGTAGATTAACTGCTCTCACTCATTCATATGTGTTTTTTTTCTTGACCGTGAACAGCACAAAATGTTCTGAAATGTTCAAGTAATAGAAATAACCCTGATCACTTTAAATGGGTCCAAAAATTTACTTCTGTGGTTATTTCTTGTTCCCTGCGCACAAAATAAGGGGTTTAAAATCTCTTTCCTCTACAGGAATGATATTTTTGTGTTCCTGTTAAGCACAAGAGCTGGAGGCTTGGGCATTAACCTTACAGCTGCAGACACGGTAGGTGAAGTGTGGTAAAGTAATACAGAATAAAAGTTCAGCTTACTGGTGTTTAGTTTTCAGTATAAATATTTCTTTGCCTTTCCTGTTTCATATGTATCCAACAACTATTTCTCCCGAGCTGCTCATCTCCTGCTTCCCAGCCTCATGATTTATGTGGGAAAATTGGTCTTTCTGTGGGAAAGTTGACTCTCTCTTAGCCATGCCGACCTGTATTTTTTCAGTATTGCAATTCACATCATGAAATTGCATAACCTTGTTTACAATTCTCATATTTACTATATAGTATTAACTTGATAATAAGGTTGTAGAATTACTACCATAGAATTGTACAATGGCTTGAAATGGAAGAGACCTTAAAGCCCATCCTGTTTCAACCCACCTGCCATGGGCGGGAACACCTCCCACTAGGCCAGGTTGCTCAAAGCCCCATCCAACCTGGCCCTGAACCACTTCCAGGGATGAATGGACACTTGACGTTTGGAATATCGGACACTAGGTACACCGGTTTTGATTGCAGTTGGAAATACCTTCCTTGTCCCCCCACATACTTCTAGTACCAGAGCCTAGAAAAGAGTTGGATGGCTGAAGGTGTCTACAGATGCAAATAACACTTGCCTACAACTGGTGCTGTTCCATGTAGGACTGTTTGCATGGAAGGTTCAGCTGCAAAGGAATCAGTAGAACAGGTATCAGTTACTGGTTTTACTGTGCACAGGGGAATGAAGCAATGCCTGAAAGCACACCCTCACTTGTAGTTGGTTATCAGCCCATCACAAAGGTTCAGCTGCTCTCCCCCTACCCAACCAAGGTGTAAAAGCACCCTGGTTAGGGAGAATTGAAAGGATTGATGTTCTGGAGCAGCTGCTACTGATGGCAAAGGAAGGAATATTGACCTGCACGGATCATTTCTCTCTTCAGTAACAACTGGCCTTGTCTTGCTAACCCAGTACTTTGTGCGCATGTAGATCTGACCCCAAGACAGACTGTAATCCGTAACCATGAAAAAAAAAAACAAAAGATCTCTGGATCACAAATATTCCATAATTATTTTTAACTTTTTTTTAAATATCCTATTGTATCTTGCTGTGACGTTAAAGAAATCAGAAGAAAGCAAGTATCTGAAGGATTTTCAGACTTGGAAAGTTCTTTTGATTGACATATCAACAGAAGAAATCATGGAATGGCTTGAGTTGGAAGGGACTGTAAAGATCATCCAGTTCCAACCCCCCTGCCATGGGCAGGGACACCTCCCACCAGACCAGGTTGCTCAGAGCCTCATCCAGCCTGGCCTTCAACACTGCCAGGGATGAGGCTCCACAGTTTCTCTGGGCAGCCTGCTCCAGTGTCTCACCACCCTCAGAGGAAAGAACCTCTTCCTCATGTCTAACTCAAATCTCCCCTAATCTAAAACCGTTGCCCTTGTCCTGTCCCCACAGGCCCTTATGAACAGCCCCTCCCCAGGTTTCCTGTAGCCCCTTCAGGTTCTGGAGGCCACTAGAAGATCTCCCTGGAGCCTTCTCTTCTCCAGGCTAAACAGACCTAACTTGCTGAGCCTGTCCTCATAGGAGGGGTGCTCCAGCCCTCGGATCATCTTTGTGGCTCTTGCAGGTTCCTTGCATGAGCATTTCTAGTTCTGTGCTTCTGTAACTTTCTTTATAGTTTACTTTGCTGTCTAAATCTTTTTTCAGTGTTTTTGCTTTTAAGCTTACTGTGCATAAAGTACTGTTGGAATGTAATCTGACATTTCAGTCTTTTGTAGTAAAAGCACTAGAAGTGTTAGACTAAACTAGACCTTATCCAGGTTTGAAAGGAAAAAAAAAAAAATTAGAGAATTACTTGTCATGTGAAATTCTAATTTGATGGGCTTTTTCTTCTTAAGATAAGTACCACTAACATGGGTTCATGCTGTGGTTCACCTACCGTTAATTACACGATGGCGATTTAATCTGATGACAAACTTAGGAATTTTGTGCCTCCAAAGCAGATTTGTTGAAGAAGATGTTAAAGGCATTCTATGGAAGTTGAAACATTTGCAATGTCAGTTTGTGTTCATCTGAAATGCAATGGGAAAGACTCCATAAGACTGGGCCAAGTGAAGTTAATACAGCCTGCAGTGGGGTAGTAGCTCCTGATGGGAGTACAGTAGAACTTCTCTTTCCGTCTGTACTGGATTTCTGTTTGCCTCATCACCAGGTGCCCTAAATGGATAGTTTTATTTAAATCCTTTCCGTTCTGTTGTTCTTTTGCAGGTCATTTTCTATGACAGTGATTGGAACCCAACAGTAGACCAGCAAGCCATGGACCGGGCCCACAGGCTGGGCCAAACAAAACAAGTCACCGTGTATCGCTTGATATGTAAAGGGACCATCGAGGAGCGCATCTTACAAAGGGCGAAGGAAAAGAGCGAGGTAGGAATAAAGAAATCATCTGGAACAAGAAGTTACAGAAATGGTATCTAGAAAACAGCTGTCAAAATGAGTAAAGAAACAGGAGAAGTATCTGCAGAGAGACAGAAGAGAAGCACAAAGGGAGTGGCTTTGTTCAAACAAACAAGTCTTTGCCCTAACATAGCAGCATCGTATGAACTAGGAAGTATTAATTATTTACACTATGACTTCATGAAAGCTGCTTCTTATGACGCAATGGAACTTCTCAGGCTTTTTTAAGCCTCTATCTTTACTGCATCAGGGCTACTGATACCTCTTATGTTACACTGTTATACCACAGCTGAATTTTTTTATTTTTTTTTAATAAATTTGGAAGGTAATCAAGTGAAAATTACTTGAGGTGTGAGGGTTGCCAAAAGAGCTCAGTGTCCTGCGGCATCAAGCACTAAGACTATTAGAAATATTAAACCTCATGACACTTTATTGGCAAGAAAAAATTAAGTGGATTCACTTTGATTGCAGTAGGTACACGATATAACGTCCAGATGTTTTGTGTACTTGAGGATTTCTTTAGCTTTTGTTTTCATAAGATGCTGGTCATGGTGCTGCAGCAACTGAAGCACCTCCAGCTGTGAATGGATTCACCTTTCCCTTGTTGAAAAGTATCCATT
Organism: Baryphthengus martii; assembly: GCA_013396935.1. Lineage (NCBI taxonomy): Eukaryota > Metazoa > Chordata > Aves > Coraciiformes > Momotidae > Baryphthengus > Baryphthengus martii. The sequence goes on along the minus strand of VWZK01022044.1, from coordinate 89,649 downwards.
TTCTCTAGGATACTGCACTAGAGTCACCTGATAGCAACTGGAAAATAAAGTGTAGTCTTTTTGCTGATGATCCGAATCATCAAAATTGGCTTATGCTAAAGGTTCTTTTGCCAAGTTACAACTCTTTGTGGTTTTGGATTGTTGGGGTTTTTTTAAGTATAGTTGCAGTAATAGGTGTTGAGTGAATTGCTTAAACTGAGACACTGACTCAATATGGAGATTTAGTTTTTCAGTGAAGGAAACTGAAAATGATTCACCATTTTAGAATGTCATCTGCATCATCCTCTGTGGAAAAACTGGGCTGATAATTTATACATGGCAGGAGTACTGCTCTATTTTCTCTACTTGTTCAGTATTGTATTAATACTGTTATCATTTGTTTGTTAGACGGTGCTTCAGAAGTGCGACTTTGCACAAGGGATGGCAATTTTCTGCTTTTTAGCTCGTTTGCTTCTCCTATTTTATACTCTTAATTATGCTTTTAATAAATCTTCCCTGAAATTTTGCGACTAACTCTGGTATGATAGGGAAGAGAAGTTAAGTCAATTCTGACTTAGATGCGCTGGTATCTTTTTTGGCTGGCTTTCAGTGAAGGGTAGTGAGAATGGTTCATGGCTGCTGTGAGTAATTTTTCCTTTTTTTTTCTTTCTCTCTTTTTTTTTTTCTTTCTAGATCCAACGAATGGTGATTTCAGGTGGCAATTTCAAACCTGACACCTTGAAGCCAAAAGAAGTGGTCAGCCTTCTGCTGGATGATGAGGAGCTGGAAAAGAAATGTATGTAAACTTCATGTTGCAGCATTTGCTGCCATCTTCCACTTCATTAGCTTATGAAATCTGTGTTTTCATCTCTACAAACACATATATTGCTGATAACAACTTCTGTTTCCTGGCTCTTTTTGTATTGCCAGCTCTTGTTAGTACCAGCTGGTTTCATATCATTGCTGAGCTAAGAGCTGAAGTTGTACAAGAGAGACACAATGATGTGATAAAGTTTTATTGGCACTCATTCAGGATCATTACATTGTTTCTGAATGACAAAGCTTGACAAGAATTGCATGACAAGAAAAGAATTAGTAAAAATGCTGGTTTTCAACGTACTTTTGTAGCTGTTTGAGTTACACACTTTTATGTGGTTCAGAAGGAGAATTTCACTGTAAATTTTTTTAGAAATTTGAATACAAATAGTTCTAATATAGTAGAGTTTTCAGCTTGGTTTAGTTCTAATACAGCTGAATTTTCTTCACAGTTCTGTTAGAACTAGGATTTCTTGTAAGATTCCCAAAAGGATATGAAATATCTTTCCAGTGGTGACAGCTCTGTGTCTCTTTTCCAACAGTGCGTCAGCGTCAGGAAGAGAAGCGACAGCAAGAAGAAACAAATCGTGTGAAGGAACGTAAACGTAAAAGGGAAAAATATGCTGAAAAGGTACTTGGATGCAAAGAGGTTGCCTGTGTCAGTGATAGACCCAGAATTGCTTCAGGCTCACTCCTAGGTGGTGTGGAAACCTTTGGTGCAGAGGCAGTCTGATGAGCCTTCTTGCCTTCACCACTGAACATCCATCTGGGGCACTTCCTTACACAGAAGAGGGATATTACAAAATAACGTCGTGCATAGTTGTCTGTATTTTAATATCGTTAGCAACTTGAAAAGGACTGTACTGTGATCTACAGCACTGTAGATCACCAGCAGTCTACAGACAACAGTTTGAGGACTCACGCTTGGAAAAAGCACCAAGTTGGTCAACTCATCTTTCTATGGAGTATAAAATGGTGACTTAATTAGGATTTTGTTCTGCAAGGACAAAAATGGAATATAAAGGAAGTGCCAAACACAGATAAAAGCAGTATAGATAAGAGGCTTCTGTGGAACAAGGGGAAGATCAGTTTGTTTAAAAAAAAGGATAATTAAAACTAGTTTGGAAAATTCTGAATTTTTGAGACAAGGGAGTCGTTGCATTAATTACTTGGAATTTTGTGTAAAGAGTTTCAAGCTCACTCCAAAAGATAGTGGAAGTCAGATTAATTCTGGAAGAGTAATTCTCTATCATTCCAGCTATTTTAAGAAGTAAAAAACCCCCAAACCCTGCGTAAATCTGAAGAAGGAGCCTTTAAGGGATTTGTTACCAAGTCCTTCAGAAAGTTGTTCGGGGTAATTCCGGACATGGCATTCCTTCAGTTATAACACTGCATTAGATGTTAAGATTTTGGGTTACTTACTCCCCTTCTTCTGTTTTAGCATCTTTTTCATTCCTGGTGCTGTTTTATTTATTTCAGAAGAAGAAGGAAGATGAATTGGATGGGAAGAGAAAGAAAGAGAGCATGAACCTTGTGATCCCATTTGTTCCCTCAGCTGACAACTCCAACCTGTCTGCCGATGGGGATGACTCCTTCATTAGTGTAGACTCTGCTATGCCCAGCCCTTTCAGTGAGGTAAGACTCGCTCCTGCTTTCAACTCTTTCTTTCAGTGGTCGCCTTCCATCTTCTAGGATTCTTGCTTTCTGTTACCTTAGCTAGAGTAGATCTTTGAATGTGTGGGGAAGCAAGATGTCTTAAAGGTGAACCATGAAAATGAAAATAACTTCTTGAGAACATGACAGCTGCTAATAGGCTTCCTTACAGCTCCTGGTGTTGTCTGACGTTGCGTTATTCCACTCTTCATTCGCTCTCCGCTTCCTTTTAGTACCGTGAGTTCATGCCTTGAACATTTTCTTTTCCTTCATCTTTTTGCAAAGACATGCAGACTGATTTTGGCAGCAAATATGTTTTGTTCTATACTTTGTGAAGATTCCTATGTTGTATTGCTCCTTTATTGACCAAGATTTTTATTAGCAGGGCGTAAAGAATCATATTGTTTTCTGTCTGGCAGTTGGAGATGTGCAGTTGAACAGCAATTTTCTTAAATTGCTGCTGAGACTGTTAGTCTCCTAATTTTTGACATATATTTTGATGAAATGAAGTGAAGTAAGCTCCTGGAGGTCTTTACTGCTGCTCAGCTTATAACTAGAGGGTGTGGTGTGATTAAGCAGCTCATGTATCGTGTTGCTCATCTGACATAGAGCGCGGGAGAGAGAACAGAACAAGTACCGGTTAATGACTCGTGGTTGTACGTCTTTTAAAGATCTCACCGTGTTTGTACCTTTGCTAAGCTGAAAGTAAACGGCTGTCTTCTCTGTCATGTTTAGATATCCATTAACAGCGAGTTACATATGGGCTCTATCCCTCCTGATGAGAGCAGTAGTGACATGCTTGTGATTGTAGATGATCCAGCTTCTTCAGCGCATCAATCAAGGGCAACAAACTCTCCTGCTTCCATTACTGGCTCAGTGTCAGATACCATGAATGGTCAGTATTTTTGCCTTGATTTACTACTAGCATTTATTAAACATTGACTTTGTGTGGCTCAATGATACATTTTCTGCATTTTAATCAGAGTATGTGCACAGTTGGCAAAATTTGGCAGGGGTGGCGGGGGATGCTTTTTCACTGAGAAATTACTTCTGATTTGATTTTCTAGGTCATCATCCACCACACTTTTTTCTTCTGTATGAGTTACTCTTTAAAAGTTTTGTCCTTTGTTACAGAGGGCTCCCCTGCCACTGTGTGCACATTACCAAATTACAGATAACCACAGAAATGCCAATCTCTAAGCTTTTTCCCGAATTTGCTGTTGGGCTAATAATCAGTTGTCTATTTCCAGTGGGTGATTGGAGCGGCTGTAATTTCAAATGACAAATGTTTTTAACTATATCCTGGTTTTCTACAGTGAAATAAGTAGAGCCATAGTTCTCAAAGAGTTTCTGTAGGGACAGGAAATGAAAGAAATTTCATATCTATCTTCAAGTAAGAAAATGCTTCATCCTGAAGTAGAGCTTAGAATCCTCCACTTATTTGTGGATTGCATTCATAATAATCATACAATCATAGACTGGTGGGGGTTGGAAGGAACCTCTGGAGATCATTGAGTCCAACCCTCCTGCCAGAGCAGGATCACCCAGGGCAGGCCACACAGGAACAGATCCAGGTGGATTTGGAAAGTCTCCAGAGAAAGAAACTGCACCACCTCTCTGGGCAGCCTGTTCCCTGTTCTGTCACCCTCCCAGCAAAGAAGTTTCTCCTCCTGTTGAGGTGGAACGTCCTGTGTTCCAGTTTGTACCCTTTATTCCTTGTCCTGTTACTGGGCACCCCAGAAAAGAGCCTGTCCCCTTCCACTTCGCCCTCACCCTTCAGAGATTTTTTAACCATGAATAAGACCCCCTCTGAGTCTTTTCTTCTCCAGGCTAAACAGCCTCAGGGCTCTCAGCCTTTCCTTATAGGAGAGATGTTCCAGTCCCTTCATTATCCTTGTAGCCTCTGTTGGACCCTCTCCAGAATTTCCCTGTCCCTCTTGGACTGGGGAGCCCAGCACTGGACACAACACTCCAGATGTGACCACACCAGGGCAGAGTAGAGGGGGAGGAGAACCTCCCTCACCCTGCTGGACACACTCTTCTTAATGAGCTTTATGATGACAAGTAGTAAGAGTTAATAAGATGTGGTTAATGAAAAGTGAAGTTTTGCTTACGTAATTTCTTTTCGTGGGATGACTGCTTGCCAGCAGTGTCCCTATTAATGTAACTGAAAAGTCTTGGTTAATAGGCACAGTGTTTGTGTACGTGGCAGGTAGGTATGATGTCCTGTTCATTTGTGACTCAACTGAAATACTGCAGCAGTGACTGATTTAACTTCCTTTTCTTGTTAAGGTGTTTCACTGCAGGATACATCTCTCACTGGCAGAGGCCAGTCGGGTCGAAGCCGGGGTCGTCCTAAAGGTTCGGCCGGTGGATCAAAGGGTGGCACTGGGAAAGGCAGAAGCCGGAAATCCATAGCGGGCAGCGCGGCGGCCATGGCTGGTGCCAAAGCCGGGGCGGCAGCGGCCTCGGCTGCGGCCTTCGCAGCATACGGGTACAGCGTCTCGAAAGGTACGTGGGGAAGGGGCGGCAGCAGACAACCCAGAGCAGAACCAACCGCATGAGTTTGGGCGATTGTTGTTTATGGCCTGTCCAAAAGATAGATAAGAAGTGGTGTCTTGTTGGTGTTGCTTGTCCATGGAGGTCAAGGCAACAGCCAATGTGACACAGTAATGGTGTGAGAGGAGAACCAGCCGGTTTCACCACAGATGACCTTGAGGGGCTAGTCCTGCAGAAGTTCCACCTTCTCTGAGAATTATCTCATACTGAATATTTTTCCTCTTTTTTTTAATTTTTTTTATTATTTTTTATGTATTTTGGTGTCCAGACAAATCAGATAGTGTTCATCCTGTAGTTATGGCTGTGGCTTTCCTGCATTGCTGTCACATTGAAGTTACAGCATCAGGTTCAAAAATTTGCTAAGCTGATGGTGATGGAGCTTCAGCTTTACACCAACTGAAGGTGGACAAGACCATAACTGCAAGATGTTTTGTATCTTAAGGATAAAGATGCATTAAACTTTTATAAATCATGAATACAGGATGGTCTTAGGACTGATTGTTAGTATACTGTTTATTGTTGAAGAGTCACAAGTTAAATTCCATGTGAGCTTATTATTCAATCCTCTTTCCTATTGCTAGGCATGTCTGCAAGTAGCCCTCTCCAAACAGCAATTATTCGGCCTTCTGGACTTGCAGATTTTGGACCTTCAAGCGCCTCTTCTCCCTTGAGCTCCCCTTTGAGCAAAGGCAACAGTGTTTGTGGGACCCCCAAAAGCTTAAACCTGACCAGCGGTCTTATATCAGAAGCTCCAATTCGGAAGCAAAGCAAAGGTGCCCACACCTCAGGTGGTCGGTAGTGGTTTTGAACCCCCAAAGCTTGTCTGAGCTGCGTTGGCTTTCTGAGCAGACCGCCCCGCCGGCCGACAGCGTGCAGACCAGCACCTCGCTGCTGCCCGGCACGTGGCGGGAGAGAAAATCAAAGCACAATGGGAGCGGGTGTTTTATGCGAGCACTTTGATTACGTGTATTCCAAAAAACTTCTCTTTGCAGGCACTGCGAGAAGGAGGGACGGGAGTCCAGGGTAACTGGGGGAGCGTCAGCTTGTGTTTTATACATGCATCTGATAAAATTCCCAAGAAAGCATCTGGCTGCTCCATGCAATATCCTGCAGCTGTGTGTGCTGAAACCACATCAATATACTTTTCTCTTCTGTAGCTTGAGGTCAAACCCAGCATTAGTTTGATCCTGTAAAATCTGTATCTTAACCCCAGGAGTATCCTGTTGAGTCACAAGACATTTCCGAACCAGCAGCTGGCCAGTGTACGTGCCGGGGGTAACTGGGGGCTGAGGTGAAGATGATGTGTGATCGAAAAAAAAATCTTGGATTCTTTGAGTGTGGGTGTCTGGGTTCTTTAAAGGTTTGAAATGTAAAGGAAGGTGCCTCAGGTGGTTTCTAGGGAATGGACTCTCTTCAGCACCATTTGTCAGGAGGAGGTTCAGAGCCCCAGGAGACGGAGAGCAGTGGCAGGGCTGGTGAGACCAGCAGCACGGCCTCTGCTTCACGCGGTGAGAAAAACCACAGGCTTGGTTTGCCCGTCAGAGTTCCTATCGGCACGAGCGCTCCCTGTCTTCAGAATGATTTCTTGAGGTGTGCACAACTCTTTAAAGCTTCCAAACAAAATAAGGCTCTGCTTATTTGTACAAATCTCAAGAGGGAAAGCTGAAGTGCCCAGCAAGAGTTTGCTGCTGCTCCTCTGGCTGTGCCGTAGCAGAGCGGGATTCCGCAGCTTGCCGTGCTGCAAGGGGAGCAACGGAAACCAATCCTGAGAGAGCGAGAACTGTGCCATTCCCCCTTCCAGCCAGCTCCTGGGGAAAAAAGCTGTCTCCTGTCCCAGCCATCCGTTGACTTTGTTCCAGTGTGTTTTCCCTTCCTCTTTGTGAGCGTCCCCCACACTGGCTTGGTTGAGTTGACTGCGGAACGCAGTACCCGTGGCCGTGTCCCATCAAAGGCAGCGTTGCCAGTGCCTGCCTGTCTTCTGCTCTGGTGGCTCCTTCCCCGTTCTCAATGCACACACACACACCCCCCCCATAGCCCCTGCTTTGCCGTGAGCGTCGTCTGCATTGCACTGAGATTGAGCTGTGGGGCAGTTCTTCTGTCTGACACGTTCTGCTGGGGCACTTTCATCCCTTGAGAGAGAAGTGAGTTGAGTTGCAGTTCTGAGCTGTGACAGCAGAAGATGAATTTGTTGGTTTTTTTCATTATTATTATAATTTTTTTTCCCAACCCCTAATCCTTTGCCTGGCGTCCTACAGTGTGGAGCAAGTGCTTCCTGTTGGCTCTGCCTCTAATTTGCACACCTGCAAATAGCAGAACTGAGCTTAGTTAGATTGATTTTTAAACAGATTTGCAGGGGATAATAGAGGGGGAGGTGGTGTTTAATTAAACTCATGAAGACTTCCCCCTTCCCCTCCTATTCACATGTATATATGGTATTTAGAGGGAATCAGACAAATGCCAAGCCTTTTTTTCTCTTTGAATGTGCTGTCTATTTTTGTAACTGAACTTGTACATATGTATAAAGAGAGACACATCTTTCTTTTACTAACTGGAGAAGAAAATCTTAAATAAAATGGAGTGAGATAATTTTATGTAAATCGCTGCCTTTGTGGGTTTTTTTATGCATACAGCTGTGTGAATGAGAGGATTAGGGAAGAGAGCATGGAAGGTGCGCATCTGGAAACGCATCTAGAGACAAGTGCTGCTCAGTCTGCCGCTCTAGAGTGTCGACACTCTTCCAGGTATCATGTTTGAGGCCTTTTTCAGTTACAACTGGATCCTTACCCCATGTCAGTATTCACGGATTATCTCATCTATTTTGGAGTAGCATGCAGCAGATCACAAGAAAAGAGAGGCAAGTACAATGTGTGTAATTACCTAATACCTGAGATAAGATGGTTGAATTTTTATTTGGATGATGAATGATTATTTTGGGACATCATTCTCTACGTTTTTTTTTTTCCTGGATTTTTCAGTGAATGTTGAAGGAGCATTTTTTGTGTGCAGTCTTGGTTTTCAAACTGCTAGACAGTTGCATCAATTCGTAATCCAAAGTGGAGAGAAAAAAGTAATTTGCAGGTTGAAAAGACTGGCAACATGTAGTATGTATTGTTGTGGGCTATACTTCCGGAAGATTAAATTATATTTTTAAAATTGGTAGTATATACTTAAAGTCATTTAATCTTCAGAAGAAGTACCAAACGGCATCACAACTTGTGGCAAAATAGCGGTAGCCTGTCTGCTTGCAATGCTTGCATCAGGCTCACAAATTCAGGAAGATCTGATGTAGCAGTAGAGGAACTGCTAGATCGGATCCAGTTGTACGTCTATAAAAAAGTTCAGTTTCAACAGTTGTATTCTTTGTATTATGCATCATAGAAGAACTGAGATTCTGGAATACTAATCAGGGAATTGGGAAGAATTCATGGGACCTCTGTTTCTGACTTCTTGGTCTGGGGAAGGAAGTAGTGCTGGATAGATGAAGACTGGAGATATTTGTGAGGAGGTGGAGCTGGTTTTGTGGCCCACGCTGCGGGGAATGCTTCTGTTCAAGTAACGCCAATGTGCATGCTGAAGCTTCGTGCCTTGAACAAAGTCTGAGTGTCTTTTTCACTCTGTGTTGTGCATTTGCCTTATAGATGAGGGCAAACAAAGTCGCCTTCCTCAGAGGAATCGAGGTATTTGGTAGTGGCCGAAACAGAATGTTGAATAACCGAGTTTGTGTTTTAAGCTGGAATGGTGAAATAGATGTCAGTCTATTTTGGGAGATGATGGGAATGCTGTGTATTCCTCGTGCTGTTTGGTTACAGCATTTTACTCACCAGTTACTACAAAACTGTTAAGTACAGCTCACTGGTTAATGCTCCTGTCAAAGACATTTAAAGGTGATAATTCTCTTAGGTCATTTGAGAAGTCAGGACTACAAGGAGCTGCCGTGTCCTCCTCACACACATTTGTAGTTCAGCCTACAAGGGATGTTTGGTTCAGCAAGGTCCCCAAAACACCTCTTTCTACGGCCACACACGGTCAACAAAGTCTTACCAAGAAGCTGTGGCAAAGTTAAGTTTTAGAATTAAAGGCAAAAACCTGCAACTGCAACATTCCTTTGGAGGAAAGCAAAAGTGATTTACCTTTACCTTACCATTTACCTTCTCTCAAAAAAATATTGCAGGGTAGTTGAAGATAGAAGAATGGGATTTCCCTCTGACATCTGATCCTGAATTTAACCCTTAAGCATGTGGACAGGAGATACCAGCCAGGACACAGATAAAATGCAGCATTTTGAGCCCCAATGCAGTTTGCCTTTCAGCATCTTTTTGAATGTGCTCGGCACCCTGGAGGATGGCAAAATTAAGTGAAAAAGCTGGGAAAAAAGCAGAGCCAAATGACGCATCAAAGAAGCGAGAGGAAAACTTCTCCTTGCTCACCACAGGCAGGTTGTGAAAGGGGTGGGGTTATTATGTTATAAAAACAGAGCTCTCCAGTATCTTCTCAACTCCTTTTCAGAGGCTTGTGTGGCAGATAGATGGGGACTTGCATCGCACTGTCCTCAGAAGTTCTTGTGTTTGGCCATACCATTGCTGCGCAGTCCCTCCCACATCAGCTCCTACCACTTCTTCAAAATGGTTTGGTTCCTTGGCTTCATGGTGTCTTCAGAATTCTTCTAACTTCCATTTTTAATTTTCTGTGATCAACTGGAGTCCACTTAATCTAAATCAAGGTGAGATTAATGAGCCTGCAAGCCAGTTTCTCTTTTTATCACGAGTCAAGTCTGTTGTCCTCATTTAGTCAGCCACTAGATCTCATCTTCCTCTTCCACCGAGAGATTAACAGGTTACAGCAGGAGGGTTTTCACCTAGAATGGCTTTAATTCTTAACTTCAGGATATTAACCCTGCACTGTCCAAATGTGGTGTTATTTCCATGCTTCCTCCCCTTTCTGGTGCATGTTTACCCCAGTGCAGTGTATCTGCTTGTCGCTGTCTCATGTTCCATGTGTGGAAAAGCCACCTGTCTGCCTGGGGCTGTATCTTTATTCCCAAAGTATTTCCTTTAGCAGCATTTCCCAGAGGCAGAAGCACACAAAGACAAGTTGAGAAGCACTCCTTGCAGAAGGATTAAGAATCTGTGCCACTTCCGTCGTAGCTCGGGAACGGCCAAGCTGCAGGTGGGAGGAGGAAGAGCACAGCTGATAAAATCACTTGGGGGCAGGATGTGGATCAATGTCATTTGGGAAATGCTGCCGTGTGACCACTGCAGGTCCTGATCTCCTACATACTGTGGAACAAGCCGGCCTGCTCCTCCTCCCAAATGTACTTACAGGCTCCTCAGCTTCTCACTTTTGCCTCCGTCTTTCTTTTTTGTTGATCGTTCAGTCTCAGACACACACTGTAACTCTGAGGGAGCCTTTGAGGCACCTCTTGTGCTCCCCTTCCTGCTCAAGAAAGGATGGTGGGTGATGTGCTCCCTGCTGTCCTTTGGAAATTGCTGCTCAAGCAGCCAGATAAAACAATTCCTATCTCACTACACAAAGGGATGGTGCTCGTGTGTGGACTGTAACTGAGAGACTTAGACTGAAATAAAGCCAATCACATTTTATGCTCCTAGGTGTAAGCACTCAGTGAATTGTGAAGAACTATTTAATTTGCAGCTTGCACCAGGTGCCTAACAGTGAGTGAGAGGGGAGGGGGTGATTCGTCCTTTCTCGCAGGAGCATCATGAGTAGGACGATGGAGATGGCCCAGCTCTTGGATCCAACCAGCAGGTCTGTATTGTAACCACGTCTCTGGTAGCGCTCAGATTAACATTTGCTCCTCTGAAGAGCCTGCACCAAATGCCTTACGAACTGAAGAAATGCACGATAAGATGAGCTGGGCTTCCTCCAGCTTCATTCCTTTTGGCTCCTGCCTTTTCCCTCAGGAAAGTGAAGTTACTCCAAAGCTAATGAGTCTGCCAGGCATTTTGTACTGAGCTCTATTTGCTTAATGCTCTTCTAGGGACATCTGGGGGAATTTGTTTGCATCCCAGGCATGAGGAAGTGTTTCAGTACTCGGGTATGAAATGATGAGTCCTTCCTTCCTTGGCTGATGACCATCACTGATAGAATGAGGTGGGGGGAAACATTGAAATGCCACTTTTGTGCCTTCTTGAGTTTCCCCGTAGACTGTCTCTTCCTTCTTCTACAGTATTGCTTGTTAAGTCTGACGTGCTTAACTTCCAGGGGTTACAGGATCCCTGGTCATCTCTGTGACATTTGTTTGAAAGCATGTGGATTTTAGCTCCCTGCTCAGTTTACCTGCTGCTCAGCCTTACCTAACTCTTCTTAAGACCCAAGTGTTGTCTTCAGGGCTTTTGGTTGGCAGGAGAAATGTTTGTGTTTAAAGGTGTTAATTTTTAAATGTATGACCCTCGTGACCTTGCATCTCAGTGTTAGGAGAACTGTGAATTAAGATAAAGTCAAGCGTATGTGTAGTTTGTACGCACTGCTACCATGAATTAACCTTCACCAGCTTTTTCAAAACCAAGAAAAACTGTTATGGTTTCTCAGGGATTAGAACCTATTTGGAAATTTGCTACCAGTTTGGACTGTGACGCAAAAGTGATACGTAGGATTGGACTGTTTGTTAAATTCATTCAAATTATCTTATTCACAACAAGAAACTAGTGGCTTTCTTCTCCAGATATATTTAACAAATGCTATCATACTAGGAGAGGCAATTCCTGTTTATCTCACCTGTCATCTATTCTTGTGGCTCCTCTGATGTATCCCTTCATCTTACCCTTCTCATCGGGGCCTTCCTCTAGGAAAGAATAAACCATGGGTGGGAGCCCTCTCTCCATACCGTCCTCAGGTATTGTCCAGCTTCATGTGTTTGTCTTCCAAGTTTCTTTTCCATTCTGGTATTACAGTTTCCCCTGATGTTACGGTAGAGTTCAAACAGAGATTCTCGTTTGTGTTCAGGATAGTGAGCCCATTTCAGAATGTTACAGCTGCTCTGCAGACAAGCGGTTTTATGATGCAACGATGTTCCCCAGTAACACGCCCTCCTCGGTGGGCTCTTTGCAGAGAAAGAACATTCACGTTAATTGGAAACAACTCTTCTCTCATTCACACCATTCTTGAATTCAACTAACTTTTCTCCATAGATGAGCATAAACTGGTACCAAAGTCACTCTGAACCCCGTCTGACTCCCTCACAGCAGCGTCTTTGAAGCTGTCACCTTGGATCATCCTCGTCCTCACTTCAGGCAGGTTCCAATGGCTGGGTACAGGCTGCTTGTCCCTATTTCCCTCAGCCTATAGAAGGTTGCTTGGGTTTTTTTTTTAAGAATGGAAGAGTCAACAAATTTCACGCATAGCTGGTTGGATGTTGCTTTTTATTGTTTGTTCATTTTTTTTTTAAAGGGCACGAAGCTTTTGGCATGTGACTGCCATTAGGAATGTGCTGATCAGCGGAGTGTGCTGCTGTCCAGTAAATGCAATGGCACGAGGCCAGACACACCCTTGAATGATGCTTCGTTGCCTATGACAAAGCCCCAGGGTTTTCCTTTGCAAGCAGAGGAAGCAGAAGGGATGTTCAAACCATAGCAACTTTTGGAGTCTTGAAATATCCAAAAAAACCCTTCTTTTTTGAGTCACCCCATGCATCTGGCTGGTGCTGATGCGAGGGCTCTTTGGCGTCTTGGTGGTGCCTGATGCTCCTCCTCCTTCTATAGAGTTCACCTGAGCACTTTTGTGGACAACTTCTGCGTTCCTACAGACCTCTATTAAGGTCCTTGACATTGAATGCAGATTTTGACTTGATTTAATCTCATTTACAGCCATAGTACTATGGTATTTCTTTGAAATGCGTCTTGAAATAGCTCTAAAGATGCACAACAGTACATTTGAAACAGGCTGCCCAGGGAAGTGGTGGAGTCCCCATCCCTGGAGGTGTTCAAAGGGTGATTGGATAGCGCACTTCAGGGCATGGTCTAGTGGTCATGGAGCCGTGGAGTAGTAGGTTGGACTTGATGATCCTAGAGGCCTTTTCCAAACTTAATTATTCTGTGATTCTATGATTTCAGTCTTTGGATTCCAAGTAACTACTGAAACAATAATTGATGTTCATGATGTCTGTTTGTCCAAGTGACTGCCGTCTTTCATCGCTCCCTGTCATGTTCAGAGTTTGGAAGAAGTTCCTGTATATAACTTGTAGTCATAATTTTACTGGCATATATATTTACTCTGGTTAGCAACAACAACAAAATACCAGCTGCCTAGTTCTTTAGTCATTTATCACTCAGCTCAACTCCTATTGACTAGTTGAAAACTTAACTGACATCGTGATGCTGAACCTGCAGCACACAGTTGAGTTTTCAAACCCGGGATTGATTTGGGACTGGAAGTTGTGACGATTTCTTTTCCTGGTGGCCGCAGCCCCAAGTGATTGATGCATTTGGGAAACGCAGCACTGTGAGCTTTGCTTCTCTGGCTTGGATAACTTGCTGTTAGCATTTGCAATCAGAGGTATATGTTGTCTAATTGATGTCATTTGGTTACCCTGCTGTTTGCTGTCTTGAGCCATGTGTCATTGTGTGTCTGGAACCAAGCTACTACCTTGTTAAGAGCAAGAGCTGGTTTGGTGAGATACCCGCCGACAGATTAGAGAAGCCCAGCTCTTCCTCGCAGCGATATAATTGATAGCAAATGAGAAACATCATGTTGTTTAAATGTCTAATTTAAAACAGATCTCGTGTCTGAGATGTTATGGAATAAACGCATGGGAGAAGTCTGGGACATCCAGCAGCTGCGAGCCTCAGCCGTTAGCTGCAAAAGCTGGAGGAACTGCGATGAATTTGAGTGATATGTGTAAAACAAAACCTCCCCAAGCGATGTAAACATGTTTCTCTGCTGAGCTTAATTTTTAGTTGGCAAATAAATATTATGCAAGCTTAGGTACATGAAGGTTTAAGAACACTAAGAGAAAAAAAAAAAAAAAAGCCAACAAATAAACAAATCCAGGACCATACAGGAGAAAAAGGAATTGAACTGCTGCTGGGATTTAGCATCCTCACATCAAGTGACATGAGGCTGGAACCCTCTGGGAAAAAAATAGGAGATATTTATTCTGCGTGAGGCTAGTCCCACAGTTGCTTTTCATCCTCAGTCCTGAACTTATCTGCCCTCAAATTATAGGATGTATTTCCAGGAATAGATTGAATATATGTGTAGCTCAGGGACAAAAGTGCTGTCAGAAATGACTCTCCTGTGCAGCAAAGAGAGACACAGTTTCATCTGGCTCCTGCCTAAACAGCTTCAGAGGTAATCAAGTCTTTTACCCGTCACTGCCAAAGGGGATTTGAAAGGCAGCATCTCTCAGAGCTATGGGGAGCTGGGTATTCCTCCTCTGTTCCCGTGCTAAAAATGGGATTGTGTGTTCATGTAGAGGAACGTCTTGGAGAAAATCACATTCTTATAAAGCAGACCAGAAGAACCAATGAGTGTAGAATCTAAAAGGGTTTTAAGCAGAATCTAAAAACCTGCTCTCTGTTTGAAATTTACTTTTTGGTCAATTTTACTTAAAAGAAATGGGTACCTCACTGGAAAACAAAAATAAATGAGAGATTTGAGCTCATGATGTCCTGTAGACACATCTTGAGGACAAAGCGGCTGACTCGGACTGTCTGTAACTGTATCTGCCACCCCTTCGACCTCTGGCCGAGGAACGACGCGTCAGCCGCAGTCCGGGGAGGTCACTCACAGTGCTGGTGGTTGCGGTGACACATGAAAGCGCACAGGGCACTGGTGCCAGCGGGGTGAGCAGAGGTGACACAAACACATCCCCAGGCAGCCTCAGCCTTCCCTCGCTGGCTGTGGCGGCCAGAGCAGCGCCAGTTCCCTCCCTCCCCAGGTATCACGTGCTCTGTGGGTGCCACCATGCAGTTTGGAAAGGCTGGAGCGCTGTCTAGACAAGGCAGCTTTTTGGGTTTGACTTTGGAAAACATTTGGAAAACACATATGCTTTGTGTAGAGAACGTTTCATACCGGCAAGCTGTCTGTGGTTGCCCCCAGGGCAGTTTGTTTGTGGATGAGGTTGTAATGGCTGTGCACGGCTTGGAGTCGAGTCTGTGAAATTATTTCAGTGCTGTCAGTGCCGCTCGGTGCAGAACTCCAGTTCAAGACAAAGCAGATGGCCAAGGTCATAAGCGAGCGGAATCCAGTGCTCCCATCGGCCTCCTTTCCCTTGGGAATGGGGGTATGCGGGGCAGGCGTGGTGCACGTCGTGTCGTCTACGTGCCCGTGCTAATGAACCCCCTGGTCTGCAGGAATCTGCAACTGGGAGGATGAGCAACGGCATCATGCAGAGCATGGGGCCCATCTGTGGCCACCCTGCTATCCAAGGTTGAGCTGCAGGGGCCCGGTACATGCACCAGCCAGCACAGCCCTGCGTTTGTTGTGTTTCCTGGCTCGCTGACCAGGAAGGCTGAATGAAACCTCTCCTCTCCAAAATACTTGTCTTGCCGTGGGTGAAGCAGTTAGAAATCTTCAAGTGCCTGCTTGCCAATGGGCTCGGGAGCTCGCTCCTACTATGTGAGCCAGTGGAGGTCAAGCAGTTTGGATAAAATCTTCCCCTTTCCTTGGTGATAGAGTTTTAAGTTATTGGGTGTCTTCTCTGTTGCCGCAGGGCAAACTGATTCTTGGTGGTTTTAATTGAAGCTTCATGGAAATGAGTCCCGTTAAAACAGTGAGGTGAACGAGGCAAAAAGCAGCATAAACAGGAGGACATGAGAGGAGTCTTTGTTCTTGTGTCCCCAGAGCAGCCAAGCGTGGTCTGGGAACAGTGTGGTGTCCCCAGCTAGGAAAACAGCACCTCTCTGTCTTTGAACTTCCCTGACCTTTGACGTTATTTCAGTCTCATTCTCTGGAGTTCAAGGTACTGGCTGTGCTTCAGGAATTCGCGAGCATAAACACTCATCAGCGTGGCTGGCACTATGATGACATGAAAAGGGATTTGAGAAAGAATAAAACACATCCAAAAGCCAAACAGAAAGTGTACACGGTTTGTAAACAAAGCGTGTAGAGCTGCCCAGAATGCCCAACTTCCTTCTGCCCTGCCTTCCCTCCTGGGCCCAAGGCTCTTTCAAAGCCACCCGAGGCTTCTCGATAACTTTGACACAGCGTATAAATTAGGGAGGTTTCACTTAATCCAAGGCAGCTAGTTAGTAGGAAGTTCCAAAGTCTGCTGAGCAGCTGCTGGTTTTGCTGCAAGTGTAGTTTTTCCATAGCCTGACTGTAATTCTGTTTTCTTATCCCTTGTTCTTCCCATGCTCCGGGAGCTGCGCTGTGCTGAGCCAGGCTGCGTGCTGGTAGCGTGTCGCTCTGCCCACCCATGCCCTGGGACTGCACTTTTTTTAATGTGGCATCTGTCCTCGAGTTCTAAAGAAACCTCTTTGGATTTGGTGCTACTGAAGTACATCCATGTTGTGAAAACTGGCAGGATAAAGCAAGAAGTCTGACTCGGGGAAAATCTCCCGCCCAAATTCTGCTCGTTTGTATTCCCCTCTGCCTTTAGGACGAGGTTATTGTGCTGAATGTGAAATAATGAGATCTAAAGTTTCATGAAGAACTTCCAGGTGTAGATTGTCTCCCAGGTTGTGGGATGTTACCATTCCAGCACTGAACTGTCTGGAACGTGTTGCATGGAGAAGCGTCACAGTGTACAGGTGAGCGCCTCTGCCTGGTTTGTGCTGGGTTTTTTATGCAGTCAGTCTCCCTTGTCCTGGTGCAGATGTACAGGACAACCAGCAGACCCTTTTTCCTTCCCCTACTTTGCTCCAACCTTTCCTGGTGGCAGGAGCAGGAGAGCAGGCTGTTAGCAAGGCAGACGCTCTTTCTGGACACGTGTTCTGTACACAGCGCACAAAAAGTGCAGCCCAGCCCCTGCTGCGGGGGGAGCGAGCGCCGGTCAGAGCGTGGCCCCCGCAGAGCCCGTGACGGCAGAGCGCCGGCCGCGCTTGCTTGCACTGCCGGCCAGCCTGTGGCTCGTGGCGGAGGCCAGGAGCAGCGATGAGCGTCCTCTGGGGGTTTTATCTTTTGCTTTCCCTCTGCCTGTGAAACATCTGTGGGTAATTAAACCCAGGTCTCGGGCTGTCTCTTGAGCGGCAAGCAGACACATATGGAGTAACACAACGCGCAATGTACAACCAGCTGCAGCTCCTGTAACAGCTGCTAAATCCAACCGGTGCCAATCCCTGTGACTCGCACGCCACCAGCAAGCCTCTCCCTGCTGCACACGGACCCTCTCGAGGCTGTGGGTGGGCGTGCACGCAGAGCTGCGCCGTTCCCCTTCGGCTCCTCCTGGCACCGAGATCCCACACGAGCTCCTCTCTGGTCTTCAGATTCTTTGCTGGCTCCAGTTTCTGGATGCTCAAATGTACATTCTCTTTGAGTAGGCTCAACCCAAGCCATTGGCTGCTTTTGCACTCAGCTGAGGAGTACTGAGCTGGTCTCTACCCCTCTCCTGGGCCACCATCCTCTCCTGCCTCACTAAGCTGCATGCCTGTGTTGCCATCAACCACAAATACCAGTTTGGTCTCACTAATTTTCTGAGCCAGCATCTCATCTAGGAAAGTACTCCAAGCACAGGTAAGTTCACACTTTGGTGGTGCTCTATTTAAACTACATTTTTACTAAAGCTGGAATCACCTTGGTAGAGGTTTCACCAGTTTGAAGTCTCATCATTCTTGATGCTCCACCTTGAAACAAAGTTGACAGTGTAGCACCTAAGAGCCAGTTTTTATTTCTGGTGGTGTGTGTTCTCTGAATCATTTTAACACTGCAATGTCTTTATCCTTTCTCCTGCCTTCTTAAGGACCATGAGCCCTCAGAAGCGCTTTGTACATCGGAAGGCCAGGGCTGGATTAACTGTTGTCATCTACTTCATTTAGCCAGCTGTGCCACTGGGAAGCACCTGGTTGGTCCGGTCCTAATATACTCAAGTAACTGGTGACTCAAGCCCAAGTTCTAGGGCTGTGTGGAAACTGCTGGGCAAGAAAATGGAAGAAGTTGAGGAAGGGACTGAAATCAAGTGGTCTGAGTTGGTTTTAGACTTAGGAAAGTATGTGATTGGTAGTGCTTGTAAACGTGGTTTTATTACAACGGGTTTCTAATGTGACCTGATGGGCATGAGCGGCATGAGCTTGTCACAGGGAAATGAGAGAAAACTATTGGTGCCAGAGGAATCCTCTAGGGAGGGAAGCATCTCCAGAGACATCTGGCAGCACTTTGCGACCAAGGGCAGTTGTCTTGCCCTCTGACAAGGTGAGTGCTCTTTCCCAGGCCAGCAGTAGAGCTGCCAGAAGCAGCAGCTGCTTCCCCTGGGCTGGCGAGTTGTGCTGTGGGGAGAGAAAGCCTGTAGGGAAACCTCTATGGGGTAGGACACTGTCCTCCTGTGTCACCATTGGCCCGGCCTTCCCAAGTGCTACAGTTGTGGGCCTGCCTCCAAGCAGCGATTACCTCCCTCCTGTTGGCTTCGTCAGAGGCAAAGCCACTGTGGTGCCCCGACTTTGAGTAGCAGCACAAACACAAGCCGGGCATGTAGCAGAGGCTGCAGGTGCCGGCTCTCCTCCCGCACGTGGCCCAGATTCAAATCTGGGATGCTAACCCTTGAAATTCATCGGCTGACCAAAATGTGACCGGTTCCCAGACTCACAGGACACACCAAAAGCCTCAGGAGAAAAAAGTTCCATGATTCTTCAGTGTCATAGTGACTGGCAGATGCAGTGACGGGATGACAGCAGTGAGCTGAAAAGAAAACAAGGTCCTTTTACTGGAAGCCCACTGCAGACACCTCCCTAGGGAGAAAATGGCAGATCAGTGAAGCGTATCTGTCTGAATATTCAACTTTTTCAAGGGAAGAAGAAACAGCAGCTGAAGGAGCACTGAGGGGTGGTTCACAAGCTCTCACTGCTTGTGTTTTACAAATAACATGCAAGATCTCAAGGCCAGCCCTTGCAGGATGGTCCCCCTGGGTTGCTGGGCACAGCAGGAGCCTCCATAGAACAGGGAAAGCATCATTTTCTCTAGCCTGTTATCTGTGAAACATGCACCTGTCTTTAGTTAGTGGTAAACTCAGTTGCTTCAATTAGTTTTCACTCCAGTCTGGAGTCAGGTAATACCAGTAGGTCCAGGGCTGTGCTGGAGCCGAGGCAGCTGCACGCTCCTGTGTCCAGCACACTGCAGATGAGAGACAACTCTCTCCCTTACTGCAGATCTGGCTGCAGCAGCAGTTTCGTGTCCTTCCACTCTTAGTTCTTGGAAATCAGCAGTTTCATGTCCTTCCACTATTAGTTCTTGGAAATGGTGATGCCAAGTTACACTGGGAACAAAAATCCTTTGACCTGCCAAGGGAGAATTACATTTCGGTGCCTTCCCTGCAAAGTCAGGAGGGGCTGGCTTCACTCTGGTGTCAGCACCAGCTCTCCAGTGTCAACAAGAGCTGGAAGCTGGGAAGAGAAAGTCACTGAATCCCCTTTTCTCAAAGGGAAAGGGTCAAGGGGTGTCTTCCAGCAGAGGCAAAAAAAAAACCCCAACCAACCAAAAAAAACCCAAAGAACCATAGGAACTACAGCAACATCACCAGGTAAGGTTTTGGTTTTCAAAAACAAAACAAAAAAAAAAGAAAAAAAAAATGGATCAGTTTGAACTTCAAATCAGTAATGAAAAAGACCAAAGTACAGAAGAGTAGCTTTGTCAGTTTGTTTTATTACTGGGCAGAGCACAGTACCACTTCAGAGACATACAAGCCACAGTAATACAAACAGTCCCTACCCATTTTTATAATTAAAAAAAACCCCACATGGTATTTGGAAGGAGTCAAGTGTCCCAGGGGTCAGCTCTCAAGAGCTCTTTTGCTGCAGCAGTTTTCTTACAAAATACTGTGGGTTTTCATGCTGTTAATATGGGAAGCTGAGCAGTCTGAGCTGGCAGCAGTGCCTCTGCTTAACGTGATCAGGACAGGCTTTTCAGGTGCCCTGAGGGGTGCAGTTGCCCCCAGGCACAGCTCTTCTGCAGCCAGATAGAAGTGTACCAGACAGACACCCCAGTATGGAACCAGAACCTTCTGCAGAAAGCCCCATAATCCTGAAGCACCATCAGTTTATCGGCACCAGTTCATACAGTCAGCAGAGGCTGTAGCAGCGTGGGGTCAGTGACACCTGGAAAACAGCTCCTGCTCACTACAGCAGGCTCAGCTCCTCAGAAAACTCATTTCCAACTAGAAGGCACAAATGCAAGGCTGGGCGTGGGCTGCACACCGCTGCGGCACGTGAGCTGTTTCCATACCCCTCCTACGGGGCAACACATAATAAATACAACAGTTTAGAAGAGCAGCGCATCCCCACGATCCTTCCCAACATAAGGAAGTAGGATCCGCAAGAGCCTACGGAGGCCGGTTCACTTAATATTGCACAGAAGTCCTGAAATTTAGTGTCAGCTCTTTGTACTGGAGGTGGGACGTGGCAGGGGGGGAAAAAAAATAAAAGGTCTTATTTGGCAGAACCTGCCCAAGTCTCCACCACCACACAAACAGCTTTTTGCCAAATTTGAGGTAGAATTACACATATACTGCTTAAAGCCAGTCAAGTCCTGCTCAACTAGTCTTCAAAAGAAAAAAAAACGTGCACAGAACAGATGGGCTTCTTTCTTTTCTAAAGAAAGTGAGTGCTTCAGGTTTGACCCCTGGAAGCAAGTCCTGCAGAGCAAAGGTCCAGTGAAGCTCCCTGCTCCCCACCTGGACAGTAGTGATGGCATCGTGGTGCTGCAGGTAAGGAGTGTAACAGGTATGAACTGCAAGTCCCATAGCAAGCACGTTTTCCTCCACCTCCTCCCTCCCCTCCTACTTGCTAATTCTCCCTTTATTCACTCAGTCCAGAATATTTGATCAGAGTTAAGACTGACTCCATTGCTTTCTCCCTTACATCCCTTCTACTGGGACCCTGCAAGAAAATAATTTCCTATTTCAAGCCTTCTGAGGGATGCTTGCAGTTTCTTCTAGAGAGTCCTCTGTGTAGTATAGGCACGGAAGGATGGAAACAAGAGCCTCTTCGATGGAGAAGAGATGTTTATCCTCTGCTTGAGGACAAAAGTAGCGCATAAAGTCTGCCAGTCTCAGCAAGTACTCAATGTTATGACCAGCACAACCACTCGAGACGATGATTTGAGCTGCAATGTCTTCTTCAGATGCCGGGCCGAGGTAAGAAGGGTTCTGGGGCGTCGCAATGTAAACAAGAGCCAGGATGGGCTCCTCTCCATCTTTCTCCTGAGGATGGAACTTCACCAGCTTGGTGTCGTAGCCTCCCAGGACAGCTTCTCGCATGTTGAGATACTGAAGTGATGCAGCAATTTGTTCCCCACGGACTTCATAGGCTACACCCCAAGTGCATGCCTAAAAGCAAGAGAGCAAGGTGGTTATGGGATGCCATCACCGCAGTGAACAAGCCCGCCTTGCTTTGGGGTCTCTGCACAACTGATAACAGTGCAGAGGGAGGTAACCCCATCCCCACACCCCCGATCCCGGGAGGGCAGAAAATCCCTCGGCTGCCGATAGCTGTTTCCAGCTGCTGCTGTGGGCACCACCACCCAGGCCAGCCCCATCCCTCCCCGCCCCGGTACTCACCCCGCAGTCCTCCAGCAGCGTCACCACCCGGCCGGGCTGTGAGGGAGAGAGAACCAAGGGGAGCGCAGTTATAATCCGAGTCCGCTCCAGTGGCCGTCCTCACCCCCTCCCCGCCCCGCCTTCCCCCCGGCCCTTACCATCCTCTCGCTGCCGCGGTGGAACGTGTCCCCTTGCCAGAAGCGGCGGCTGTAGCNCTGGCGAGAGGCGGCGGCTGTAGCCGCGGATGAAGCCCACCTTGCGGGAGGTGACCTCGAAGCCCGCCCTCCACCCCAGCGAGCCGTACCCGAAGATCCACACCGGCGGCGCCAGCTTCGGCTCCGCGCCCTCCGCCTCCCCGGGGAGCGAGGAGGAGAGGAGCGGGGAGGGAGCCGGCGACGGCTCCTCCGGCCAGACCGGGCACTCCTGGGGGGGCTGCGGGTCGCGTTTCATGGCGCTCAGAGGCCGAGAGCGATCCNTTGAGGGGTCGGCCTGTGCTGTCAGCGCTCGGTGAAAGCTGCCGGGGGAGCACGGCGTCGCCTGCGGGATTCCCGCCCGGGGATCCCCAGGCATCACCTACTTCGAGATTCCCGCCTGGTGTTCCCCAGGGATCACCTGCTACAAGATTGCTGCTTGGTGCTCCACTGGTTTAACCCACCATGAGATTCCCATCTGGTCGTCCCAGAGGATCACCCACAAGATCCTCGCCTGGTGATCCCTAGGGATCGGCCGTCAGAGCCCTGCACACAGGGCTGAGGCTGCCCGGGCTGTGCCCAGACAGGAGGAGCTGGGCTGGCATGAGCGGGCGAGCCCCCCCCCACAGGAGCCCATCCCGTGCTCCTAGGTTTGGCTTCATCCAAGACCATGAGCTGCTGCATTGGAAAACCAAGCAGTTAATATTAACCTGAGTGAAGCAACAGCTCCTGATGTCACCAGGGCTAAGGCACTAGGCACATAGGTGCAATGGAACAATGAAATTCACAGAAATGCCAGGGAATGGTGCCGAGTCTGGCCCGTTGAGTACATTTGCCCTTCTACTAAGTCCAGGCTGGAGTGTGGGCTTGTAATACGTAATGTTTGTTACGGAGACAGGTCCAGGAGCTGTCAGTGTGTGAGATGGAGGTCTGGCTGTAAACCAGCTCGGACTGGTTGTGATGGCCGAAGAGATGGGCTCAGGTTACCAAGTTGTTAATTTTGGTAGTGGGAGAGAGACGCCAGGGAAAGAATGAGAAGCAAAACCATTGAGATATTTCTCTAGAAGTATTTCTCATTATTGTCCTCTGCATCTAATCACTCCAGTCTATTTACAGTCTTTTCTTTAGCTTCCTGTTGGCTCCCACCCAACCAGCACCCACCTTTCTATTCCATTTCACAGGGCGTTGCAGTTGCAACTCACACAGACTGTGGTGGGTGCTGCCTGTACCTTGGCACAATCTCAGCGGGTGACATCAGCAGCCAGCACGGCTCTCACTGGTGTCCCGCCGTGCTGTGCCTTATGCTGCGTGCCTGTCTCGCCTGCCCTGCATAACCCAACTCTCTGACCTGTCACCCTGGATGACCCTTCACAAAGTCAGACTTAACAGAGCACAAAGCTCCTTAATTTTCCTCTCCACTTGCACTTTTCCCGGTCACCTTCTCTGTCATAGGCCCAGAGGTATGGGGCTGGTGCTGCCTCCTCCCAGCCCTTTCTGGAGAAGCTTCTTCTTTCCCCACCAGTCCCTTAGCCATCCAGTTTGTCAATGTGAAAATAACGTGGCCTTTCAAGCAAATAAAACCAGTTTCTTCTGGGAATCAAACCAGTCCTCTGTATCCCGTTGCAGCCAGCGTGTATTTTGCATATTTAATTCTTTGATTCTTTAGTTTTTTCCTGTTAAAATCAAAGAAATTTGAGCAAAACCCCAATATGGAGTTAAGAAAAACATTAAAACTTTTGGCCGTAGCTGCGTCATCCATATACCAAGGGCACAAAGAGTGACAGACAAACTAGTGTCTAAAAGATAAATTGAAGAAGCTCTTGCTAGGTTCTGATCTTTGTGACAGTAGTGAAAAAAATAATAATCCAGCCTCTTTCTCCAGCTTTCCCTGGGATGTGAATTTTATCCATGCGTGTCTCACAAATGAAGCGCTAGGTATCTTATCTGCTAGTACAAGATGAGAAAAATTGGATCAAGAAATAAAAAATATGCCCATAGCGGGGCAAGACTGTTACTGAAGTTGTGGCCTATACAGCAGGAAGTTAGGAATTGTTTTGGATTCAAACTTTCATGATTCCCTTTCTTGTCACTGACTGTACCTTCACTGCGCTTTGGTGAAATAAATCCGAGGGCACGATGATCACAGGGGGTGAGGGGGCTGAGCACAAGAGGTACAGATGCGGCTGCGCCAGTAAAGCAGGTGGATACTATGGAGAGGACTTGGTGTCTGTCAACTGTTGTTGAAGCCGGTGTCTGTAAGGCAGGGCCTGCCAGGCTGAACCACTGGAATGCTCAAGCAGGCGCGAGGGAGGATCTGGAGCAGCAGCGGAGTTAACTGTTAAGGAACGTGACATAGATTCAGTACAGCAAAGGGAGATGGGCTTTCTAGGGCCACAGGACTTCCAACAGTTTAAAAGAGATGAAGGGAAACAAGCACTAGAAGATAATGGTCGTACTCTGTAAATTGTAATTTTTAAAAAAACCTTAACAGCAATCAGAATTTTTTATTTGGCCCTGGAAACCTTTAGGAAGGGGAAAAGGAGAACCGTAGCTTTATTTGTTACATCCTGAAACTAGTTTTTCCAGGTTTCGGGAAATGGAGGATCTCGTTTCTCTTTAGCAGTCTGTGCTCTGCTTCCCCAGAGTGTTAGTGCTGGGTGACTAACAGTGCCAGAGCCGCCTGTTTTTCAGCGTAGTGATGAATCACCCCAGAGCCAGAGGAACCACCAACAGGGCTGGCATGACACAGAGCAGTGGATTGAAACTGTCATTACCTTCCTCCTGTGTTTCAGGCTCTTATTTGCTTCGATAAGCTGAGGGCACAGACTGGCTTTAAACCAAAAGTAGCTCTATTCAGAAAACACTGACTGGGGACAGGAGGGCTGCCAGTTCATCTCCAGATACCACCACAGCTGGGCACTGCTTTCCTCTCTATATAATGAGCGGGCAATAGAGTCTAAAAAAATAAATCTGCCCCTTTGCCCCAAGGCTTCAGTGAAGATGACAGCTGCTGCAGTTGGAGGGGAGGTTCAACAATGGCATCCTGGGGGCCATTAAGAAGAGTGCATCCAGCAGGTTGAAGGAGGTTCTCCTTCCCCTCTACTCTGCCCTGGTGAGACCACTGGAGTGTTGTGTCCAGTTTTGGGCTCCGTAGTTCAAGGGGGACAGGGAAATACTGGAGAGAGTCCAATGGAGGCTATGAGGATGATGAAGAGACTGGAACATCTCTCATGAGGAAAGGCTGAGAGCCCTGGGGCTTTTTAGTCTGGAGAAGAGAAGGCTGAGAGGGGATCTTATTCATGGTTAAAAATCTCTGAAGGGTGGGGGTCAAGTGGAAGGGGCCAGGCTCTGTTCTGTGGTGCCCTGTGACAGGACGAGGGGCAATGGGCACAAACTGGAGCACAGGAGGTTCCACCTCAACAGGAGGAGAAACTTCTTTGCTGGGAGGGTGATGGAGCCTGCACCAGGCTGCCCAGAGAGGTGGTGGAGTCTCTTTCTCTGGAGACTTTCCAAATCCTCCTGGATCTGTTCCTGTGTGGCCTGCCCTGGGTGATCCTGCTCTGGCAGGGGCATTGGACTCGATGAACCCCAGAGGTCCCTTCCAACCCCTAGCAGTCTATGATTTTGTGAATGCCAAGACATTTACATCACTTTGAGTGAAGTAAATCAGTACTATCCTCCTGGTATTCACAATGAAATGTCCACATGCACCACTGAGGCTCTTCTGTTTGTTGAATTCAATTCTTATGGCATTTACAAATCTCCAGCTATGAACTCTTGCTATAAAATTAGGCAGTCATCCTTGTTTCAGACATGGAAACAGAGAAGTGCCCTTGTCAAAGCTTCCATATTAGAGCTTGTAAACTGGGAATGATGTATGGAACAGAAGGCAGGGGTATATTTGGATTTGTTTGCTGCATCCAAAGGGAAGGTATTTTCATTGGTAAATGCTTTAACTCACAAGGTTAAATACAGTCCTGGGCAAAGAGAAGAAAATATGGCCAAGGATATACCAGTACTTTAAAGAGAACCCCTGAACCTCAGTGGATACAGTACTGTGAGGACGCCAGACTGAAATCCAAAAGTCCGTGTGTCTAGGGCAGCAAGGAGACTACTCAGGTGGAAATCAAACAAGGCAGGGAAACCAGTCTCCACAGGTAGGTGGCCTGCGTGTCAACACTAATAAGATGACGAATAATTTGGGGGATCTTCTGCAGGACAGAACTTCATCTGCTGCTGCCCCACTCCATGTTCAGTCCGTTCACCCCTGTGGCAGCTCTGACTGTTGCCAGCATTGTTGGTAGTTTTTTTCAATGTGCCCAGTTCATATCCCAAAGATGGGAATGACAAACTTCATTGAGTCACGACAAATGTGATTTATATTTGAATTAGTTATGTGAGGGGAAAAAAACTTATAAAATCCATAGATCCAAAGAGCATTTTACCGTGCCATCAATCCCCAGTGGCCTGGTAGTTGACTGAGAATTCCTGTGAAGAAATCCCAGCATTATCCTTTTGGCTTTTCAGTCTCATAACCCAGAGTGATCTGCTGCACCACGCTTTTTGCTGATGTCCCCTCCCGTTTTCACCTCAAGCCGATGGGCAGTTTTGACCCTGCTGGCAGGAGCTGGCCTCGGTTGATCTGGTCACCCTGCCCCTCCCTCTGTCACATTCCATGTTACTAACTGATACTGAGGTCTTCCCATAAAAAAATTCTCAATAAAGAGTCAGAACTCCAACCTCAGACTGGATTTTTTCTTGGTTAAAGACAGTCACAGTGAGCAGAGACTGATAGCGTGGAGGGTTGTAGCAGGACCTTAGGGCATTTTTGTCTTGCTGTAGGGTAGGAAAGAAACTCAAACATTTCCTACTAGCACAGCTTGAGGGATGAGCAAATTGGATACTGAATGTATAAGCTGAGCACAGACCTGCTGGAAACTCCTTTTGCTTGAGCCCGTAGCATTCCAAGCCCAGGAGCTCACCTCAGTACCAGGCTGAGAGCTGTCAACTAGGCTGGCTTATCCTTCAATGCAGTGCAACTCCCTGCTCTTTGCTCCCCATGGCCTTTCCCTGCTGCCCAGCCATGCTGCTGACACCTGAAAGAGCTTTTTGAAGAGTCGCCTGGATGTCCACTTTGGCAGCTTTAAGATGAGACACAGAAGGAGGAGGAAGGGGCTCACGTGGCTTGGGCTGGGAACCTCAGCCTTTACTGCAAATGTCAGCACCTCATCTGGGCTGATTTAGCGTTGTCATTTAGTTTCATGTCCAGTATAAAGAAAACAAAAATGGGTTTATAGCTAAAATTTTAACCTGAAGGAACTGGTTGGTACAAACAGGTAGAGTGAAGAGTCCAAAAGCAGAAATGTGGAAGACTCTCAGAATTTTAACTCAAAGGTAGAAAGCAATCTACAATTTGCATCCTAAATAGAGAATGAAAAGTGCTTAGGGAAGCAACCAGCTGATTTGAAAAGAAGGTTTAAGAAATAAAAAGGAGCTCCTACAGAATGGAGAAGGAATAATACAGCACAGATACCTCTGGTTTGGCACTTTGCTATGGAACGAAGCAAGAGCTGCCTAAGTCAGGGGTAACTTACACATGGCAGAGTTTAAAACTCGGTAAGCAGCTTTCTAGTCTGACAAAAAGGATCAAGAAAGAAGTGAGATAAGAGACAGCAATGTGGCTGTCAAAACTAAAGATGACTTAGATGCAAACCAATAAAAGACAGGCTGGTGATTGTTACGAGGCTTTTTAAAAAAACCAAACCACATCTGAAGCTTTTGCACAGTTCCGAGAACTCCTCGTGCTTATGTCAAGGGAGGTGAAAGAACAGACACAAGCCAAGGGTTTCTTAGCAAGGAATGTAAACATATCTAAGTGAGACAGGTGCCGTGTGACTGGAAAAGGGCACACAGTGCCTGTATTTGAGACATGAAAAACAAAACTCGATGTAGCAAACTGAAGGCCTGGTAGCCTGACCTCAGTAACACAAAAATCTTTCTATGATGTGCTTTGACAGAAAGAATAACTCAGGATGCAAATAGAGTTGAAATACACAAAGGGCTTGGCAAAACACTTCTAATTTCACAGCTTTCGATAATGGACTTTTGCAGAGAAGAGAACATGCAGACGTAGCTTGTCTGGGCTTCAGCAAAGGATTTAACAGGGTAACGCGTGACGAGCTGTTAGGTGAGATGACTGCACTGCGTAAGAGAGGCAAAATGAGGGGGCATTAACTGGGTACAGTTATTCTGAGGCAGGCCGGTGTTGTTCTGAGCCGCACGAGGGGAGCACCTGCCAAATCGAGGAGGGTTAGCACTATTGCACAATACCCTGCTGAAGCCACAGCTGAAAGATTGTTTGCACTTCAAAAGAAAGATGGAAATGTGGACAGAATAGGGAAGAGCTATGTGGCAGATCAAGGGGACGAAGAGCCCTCCCTCCCCCAGGATGCTGGACTCACGTAGTCTGGCCAAATGGCAGCGGGGAAATAGGACTGGTTTACATGACGGGGTTTATGCTGGTGACTGGGGGAAAGAGGAGCAGAAGGGAGCTGCTATTCAAACTGAATTGGCACAAAAGCACATGAGTGTTAAGTGGGCAGGAGTGGCATAGTCTGGAGATTGAAAAGAACACCCTAACCTGCAGAGCAGCAAGCTTTTTAAATTGCACCCCCTACTCCTTCAGATGAATGACAACAGAAAAATATCTACACTATGTAGGTTTAACTGCAACAGAGATAGTGTGGTATCGTTATACCTATTACCTGAAGTGCCTTTCCATCCAATGCTCTCAAGAAGGTTCCATTTCAGGAGCATCACAGGAAATAGCCAGAGTGTAGCCTGAGTCAGTTGGAGCTGTGCTCCAGCATTTCCACAGATTTTTGGTATTGGAAATGCTTCAGCAACTTGCAATGATAAGGTTTTGTTCTTACTTGCTTGCAGCTGTTCTTGCCCACGACATCTTCCAAGAAGCAGTGCCTCTCTGTAGCCTAAATGTTCTGGATTCACTTTCTACTACACCCAAGACCCAGCTAGCCCAAGGATGGCCACAAAGCCTCAAATAGGCAAAAATTGAGAGTTCTGAAATATCTGATTGATGCGCTAAAGGCAAAGCAAGAGCTTCAGAACACATGCCTACCCTGAAGCACCATCTCACCCCCTGACTACTGAGAAACCCCAAACAAGGTGACATTACAGCATCATCTGGAATCTTGAAGGGTGGAAGGAGGTTGAAATTCACATTCTTCTTGCCAGCAGAGAATTGAGTTACAAAGTCTGCTACCAAGCTTTAAGACAGGACCAGAACTAGCTGAGATACTCCCTGAGGACTGGAAGCAGCAGGTTCCCAAGTACAGTAACAGCACAAAAGGCTTCTCTTTGAGAACAAAGCCCATAAACCACAGCAAAAGACATGTCAATAAGGGCCTAGAGAGAGAGAGAATAACAGTGAAGTCTGGAACAAGACTAAGCACTGGAAAGATGAACCACAATTCACCACCCACAGCCGGCTGGTAGAGCCCAGCATGGCCTCCTGCAAGGAGAACAGCCAGTTCCCTGGCAAACCTGGCCCCAGGGAAGGATTTGCACCTGCAGCAGCCACTGATACTCTGCATCTGAGGGAGAAAGGAAACCCACCTGCTACCCATTCCTCCAAACCCTCATCGAGGCCCCAAGGAGGGCAGTAGCAGTGTTTCTGGTTAGACTCTTCATTGCTTCAGGGCAGGAGGACGTGTATGTTGAGGGTCTAGTCAAAGCAACTAAACCAAGTGCTGCTGTATCAGATTTATGGAACAGTGTGAAGAAAGAAAGATAAGAAGCTGCTCCTTTGATGGATCCTTCCTAACATGTAAGTCCACTTCATTTATATTACATTTCACTCTTTTGAACGTTTGAGTGTTGCTGCAAGCAACTGAGTTAGCTAATGTGGTTATTAAGGTAGAGGAAGACAAAATGTTTGATGCTGTTGTATCAACAAATGAGATTTATTTCTAGAATCACTAAAAGCCTGGTTGATGTGACATAAAACCCTAAATGGCTGTGAAGTTGTGGCTCATACCAAGCAGATTATTGCTAGTGACAAATACTGGGAGATTTTGCTTTAAACATGGCCACACTGGGCAGAATTTTGCCTTCTGGTGTCTCTGTCTGAAGGAAATTTGCAGTTCTGGGGAGAAATCCTATAATAAACAGCTGAAAATATTTGTATTTATACTTTAATATCTCTGGCACCTGTATTGAGAACTACTTGAGGTTTGAAAATTAGCTGTAGATGTATTATATGTGAGCTAACATGTTTGGGCTTGTGGTACTATTAGGGCAGATTCTGGCTCAAGAGTAACTCCTTTTGTCATTTCCTAAATCGTGTCCACTTAGGTTTGGTGCCCTTAGTTCTCAGCTGTCTCAAAATAAAAACCTGCTTTCTTCTCCCTCGAGTTTGGAAACCTAGGTCTGCAATTTCCCTCACTGAATCTTTTTGTGATCAGCCCAGCACATCTGAAGGTCTGTCCTCACTAATTACAGGTGCTCTTCCCAAAGACGAAGAGCAGAACATGCCAATGATCACCACCTTCCTTAAGGCACAATGCTATTTATTTAGAACAAAATGTTGGGGAAAAAAAACCTGTTTAATAAGCCAAGAAATGACTCGCACACCTGCTAAGCGTTGCCTGTCTTCCTTGTGGTGCCCTGGCAAATATGATAAGCACGTTCTGCCAGCTCTTTAATTCAGGGAGAGCATCTGTGTGTCAGCTCAGGCTGTCTCTCTGCCCCAGAAGACAAAGCTGAGTGCCAGAAGAACAGGCACGCAGGACTTGCGTGAATACACCCGGGCTCCACAGAAACACTCTCGTTCAGCCTGGAGCACGTGTAATATGTGCTGCCTGGAAGTTTGTCCTCACCGTCCTTTCCGTGCTGAGGGGCAGTGGTCAGTTCTTGAGCATTTCTCCAAAGCTGGATATGCTCCTGCCTGTGAGCTGGGTGCCCATTGTACTGCTCTCGGGAAGTCAAGCGTCTGCCACCTTCCTGTGTGTGGGGACGGCAGGAACTTGTGTGGCTGGGGGCAGCTGAGAGTGCTCAGAAGTAATCAGTAGGTGCTGGACTTTCTGTATGGCCAGCAATGGGTATTGTCCTCCCATGTTCAACCACATACAAGATTAAAACAGGAAAAGCATCTGTGTGGGCTGAGCTGTCGTACGTATTGCCCGTGACCTGTCCTGGGGCATTCCACGCTTCGTAACCTTTGTAGCAGTTCACTGTAGCAGCATCTGAAGGCTCGGTTTTATCCCTTCGTTCATGGGCGTATCATGACTCTCGAATACTTAAGAACTGTTCAAGGTGGTGAAGATAAAATGATTTCATCATTAAACCTCTTTCAGTTCAGTTTATGAGATATGGTGCTTCTGAGCCCTCTAGAACAGGAGGTCAGAAAGTGCAGCTGTAGCCCATGTGGGAACAGATTTTATTTTTTGTAGTGAAATAAAATGGATTCTGTTTTTAAGAGAAGTGATGATTTTTGTGGTGTGTTACCAGACTGGCAATGGCTCTGGTCACGGCCTCTTCGAAGTCTGGGTTTGGCCTGAAAAAGAAAACCAGCCATATGTGTGTCGTCTTGTGCTGATTTTGGGATGGGAAAGTTTTCTTCCTGCCCCATTTGAAAAATCTGGGCTGTGTGGCAGAACGATTGTGCTGTCCTGCACTAAGATGGAAACAGAAGGCTTGTGAGGGTGTATTGCATCAAGTCACAGGCTGTGGTGGTAACAGAAGGCAGGTAGGAGGAACACCAGCGGCACTCGACTGCCTGGCCAAGACTGCTGTTGTAGTGGCTCCAATGAGAGGGGCTGATCAACAGGGTGAGTCAGAGCATTAGCATAAATTGGGGTGAATTCCCTGTGGCTGCACAGTACAAGGGGGTGTGTTTTGGGGAAGCTGACTCCAGGCACGTACGAAGACCAGGAGCTGCTGGGCTGCTCCAGCTCTACCACTCATGACTCATGGCATGGCTGGTGAAAAGAGCCTTGGACTGCGTGGCTGTACCAGCTGGGCTTCCTGCGGTCTTTGGCATTTCTGCCCTAGCTCTGCGTCATCCCGACACACCGGTACCTGGAGGCACTGACTTCACCTCCCTTCTCCAGGCAGAAACAAGAAGCCCCTACCCGGAGGCAGCGCCTTTTGCTTTGGATCCCGGCGCATAACCCGCGTGGGTTTTGCATGGAACAGTAACTGTGCTGCCACGCTCTGCCCGAATGCCTTGGCAAGCAGGGCTCCTGCAGCCCTCCACAACCAGTCCCTTAACCAGTCCCAGCTTCCCTGCTCCCAGCGCAAACATGAGAAGGCCACTGCAGCCTCTTGGTGGAATGCATGGCGAGGAAGGGTAACTCAGCAGCTTTTCTAGGTGCAGGAAAGGTGTTCCCTCCGCACCTCCTCGCTATGTAAGCTGCCTGTGGGAAGTGTTGACTGTGCAGTTCTGTGGTCCAAGCTCCCAACTGGGAGGCGCCAGGGAAGTGACGCATGTGACGCTGCATTCCCTTCTGCCCAGGGAACATGGTGACTCGAAGGACAGGCACTGGGCCACACTGTGAGATTGACAGCAAAATGATCTAGGCTGGCAATGACAGAGCTCTTGGCTGGTTAAGATCATTACTGAAGGCATTTGAGCTCCGTTTAGGAGTTCTGCAGCTGTCAATGACCTGTGGGCACCAACATAGAGTCCTGCTCCAGTGAGAGCTGTCATACTTTGCCAATGTTTTAATTCCTGCGACCAAAAACAGCATCCAGTGTTGACAGAACAAGGTATTAACTGTTAGTCTGTTCTCCTGTCTGCCTGGCTAATGTCTCCATGCATGTGAGTGCAGTGACGTAGTCTGAACGGTTTCCTGCACTTACTGACAGTGTCCTGATGTTGCTCCTCTCCAAACTGACTCTGACCTATCAATGTTCCCTGTGAGATTGTTTTTCTCTGTCTGACCTGGTTCTGTGATCGATCATGACCTGGCAGTAACCTTTTCCAGCTTTGCTGTGATCTCACTCCATTGCACATTTTAGTTCTTCTCGTGTTCTGAACCTTGTCTTATCTCAGACTCTGCTACACGCTGAGCTGTTTGGAACTGACCTAAGAGCAGAGGATTGACTTCAGTAGCTTCATCTATTTGTACCAAGGCCAGAGTTTTCCTTGTTGCTCTTCCCTGTCTAACATGAGTTCTTAGCAGCAGTTTGGTAGTTTGAGGTGCTGTGGTATCTTCCCAGAAACAAATACCCTGCCTAGTTATGTGTGTCTGTGTGCGGTGACAGGGGCAATGTCACCAGATCAGAATGTAAGTGAGGTTTATCTTACTTGCCTGGAGTAGAGGGTAGTGTGGGTAAAGGAATGCAGGCATCTGGGCCTGTTGGGCACTTGAAAAACAATGGGACTTTTCTGAGGGGAGGTGGAGAAGAGGGAGAAGTGAGGTTAATTTGGTTTATGTGCTTTTTACAAGTAATCTACTTAAATTATTCCAATCTGAATTCCACCTGTATCCCTGTACCTCATGTGTAGCACTCATCCCTGAGAATCCCCCAGCCAGTCATAACAATACAGGGTGAAGTGCGATGTTGTTTGGATGACTCTGGATCCAGATTTTACCGGGGCACCCTCCCTGTTTAATGGCCAGCGTGAGATCTGGCAGTGGGCTGTACAGTGCTGACTGGGGGGTGGAATCTCCTTCTGAGGCAGACTGAAGCTGAGGGTGCTCTGGAAGCTGATGACTGGTGTGTCAGTGGAATATCAAAGTCATAACCCCAGTGACTGGTACGTGGTGTGACAATTGGGCTGGAATGCTGTACACAAGCAGAGGCATCGTCACCGCCTGTTTACTAACTCTGGTGTTGCATGTAGCCTGAGGTTACATCAGACTGAGGAGAGAGCAGCCAGATTTTTGTGAGGTGGGAACACTAGACTGGTGCCAGGACAACAGCTGACAATGTCACTGTATTTAAGAGGTTATTTTCCTCCTCTCGTTTCAAGGAAAAGCCTTGAAATGTTCCCTTGATGATACCCATGGTATAAGATGTCACAGCTTTTAGCTGACACTTGTATTTCAAGCCCTCAAAGATATGGAACCCCTTGTTGGTACAGATTGCGCTGTTGAGGAAAGACTCTCTGTCCTGTAACCTATGTGTGCTGGATAGAAACCAGTTCCTTGAGTCCATCTTTCCTGTGAGAAAATAAACTTGTACCCCAGAGCTGCCAAAGACTTTAACAAAGTGCTTGTACAGCTGCTTGTGCTCCAGCTTCTGACGAATGTGAAGTTGCTCTCAGCAGTGCTGGGACGTCCACGGCCCATTCTTAAATTTGTGGGCTACACTTACGTGTCATGTTGCAGTACAGTGGGGGCTTTCCAGTATCATTTGGTCTTGTAGAAGTCCCATTTTAGGAAACCTGTGCCAGCAGAGGAAGGCTGTTGCCTTATAGCCCTTTAAGAGGATTCTTTAGGATAATCGTATTCTCTTTTTTTAAATCGCCCTCTAATCTCGTGACCTCCAATCCCACAGCACTTGGTCGCAACCTGCCAAGACCCCAGCCTCTAGCAGCAGGTAGCTTGTAATATCAGCTGGAGCACCTGGGCACTGTCTGGAGGAGAGAGAGGCTTAAGTGGAGGTGGCTGCAGAGTGAGAGGACAGGAATGTTCTGCTCTCTAGGATCTTGGTTGGTGGAAGTTTATTCCTAAAGTCTGTCATTGCAGGTTAGTGCCAAAATCTTTAACTTGATTCCAAATTCCTCTGCTTCAAACAGGGATGGACTGAGCAGTGGCGTGTATAGTGTTATGATCAGACCTCGTTATGTTTTAAAGCTTACACAAGAAAATAAGGATCTTGCCAAAGTGAGATTCAAACAAAATCAGAATCAGAGATTCCTTAAGAATGTGTTTAAATCACTTGATGCTGAACTTAATCATGTGCTTAAGATTAAGCAGTTAGTGATTCCTTTAATTTGAGCCTGACTCTGTACATAACAGATGCTTTCAGAGTCAGAGGTATGAAAAATCCATCCAAATCTGCCAGTGCCTTTTCTCTCCCATCCTGGAGATGGCTGAGGTGATTGAACTGTTGTCCAGAGACCGTTTAATGCTGAATATGTAGCTGAATCACTAGCCACCTATTCCTCTCTTGTCCACCACTTCATCACCTCCTGTGCTGAAATGGGAGCCTATATCCCAGTCTCCTTGAACGAAGGCTGTGGATGGCTGTTCGAGATCCAGCTGGTGGGAAAGTTCAGTCTGTCTCAGCTTTTTCTCACTGCTCCTCCAGACCTGCTGGCAGGGTTGTGTGTATACATTTTAGCCTAGATAAGCAGGGCAAGCAAACTGCTATTTAAGAGGTTAAACCAACAACTGATGGCACAGCAGTTCAGAGTGCACGCACACACCCCACACCCCCCCCAAGCATTCCTCTTTCCCCTTTGCTGCCTTACTCAACGGGCTTTCCAGTTTGTGCAGCTGTGTAGTGTGAAGCAGCACGGCAGAGCCCCAGGATCTCTTAGCCCTTGGATTGCCAGGGTTGAGCAGACAGCTTTTGCTTGGCTATGAACGGATTGATTCATGGCGAGGGAGGTTAAGTGCAACAGCAGCAACGATTTGGATTTTGCTGCAAGGAGATGGAGTGACCCAAAGTGGTGACATATGTAGCTGGAGGGAGCTCCACTCACCTAATGCAAAGCCTACGTAATGCACTTCTTGCAGTCAAGCAGGACAAATATAAGAGAGCAAATCTAAGCCGAGAATTGCGTGTCTTTTCTTCCTCCCTTGGTGTATGTTGAACATAAACGTAGTTCTGCTGGGCATCAGCAGTAGTGAGGTCTTCCAGTTCTGTCACGATAGTGCATCACCAATACTGGACTCTGTTGCGTCCCCTGTGAAACCTCCAGCCTGAGAAGCAACCCTTCTGTCAAACTTCAGCCACTTTCCCATAACAGAATGTGCTGATTTTCTTTGGCTATTCTTTAGACAGATGGATAGATATGTGTGTGGTGGGTTGACCTTGGCTGAGCACCAGGTACCCACCAAGTCGCTCGATCACTCCCCCCTATCTCCCTCAGCACGACAAGAGGAGAGAGAATAAGATGGGAAGAGCCCGTGGGATGCGATAAAGACAGTTTGATGAAAAAGCAAGAAGCAAGGCCGTGCACACGAAGCAAAGCAAAACAAAGATTTATTCTCCACTTCCCATCGTCAGGTGATGTCTGGACTTTCCTGGTACCCATAGCAGTTGCTCAAATGACAAGTGTCTTCTCAAATGAATGCCCGCTCGCCCCGCTCCTCCTTCTTTTCTCTCCCTTTTATACTTCAGCTGATGTCACACAGTGTGGAATATCTCTTTAATCAGTTTGAGTCTGTCCTGACTGTGTCCCCTCCTGAGATCTTGCCCATCCCATCCAACTGGAGGGGGGAAGATGTTGGAATGACATCCTTGATGCTGTGTGAGCACCGCTCAGCAGCAGCCACAACACGGGCGTCTCGTCAACAACGTTCTACCTCCCAATACAAAGCCCAGCACCATAGAAGCTGCTCTGGGGAACACTAACTCCAGCTCAGCCAAACCTAATACAATATGGTAGGGGAAGATTATGAGAGCAATTAAAAAGGCATTGCAAGACTGTGCTGTAGGTAATGGAAGAAAGATGTCATGGTAGGGTTGTGCAATAGCGTCGTGCTTTCTGTATTGCTCACGCTGAAACTCGCCATGAGTGGAAGAGCCACTGTGGCATGGCACAGTATGGGTGATATACGTAGCAAAGATTGCATCAGATGGCTGAGCATTAGCAGTAGTAAACATCGAGAGAGCCCTAAAGTAGGAGAAATCCATGTGGGAAGGCCAGCTGGTGGCTGTGAGTGCCTTTTCCCAGAAGGCATCAAATCAAAATGGTTGAATCCCCTCGTTTTTTATGTGCTGTCTGCTGAGAACCTAGTGCATTGGACTTGAAAACAGGGAATTTCATACTCTATGACCAGGCTAGTCAAAAAGCACCTATAAATGGGAAACCGAGAGGCAATAGCAGAACAGCAAAAAACATCCACATCTCAATATGGTGTTTTAGATTGAAGAAGCTAGGGAAGGCTGGTATAGATTACATAAAGGAGTTGGGGAACACCACAGTTTGAAAGCATCATCGGCTTTTGTAAAATTTTTATTGGCAGATCTTTTTCCTGGTATGTTGTCTCTGTATGAGAGAAATTAAAACAACTGCCTAGGTACTGTTACATGCCAAATGTTGTACCTATGGATCCTTTAAGAAAACTGAGGGGGCAATTGGCTCCTTTTCCCATGCATGGTTCTTACATCGGGGTTTGTTTGTTTTTTTTCTCTCTGAGCAATTACTCACCTCATCCATTTCCAAGCAGAACCGTTCACCTCTCTGCAAGCTCTAATCCGCACATGGAGAGATGATATGAAAGAAAGTTGCTGATAACCGTGACTCCTGAAATGATTTTATGCCTTCAGTAGAGACCACAAGGACCACGGAACCATAGTGCTGACCTTGCTGTACTCGTTGCCTCTAGCCTGAGCATACTTCTTGCCTGAGGAGGCTCAGCCGTTGCATCAGTGTCCTCTAGGAACACGCAGAACTCTGCTTGCACTGCCTAATTGAGCCTCGCTGTCCCTCTTGGAGGCAGATGAGTAAGTGTTAGCCCCACTTTTCACCAAGGAGGAGTGGGAGGGGAAAGTGTCTTTGCCCAAGTGGCAACCAGAGTGAGGCAGGTCCGAGTACTCTGTTTGTCTGTGCCCTGTGCGTGCAGAAACTGAAAGTTCCCTATGGAATACAGGAGATGTGTGAAGCGTTGGGCTCTCCATTTGGTGTTAGATGTTCTATTGCTTGCTGGGTGCTAGATGGTGTATAGAGAAAGGCAGGAGGGGAGCAGGCTCAGAGGCACAAGCTGCACCACCAAGCAGGACAACAGCAGCGGGGAGATGATGGCAACAGGCTCACAGTGGCCTGCTGAGCGCTGGCAGGGGGACAGCCTGGGTAGTCCAATGGCAAAAGGGTTGCTGGCCTCATTTCAACCGCTCAGTCTGGTTGCATCAGTGCCCTGCTTGGTTTTTCCTTCTTCTCTAGAGAAAAGACAAGATAATTTGAAGCACAAAGCCAAAGACTTTGCCCTCTGGAAGGTTTCCAGGGTTGCAGATGGACTGGGCTCTTCGAAGTGCTGCTGGAAAGCAATTACATTTGCAGTTCAGGGAAAGAGAAGAGGAGGAGGGCAAGTCGTTGAACTGACAGCAGGGATAAGAAGGTAGCTCATTAGCACATCATCTTTTCTGCACCCTTCTGTGTGGGAGCAGCTCTCCATATGATGACATTCAGAGTCTGGCAGGAATGTCATCTTGAGCGAGTAGGAATTTCTCTGCGAGAAAATGTCAGTGGGTAGGTTTAAAGAGATCAAAAGTCAGCTCCTCTGTGGTCCAGAGAGCATAAAAGTTCGTCCTTTGTGGTTGTTCTCAAACTTCAACGTCAGCTGCTGACCTGGAATGTGAAGAGAAAGCATGGAAGAAATCAGGTGTCAGTGAAAAAAAAAAAAGCTTCTGCTGCACATTTCATCCACTTTTCTTGCTCCAGCCTTGGCGTACGCCCCAAGACGTACGTATTTATTGCACTGTCTGTGGTAAATCATAGCTGGGGAAGATGGTGTCTCCCTTTAACCTGTGAACATCCTCTATGGCAGATGATTTTTTTTAAGTGAGTATTAGAAGTAGAGAGCTGATTATGTACCAAGCAGTGACTTGTGCTTGGAGAAACCCAGCAGGAGCCATACCTGACATTCATAACAATTTGAAGAGCTTTGAGTCCTGTGGCAGTGACAGTGGCCTGTTGGAAGCCCCATAGTACGGAGGTAATAAAGATATAATACACTTAATTATGAGCTGAAGGGTGAATTCCCTACAGGCTCACTCAAAAGGCTCCTGCGATTGTTTAACCACACTAAGGTCTACATTGTCTCATCCCCTGAGCAGCCTCCGTGGCCCTCAAAGGAAAATGTCAGCAAAAGCACAACTTAACTGTTCCCTCCAGGAGGTAACCGTGGGTGGCACACGTGAGTGTGTGTCTCACCTGCCAGGCAAGCACAAATGGCTACGCACCGAAACTGTCCTCCAGGACACAGCTTGTGTGTCTCTTGTGAAGATGTCCGTGTTATGTGTGAAAATATCTGTGTGAGGATCTTACAGAACGGCTTGAGTTGGAAGGGACCTTAAAGCTCATCCCGTTTCAACCCCCCTACCATGGGCAGGGACACCTCCCACCAGGCCAGATTGCTCAGAGCCTCATCCAGCCTGGCCTTCAACACTTCCAGGGATGAGACTCCACAGCTTCTCTGGGCAACCTGTTCCAGCGTCTCACCACCCTCAGAGGAAAGAACTTCTTCCTAATGTCCAATCTAAATCTACTCTCTTTCTGTCTGAAACTATTAACCCCAGGTTTCCTGTAGCCCCTTTAAGTACTGGAAGGGCACTATAAGGTTTCCCTGGAGCCTTCTCTTCTCCAGGCTGAACAGACCCAACTCTCTCAGCCTGGACTCATGAGCAAACCTGTCAAGATCCCTCTGGATGGATCCCTTCCCTCCAGCGTGTCAACCACACCACACAGCTTGGTGTCACTGGCAAACTTGTGGGTGCATTCAATTCTGCTGATAGGATCCCGCTGATAGAATCTTGAGTCCTTTTGTTCAGATGGGGAGAGGAAGAGGCAAAAAGTGATCCCACACTGAAACATTTTGAACCCAGTGGAGCATCAGGTAAAGACCAACCCTTCTTATTTTCTCATAGTTCTGCTATCTCTTCAGTGTAACCGTTTTTCAGTTTGGAGTGGAGAATCTGGATTGCCCACAGGAGCTGCCCGAAGGACCTACAGCGCCATGGTGTGGTAGCACCACTTTTTGGACAAGCAATCAGCTTTGGCAGCCTGGTTTTGCAGCCAAGAGGAGGCTCTTCAGTAT
The DNA here is from genome assembly GCA_013396935.1 of Baryphthengus martii. Taxonomy (NCBI): domain Eukaryota; kingdom Metazoa; phylum Chordata; class Aves; order Coraciiformes; family Momotidae; genus Baryphthengus; species Baryphthengus martii. Next base: position 49,858 of record VWZK01022044.1, on the reverse strand, counting down.
TGCCGTCAAGTTGTGCCGGTGTAGGAGCCGTGCTGTTCGCTTGGACACGTCCTGCGAGGTGATAGTGATGGCAAGGAGGGCAGGACTGGAGAGAGGTGTTTATCTTTAATGGTAGCACAGCCTCCACCAGGAGAGGCTTTCAAAGCACTGTCCAGACCCCTGCTGTAACCTGCAGTGGGTAACAATACCTGACAGAGAATGTGAGGGACAGAGAAATAGGGTGAATTCCGCAGGAGGCAGCTGGAAAGCCTGAACAGTCGGAGCTGGGAGAGGAGAGAGGGAATAGATGCCTCAACTTAAATTCCTGTGATCTTGATTTAAACCCCTGTATCTCAGTTGGAGTCAGTGCCATTACATGAGTAGGAAAGCTGGCTGAGAAATAAAAAAAATGAGTTCCGTGTCTCTTCACCGATTGTTTTTTGTACTATTAGCACAAGCTTTCTTCACACTCCAGAACATGCTCCACTCAGCTTATAGGAAACTGCCTGCTGCAACTGTTCAGCAGTGCTTTTCATATAGATAAAAAGCAGAGAACAAGAGGAGAACACAAGATGTGTATGTAAAATACTGCACAGGTTAATGCCTTTGCATTTTTCGACCTGATCATCCAGCCCTAGAAAATTACAGCTGGGGCTATTCAGCACCCTGAGGGCAGGCACGTGCCTGCATGGAGAGGCGTTCCCTTTCGTTTGGCCGCCACAGGACGCGACGGGCTGGCTGGGCCAACGGGGTTGAAATGAAGGTGGTGTTTCTGGAAGTGGACAATTAGGTTAGAAAGATATGAAGGGTGGCATCCACCCTTCTGAGGGGAAGCGGCCGATCTCGGCAGCTCTGGTGTGGGGGCTTCTCCTGTGGTATCCTGTGTGGTTGCACAGTGGTACCTTGAATGCTGCTGCCGCCTCTCTGGAAAATGACTCAGGGAGGTTGGAGAGGTGCAGTTAATTATTCTCAGGAAGGAGGTGGCAGGGCCTGGAGAAATGGGAAAGGAGCTGGAGTGAAAGAAAAGCAGAGGTGGACAGTGAGGAATCCTTTTCTAAGTAAGTGTGCCCAGTACAGCTGCTTGCCATGGCATGCTCAGGCCTCTTCCTGTAGGTTTGCAAATACCCCTTAAACTACTCTAACTGTCTCTTGGCTGGTGCAACTGCTAGTGTGTGTGTGAGCCTAAGAAACAGAAATGAAAACCCAACCAACCATCCTCCAAAACATCAATATTGCGGGAGTGACTAACTGCGCCGGCCCCGGGGCATCTTTAACCGAAGCTTGACAAGTACATGACCTGCTCTACCCACCTGCCTCCAGGCTGCCTTGGGGGACAGGCTTCTGAGCCTGTAGTCCTGCCGATGTGACCCATGTGCTGTCTGTCCTACTAACCTTCAAAAGCCCAGCGCTCCTTGGCCCCTCTTCCTTGAGCAGTGATTAAATATTGATAACAAACCTCTGACAAGAAACACGACGTTGCATGGCACAGGCTGCTACTGGGGGGGCCGGAGCTGGTCCTGGCTCCTTGAGCGCTCCCGGTGGTACCGGGGACCCCACTGCTGCTGCAGAGCCAGGTGTACATGTGTCCCCTAAAGCAAAGGGACAACTGAGGAAACTAGAAAGCTTCCTGCCCCCTCAAGGCACAGCCTGGAAGGTGGCTGCTCTGCAGCCTTCTGAGTCCAGCTATTTTCAGCGGGTTTGCTGCTAGCAGACTGGGGAGGGATGCAACTTGCTCTCTCCCACACAAACCTCTTTCTCTTTTTGTTAGCTTGGCGGTTTTCTCTGAAGAATTCTCCTGGTGCTACAGCTGCAGCCCAGAGATCTTGTTCATGCCCAGGGGAGCACATTGGAGGAGGGTCCTGGGGTGAGATCCTGATAGTGAGGGGAGATGATGCTGTTTGCTTCCTCCCTGCACCTGCTGCTCTGCAGCGATCCTCCTTGTGTGGAGCTGCAGCCTGCAGCTGAAACGGGAGCAGTGACTGTCCGAGAGACACCCTTCCCAGCCCCGCACGCTGGCCCTGGATCGATGCGCGTTCCCTGGCGTGCTGCACCCTGTGCCACGCACGCAGCAGTGAGATGCTGAAGGCCGGGGTATCAATTCCCCAATCCCTGTGAATTGCTCAAAGGGCAGAGAATATTTTCTCTGTTACAGCTTTGGGAGAGGGTGTTTGCTTACAGTCTCATGGCCTAGTTACCTCCCCTTGGCTGCAGGGGCCTCTTCTGATCCCTTGCCTGTACTGTAACAGGGGGTTCAGTGCCACACACCCTCTTCCCGTGAATCCAACCTGACATCTGTCCTCTCGTGCAGCATTTTGCAGTGCCTCAGTACACATCCCATGGCCATACGGACTTTGTATTCCCAGCATCACTTGTCACCTTGCTATTGCGGTCCCAGAGCTGTCCAAAACCTCCTAACTCTGAAAAAAAAAAAGATCCTTTGGCTGGATATCATCAGTCTGTGCCTGTGCAGCAATGCAGCTGCGCTCCCCACACCAGTGAGCCATCCTCACAGCACAGGCCTTGCTCCCAGTAGCAGTGCACGCCTAGGACTCTGCAGCACGGGCCACTTTACTCTCTGTTAGCCCCACTGCTCTGCTCCCCAGTGAGTGGAGTGCACAGTACCAGAGCACTTGCTGTGTCTTCGGTTACAAGAGACCCTGCAGCTATACTTGGTTAAGGTGCCACTTGTGCCGGGCAGGCAGAGTCTGCCACCTATCCTGAGCCTTCAGAGCCGCCGGCTGAGGCTGCTTTACAGGCCTCGACTGGCTGAACAGTGTTGGGCAGGGATGATGCTCCCACTGTAAGAGAAGATCAGGTTTGTGACCACCTGAGGAACCTGAACATACGTAGTCTATGGGAGGATCTGATGAGATGCATTTCAGAGTCCTGAGGGAATTGGCTGGTGTAGTTGCCAAGCCACTCTCTGTGATATTTGAAGAGTGCTGGCAGTCAGGGGAAGTCCCTGGTGACTGGAAGAGGGAAATATTGCACCCATTTTTATAAAAGGTAGAAGGGAGGACCCTGGGAACTACTGACCTGTCAGCCTCACCTCTGTGCCTGGCAAGATCATGGAGCAGATCCTCCTAGAAGGCCTGCTAAGGCACGTGGAGGGACAGGGAGGTGATACGAGACAGCCAGCATGGCTTTGCCAAGGGCAAGTTCTGCCTGACTGACCTAATGGCCTTCTGTGGTGGACTGACCACCTTGGTTATCAGTGGACAAGAGAAGATCTATGGATGTCATCCATCTGGACTTCTGTAAGGCCCTTGACATAGTCCTCCACAACATCCTTCTTTCTGAGTTGGAGAGAGATGGATTTGGTGAGTGGACTGTTCAGTGGATAATGAAAGTTAGGATGATCACCTCCAGAGGGCAGTGGTTAGTGGCTCAATGTCCAGGTGGAGATCCGTGAGAAGTGGTGTCCTTCAAGGGTCCATACTGAGACCAGTGCTGTTTAATACCTACATCAGTGACATCAACAGTGGGATCAAGTGCCTCAGTAAATTTGCAGATGTCACCAAGCTGAGTGGTGCAGCTGACACACCTGATGGACAGAGTACCATCCAGAGTGGCCTGGACAAGCTTGAGAAGTGGGCCTGTGTGAACCTCCTGAGGTTCAACAAGGCCAAGTGCAAGGTCCACTTGTTGAGTGCACCTGGGTCAGGGTAACACTCAGTATCAATACAGACTGGGGGACACTGTGATTGTGAGCAGCCCCATGGAGAAGGATTTAGGGTACTGGTGAATAAAAATCTGGACACAAGCTGACAATGTGCTCTTGCACCAACCGTACCCTGGGCTGCATCAACAGAAGTGTGGCCAGCAGGTCAAGGGAGGTGATTCTGCCCCTTTACTCCACTCTGGTGAGATCCCACCTGGAGTACTGTGTCCAACTCCGGAGTCCACAGTGCAAGGGGATGGACCTGTTGGAATGGGTCCAGAGGAGGCCACAAAAACGCTCAGCGATCTGGAGCACCTCTCCTGTGAGGACAGGCTGAGAGATTTGGGGTTCAACCTGGAGAAGAGAAGGCTCTGGGGAGACCTTATTGCAGCCTTGCAGTACTTGAAGTGGCCTGTCAAAGAGACGGAGACGGTCTTTTTAGCACAACCTGTTGCAACAGGACAAGGGGTGATGGTTTTAACTAAGAGAAGGGAGATTGAGACTGGAGAGAAGGAAGAAGTTCTTTACAATGAGGATGGTGAGGCGCTGGCACAGGTTGACCAGAGAGGTGGTCAAAGCCTCCCTCCCTGGAAGTGTTCAAGGTCAGGTCAGATGGGGGTTTGAGCAACCTGCTCTAGTTGATGTCCCTGCTCACAGCAGGAGGATTGAACTAATGACTGTTAAAGGTCCCTTCCAACCCAAACCATTCTATTATTTTACAATTTTGTCATTCTATTTCTGGCACCTGAGGGCCTGCGAGACGGCCTGTGCACGGCCGCATGTGAGGCTTTTGAATCTGGTGCAAAGACTTCCTCCCATTTCCCGCTGCTCTCCCTGCTCTGTGGCACAGATGAATGTACTAAGCTTTCCAAAGACAAAATGTGAGTGCAGTAGCTGGTACGTGGTGAAAAGCTCCTTCAACACCAGAGCTCTCACTGCTCCCACAAGCTGCCAGTTTGGATTCGCGTGGTATGAGCCGTTCATCTCCAGAGGAACAGTGTGCCACACAGTTACAACTGGTGGGACAGTCTGTAATGAAGTTCATGTACAGAAAATGCCCTGCTGCCAGTGCCTGCTCAGATTTCTAACAACAACGCTCAAACGGAGTAGCCGTAAAGCTTTTTACTGCAATGGGATACCTCAGAGCGGTACAACCTTATTTCCAAGTGTTTCAGTAAGAAAGACATACTCATTTAGGGCCAGCTGGGGAAATTAGCTTTCGTTTTCTTGTTGTAGACCAGTTATTGCTACTTTGGTGTCTTCATTCTGCAGTTCAGGACGTCCAGGGTCTTTCCCATGCTGTGTTTCAGAAACACCTGAATATTGTGAAAGCTGCAGCAAAGGACAGTTCCTTCCTCGAATAGTTTATCGTTTAAATAGACAGGACAGGCAAAAAGTGAAGGAGCAGAGTTGCTTTGTTTGTTGTAGTTTGGTTTTTTTCCTACTGTAGGTGAGATGTGAAGAAATAAAAATACCAGCTCCCAGTTTCACTGGCATTATTCTGTGAGGTTTAGATGGGCACGTGCCTCTGGAGTACGTCTGCAAAGGCCGCTTATTTTTCTTCGTATTTGTAAGGTGGTGACACACACAGTAACGAACTGGTAACATGTATTAGCTGGGTGAGGCCCTGAACTGGGCACTGGACGCCGAGGAGGATTCGCTTAATCTGGCTGTGACAGGTCATTGCTTCGGTGGCTGCAGGAGGGCAGGTGAAAGCACAGAGCAGAGCGATGTAACAGCTCTCAGGAGGCTCCTGTGTGAACTGGTACAAAATGCAAGTTGTTCTCCTGTGTGTCCCTGCCCCCAAGCTGTGTTGGGTCATAGGCTGGACTTGATGATCTTGGAGGTCTATTCCAGCCTCAACAATTCTGTGATTCTGTAAACATCAGAACTGCAGAGTGTTTGCTTTCTGAGAGAAAGGCACAACCAGAAGTGGCTGGATGCCAAAAACAAATTCAGTTACGAAAGTGGAAGCACTTCCACCATGGGGGTGATGAGCCACTGGGCCTCATAGATTCGTAGAATGGTTAAGGTTGGAAGGGATCTTCAAGATCATCCAGTTCCACCCCCCTTGCCACAGGCAGGGCCACCGCCCACTAGACCAGTTTGCTCAAGGCCCCATCCAACCTGGCCTTGAACACCTCCAGGGAAGGGGCAGCCACAGCCTTCCCTACAACTCACTACTGGGGACCACATTAATGCCCTGTGCTTTGATGACTTAATGTGCTTTCCCACAGCATTTGCTGTAGCCATCTCAGTGCCAGGCTGCTGAGTAAAGGGAAAGCCTGTGACACACAGGGCATCTGAAGAGGTGAGCCCCAGGAGTCCCTCACATCACCACCTTCTGTGGCCAGCTGACTCGGGTGCCTCGCAGGGCACCTCCCTGCCTTGTGCTTGCCCACAGTAAAACCCACCCTGGGAGTTACCTCCACCTAATTTCTTTCTCTTCCACTTTATGGCATGTATGAGACTCACTTCTTTCGCCTGGGACTGGGCGCCCAGGCGGGCAGGGAGAGGGAAGGTGCTGGTGTGGGGAGAGGCCTGTGCTTCACCCGGCAGCCAACAGCAACCCCCTCCACCAGACCGGTGTTCACAGTGGTATTTTTGTGTGAGCCAAAAAGGAGGGGGCTGGGAAGCTGGTTCAGGCTTGGGAAAAACAGTTGGCAGGGTTGTAATCGGGCAGGAAACAGGAAAACAGTGTCGTGAGGTAACAAACAGGAAGCGATGATGGCAGCACAGTGCAGCCTGTTCAGGCTCGAGCTCAAGGAAGGCGCTTCTCCAGCATGAGGGTAGGCGGTGGGAGCGACATCTACCTCTGTGCACCGCTCTCTGCTTTGCCCAGATGCTGTTTAGAGCCAGCGGCTATTTAAACACTAAGATGAGACCGGTAAAGGCCTATTTGCGCTTCCGCAGCCCTGAGGAGTCTGAGGGATATGAATGAGTCCTCATAACATCCTTCTGGGTCACGTTAGTATTCGCAACTCCACCTCGCGTGTCAGGAGAGTTGAATGGGCAGCATCGAAAGGGAGGCTTTCTGAGGGACAGGCAGGGATTAAGCATTCTCACCCTGCTCCCTTCAGAGAAGCACTGCCTGCTCCTCAGATTCACCTGAGGATTTTTTTGTGCAAGGCCTAAGGATGCCTCTTCCACAGCCCAAAGCATTTTAAAGGGAGTTGTCAGGTTTCAGTTAATGGCGTTGACCTTTCCAAGAGTCACCCTTCACTCCCAGTTATTTCACATGCCTCTCCAGGAGAGAACTCTGAAAGGGTCTGCCTTTCTCCATGACCTCTGGATAAGCCACACGGTTGGCTTAAACTAGACGCTTCATGCTTGGCTGGCTGCCATGAGGTGAGACAAACCTGTGCCTGCTGAAGACGACTGAGAGCAGATTGTGGAGCAACTGCCAGAATGGCGAGGAAATCATTCCTCCCCCCATCCTGTATGAAAAACGTGCATCTGATGTAAGGACTTCTTAACTGCACTATCTCCAGGATAAAGGAGCTTTTTGTAATTGTAATCACTGACGAGACACTGGAATGGGTGGCCCAGAGAAGCTATGGATCCTTGTCCCTGGAAGTGTTGAAGGCCAGGCTGGATGAGGCTCTGAGCAACCTAGTCTGGTGGGAGGTGTCCCTGCTCATGGCAGGTGGGTTGGAACAGGATGAGCTTTAAGGTCCCTTCCAACTCAAGCCGTTCTAGGATTCTAAACCTGGCCACACATTGTGAATTGTATCTAGAGTTTTGTAAAACTTCAAAACCCTCCTCCTAAGCAACTTATGATGAATGTAAATACCATTGATGGAGTGAAAACCAATGTAATCTTCAGAAGGGGAGGGAGTCTGGAGGAAGAAAAGAGCCTGTGTGCTAGGAGACGTGAGAGGAAGGAAAGCTATTGCTGAAGCTCACACCAGGACCTGGTGGGCTGAACTGAAAGTGGGGATTAGAGCAGGGCCATTTCTTTTGTAATTATCACACTTGTATCCTGTGTGGATTTCCCCCTCCCCAAATACATTTTGTTCAGATTGTCTTGTGTTCTTTTGCTGACAGTCTTCCAGAGAACAATTGAGTTTATGGGCAGGAATAAAGATGCTTTGGCAAGGCTTTGGCATTCTCTGCCAAAGCAGAAAATGTGAGGCAAATAGCATTAATAGAAAAGAAATTTCTAATGCACAGTGATTCATGTTTGCACCAGGAATTTTGATCCTGCTCACAAACTATTGAAGGAGCCTTGTGCCCAAGTACAGGATCATCAGAGCTCCCGTGTGGTGCTGGGAATGGTTGGATCTTGTTCTGACTGGTGGTGGCCTCTCCAGCTATAAACCTCTCAGCAGATCTGTTTGGATGTTAAATATGAGTTGGTTTAATGTAATTTATAAAAACAAACACGGTGCCTCTGTGACCTTCTAGGCAGTTAGTTAAAAGCATAATCAACGAAACCACTGTGAAGCCAGCAACAACTCTATAAATAGGCCATAAAACACAGACAGAAGATGCCATCACCCAACAGCCTCTCCCCAAACCTCATGTTTTCCTCATTTATCTGTGTATTTGCAAAACATGACTGAACAAGGTGCTGGTTTGCACCTTGAGACCCTTCCTGGGAATGATTTGCTCTCCATGCAGGTTGGCTGCAGGAGCAGATGGAGTCTGAGGACTGACTCCATCTTGGTTGACAGGAGGAAAGACATGATGCTTGCAGAGGAAATGACGAAGGATTAAGCCCTTCTGTGGTGGTTATGTGCTACATTGCTACCTATGTGAGAGGCAAGTCCATCGCTATCCTAGTCTGTGGAAGGGATCAAGTAATTGTGAGATCATCTGTGTTGTGCAGGTCACGTAACACAGGGTTATGTTCTCTCCAGTTGTGGACCACCCTCTTTACCTTAGCTGTTAGGTGTCTCTGGTCACATAGTCTGTCAGTCAGAAGCCCTGAGCGACCCAGTCAAAGGGGAGGTCAATGAGATGGAGCCCTGGAGAGCAGGAGTTATTTTCCAGTTCACTTCATGACTTGCACTTTTAAACTTTACCTGCTCTTCTTCTTGCCTAGGGGTGAGCTCCTGCAGCACGAAGAGCTGCACAGCGCCTGTCACCACCAAGTCCCTCAGGGACATGTGTGGCGGGTTGCTGGAAGTTCAGTGAAGAACTCTGGGTGGTAGTGACTTCTGGGTGAGCCTTGTAAGCAGATCAACATTGTGTCTCTTCCCCCTTGCATCTCCCAAGGACTGAGCAGCTCATTGGAGGGTATGGCTGATCTAGCTGTGGAGAAAGGAGCACCTCTGGGAAGGTGATGGTCTGCTATCAAGATTTAAAAGGGAAGGGACAAAGGTACATGATTGTCCCCAGTATCAAATGCTGTGCATGGGACAATTGTTCTAGCACCTGAAATCATTTACGTGGTGAACCAGAGAGGTCCGTCCTAACCCTGCAGCATGATAGACCACTGTGCTGCCAGGGGGGACAGGAGCAAGGATGACAGTGGTGATAAGACCAGCAGAGGGAGGAGAAAGAGAAAGGGCTGTTTTATGGTGCTGAGTCACACAGTTGTGCCCAGCCAGGTCTGAGAGCAGAGCAGGCAGGGTTAGAGCAGGCACAGGGGTGATCAAGGAGAAATCTCACTGCTTTGGGTGTCACCAGCCAGCAGGGTCACTGCCGGCAAGCTCTGGGAGCTCAGGTGGCAGAACTTAAAGAGAGTGTGGAGGAGCAGAAATCTTAATGTTTCCCAGAGATGCTGTAAAACTGAAGTTATGAAAATAGTGAAGCTACTGAGTTATGTCAATTGTACACAACTGGAGTTTGGATTGTGAACAAACGTGCTGGGAGTGTCCTGTCTGCTGCATAAAATCAGTATGTATTTATGGATCAGGTGTGGGAGATAAGGGAATGACAGGCAAACACAGAACGTAACTGTCGCTTAAGCCAGTATAGTGCAGGTTTGGCAGTGACCTGCTGTGCCCTTCTCCTTTTAGAGTGAACTAGTGAAAAAAAGACTGAGGAGCAATGAAAATATTTGAAATGTGTTTTCACAGAGGTGGTTTTGTCTGTTGGGCTAGCTGGTTGCAATTGCACAGTAACTAATTTAACCTTTCTCAGCAGCTCTTCTGAGGCTGAGAGCTGTTGCTTGTCAAGTATTGTGCATAATAAAATGCATTCTGGATTCTGGCCCATTTTTTAGACACATCCGTATCAAGCCTAATTTTGACGAGCAGCCCTCATCTGCACTAACCAGACTGAGCTCCGTGCCCTGCGCTGTGTTTGCATCAGCACAACCCTGCTGAGTGTTTTCTCAGCACCAGTGGGTGCTAGAGCTACGGCGATGTCCCAGCAGCTGCTTCCCCTCACCAGCTGACTGTTTAGAGAGGTACATGTTGAAGAGCTGGACCTTTCAACTCGAGTGATGTGCTGCACGAAGCGGCAGCACCCCCCTCACTCAGTCCAGCTCTGAAATTGTTCAGACTGAAGGGCTCTGTGTGTCTGTGAAATAGTTTCTGTCAGGTGCTGAGACACAGAAACACCGAAGAGTTGCTCAGTCAGGAGGCCATTCTTAAATTGTGGTTTTTAAGTAAGTTTGTGCGGTCTTTTAATACTGAAAGCCAAGTTTAGGTGCAGTCCTGGAGCCGAATCTGTAATCTTGCTACGACTGGTGCATATAATGCTGAGAGAAGTGAGTTGTACGGTTGGGTCTGAGAACTCTATGAGCTCGTTATGAGAAAAGGCATCATTTACCAGTACGTGTACAGTCCTGGCATCTTCTGTGGTCCTCAAGAGGAATCATTCAAATTGAGCCTTTACAGCCCAGAAGGCTCTTATTGCTCCTCCTCGTGAGTTCATGCACCGTGGCTGAGGGATGCAGGGCAGGCTGGTGAGTGGTGTCCTCGCTAAGGACGCTTTGGGCCAAAAGCGTGGGTTAAATCCAGGTCATATTATGTGTCCAGCTATTTTGCTTGTGGTTTCTTTGGCAAGGACTTGGGGATGTGCACACGTGCCTAGATTCACATGTGCTTTCCATCTCGTCCTGTGTGGAAGCAGGCACCGCTCCTGGTTTTCCTGTGTAGGATCTGTGATCTATTCTGGTAGCTGCACAGTGCAGCACTCTCCAGTAAATATTCCCAGATTTCCTTGTAAGCTGAGCCTTTTTCTCTTTCCTCTCTCCTGGGTGGATACACAAAGGCATGTGTCGTACCTGTGGGATCTACATAATCAGGGTTTTAATGGGTTTCAACTCCCTTCTGCCTACGGGGACGGTTTCCTGCCTTGTTTTGAGCAGGAAGAGCCGAGTCTTTTTTGGTCTTAGCAATCCTGCTTGCCTAGGCTTTGGGAAGAGTTCTCTGGCTATTTTCCTGTTTGATTTTTGTCTGTGTTTTGTTTTAAGCAGGACAGAGTGCATGTGTGTATGTAATCCATGTGCTCAATTAAGAGAGGCATCTGTTGGGTTTATTTCACATTGCCGAGGAAGGGCTGCAAGCAGGGAGCATCTGCTCGGCTTTTTGTCAATGGCTTGTTTTTCATAATTTGCTCTACAGGGTGAATGTTTGGGGAGGGGGAGGTGGCTTTTTGTTTCTGAGTTTCATCTGAAATTTATTTTTCTGGTAGCCAGGGAAATTGGCTAGGATTGGAAAGTTAATTTCACTAAGAAAAGAAGAGGGAGAAACAAAACCATCCAAAGTAAATAGTATTTATGTAACCTTAATAACACACTCAGAAGGACCCTTATAAATCACCATTTGCAGGATTTTAATGAGAAAGTAAACAATAATTTGTTATGGTGCTTTTCTCACACCAGTGAGGGGTTCTTGTTTTGTATTTTTTTAAATACTACCAAATTTTGGTTAATTTTACTTTGGCAAATGATAGGAAAGGCATCCAACACAAAGACACTTTTTTGGCACTTCGTCAACAGCAGCAACAAAAAAAAGTCTGGTTTTAAAATAGAGCAGCAGTGGTTTCCTGTTCTTATAGTTTTTGCTTTTGTGCATTCAGATGTTGGCTGGTTTGCACCTCGCTGAACTAGGGAGAGATTTAATTGTCTCTAGATGTACGTGCTACAGAGGCCACTAAAGCTGCGGGCAGCGTTTTGTACCAGTGTGCTTTTTACACTTTTTTTTTTTTTTTGGTGGAAACAACCTCCAAAAGGGCTGTGGAGGATAAGGACTTGGTGATGCCCTGGGAGGACACAGCTGCTGGTGTAGTATGAGCAACTCAGGAGGAGAAAGCCTCAAACTCCCCCTAATCCCACAAGTGAAAGACAAATCTTACCCCTGGCGAGCAAACAAACAAGGACACAGTTGCACAGGGGTAAATGTAGGTGCTGTGCAAGAATAACCTGAGGGGCAAGATTTGGGATTTACAGAAAGAGTCAGGATTAAAAAAAATGAGTGATTGTATCTTATTCTGTAAGCAAGCACATTTACTAAGCCATTTTGAAATGGTATTAAATCTGTATCTTCCACGCCACAAGTTATCATGGGAGAGGAAGAGTGAAGCATTATTAGAAATAACTCCCCTGACAGTTCAGCCCCACTCCATAGCAAGAGAATATATATATAGGTATATCTATAATTTAATTATTATATAATATACGAGAATATAAATATACCTAACTTTTCTGTCAGATGATTGCCACTCAGCTGAACAGCTTTGTTGACATCAGTTAACAGTTTAACCGGCTTATAAAAAGCAGCCGACAGCAGCTGGTGTGCAAAATGTGATCATAGGGCTGACTGCAGGGAGCAAGGCAGACAAGCTTTACTTCTGGGGCTTCTCGTAACCTTGGCTGTCACAGAATCATGGAACCCAAAGTGTAAAAGGACAAACCACAATAAACTTCGTAGTAGCAGGAAAGTATTTTCATTGCTTGAAAAAAAAAAATAAAATTCAAACTTTGTCATCACATTAGAAACATTACATGAGAAGTAATAAACATATTTACACTTCTGTTTTGATTATAAATATACATTATATACAAAATAATGTTATAAAACGTAGAAAGTTCAGTGCTTCTGATTTTATTTTTTTTTAAATTACTGAAATACTAGTCTTCAAAATAAACTACAGACAGACAAACTAAAACCCATATTATTGATTTCTGAAGGTCATCTTCAAAATGGTCCTACGTGGCCAGAGCAGAAGGTCAGTAGTGGACATTATGAAGGGGTCTTGTCTGCACAGTTCACGGTAGTAGATGGGCTAGTCCAACATCAGGATTTACAAAGGCAGGAATATCGCTGTCCCCGAGAGAGCGCGATCCAGGTTTCTTCAGAGAGATTTTGTTTCCTCCCTCTTCCTTCTGCCTCACCCCACGATCTCATCTCATCAGTATCACAACACTTTCCACTGGGGTGTCTGGTATTATTGCTGTAAATATGTATAAAAGAAAAGAGCTTCTGCACTCCTCTGGTTTCCAGGAGCAGGCTTCCCCTTTTCCATGCAGTGGTGGAGGGGTACAAAAGATGCAGGACGAGCCTGGAACCTTCTAACTCTAACCTCCACCTGTCCTGGCAGAGGGTGTCTCAGTGGAAGCTTCGCTACTGGGCATTTGGAACCTGAATGAAGGACGGGAGTCGGAGTTTTGCAACCAGATGGAGAAATGCTGGGGAGGGGGGTGTTGCACTGCTGCTTCTCCTTCAGAAAGGAACAGCTGCATTTTTGAGACTATTTGCAGTAGAAGGTGGCACCTAATTCAGAAACACGACATAGACCCCCAAATTTGTGTCAAAATAAGGCAGGGGGGAGAGAATGAGGAAGGAGAAGAAAAAAGTAATGTCTATTCACAATCACTGGTAGTGCAAAGGGCATGAAAACAGCTGAGGCAGCTCAGCACATAAAGGTCCTAGGAGCTGATTGGTTTTAAACGCATTTGTAAGGCTTTAAATAGAGCTGGGATCACACCTCCTCCTTATCAGTGGGGAAGGGGCAGTCCACGTTCCTCATCACAACTTGTTCTTCTCATGTGTTTAAATCCACAAAAATCCTGTCCCATACCGTGGCTTGGGTCACTCAGTTCTCCAAAGCATCACCAAATGAGATGACGTGTAAATTCAGCGTTCCTCTTTCCTTCCTCCTCTCTTCCCTTACGCAGTCTCCAGTCCATGCAGCAGGAGAGAGGAGAGGCAAATCGATGCGTGGCGGGAAGTATCAACCACCCCTGCCCAATACTGTTCAGGGAACTGCAAAAAGAGCAGTTGAGTCTCTGTTTGGGCTTGTTAGATTCTCTTGACACATTTTTTAGGCACTTTTAAACCCAGGGAAAAAAAAACAAAAAAAACAACAAAAAATTGAGACCTCGTTTATACTGTATCCATTATCTGCATAGCAATGTGCCTTTCTTCACACCTTCCATGGCAACATCTGTGATAGTTAAGTGCCTCCTCATCTACCGGCACCTCCCACAACCAGAGTTCTGGAAAGTCAGTGGTCTGTCCGTGAGGAACTGGCCTCAGTATCTTTTGAAAACAAAACGACAACATTTTTTAACCCCTCTCTCTTCCCTCTGCCTCCCCTCTTCTATAGCCAATGAGATTTCTGGTATCAAACTTCAAACAAGGGCAGTAAGAGCAAAAAAGGTGTATTGCATCTTTCAGTAAATTCACAGTCTGTCCAGTTCACCCAGTTCCATCCTCCGCCTGAGAGCAGCAAGTTGCATGTAATCAAAAACAGTCCAATCCAGTTCTGAATTGTAAACAATGCAGCAGGAACGTCCATCTACTGGCATTACCAAATCTGAGGTGCAAATGGGCTGATCTTCAGTCTTATACCTGTCAGGATATAAAATAACAGCAGGAATGAGAAGGAGGCAGAGCATAAGGGGTACTGCCAAACTCGCAAACTGGAATTCAACTGTCAAACCAAAGCACTTTAAGCCAGACATTGCTGAAGTTTAACAGTCAACATTCAACATTGTTGGCTGGGTCCAAAGACAAGGAATCACCAGCAAAAAAAAAAAAAATGAAATCATTTGTACGATGAGCAGCCTCTCTACCTGCACTGAGGGGAAGAAAGCTTACAAATCTGGGTGCTTAACATGAGGTCTCTGTAAAAACCATATAGTAGAGTTAAATAGCTCGTGTTCAGAAGCATTAAGCCTGAATGATGTGGAGATGGTTTCAGGTGCTGTCATTCTGAAAATAAAAACAGTTCCGGAGATGCCTGATATAAATCTGGGAGTCTAGCTTTGGCCAGCAAGATCTTCAAAGGAAGGTACGGTATTTAGGTCAATTAACGAAGTATCGAGCTGTCATTTGTATCTTTGAAAATCCTTTCACTTAGTCTTAAACTCTGAACATTGTTGGTTCGCTTGTGCTCCAGCTCGCTTTCAAGAGGCAATCTGATAGGTGTCCTGGGAAGGGAGACAGAATCCTGCAGACCTGCCTTCACGGATTGCTGCGGTACGGTACGGTACAGCACAGCGAGCTTCTCTTTCCTGGAGTCTGACACTAGGCCTAACGGCAGGTGAAGAACGCAGGCGTTGGGTAGTGTCAAACTGCCTTTAACTTCTAGGGAGCCTTTTTCCAAAGAGCCAGTAATTCTTCAGGAACTGGTTGGTTCCTCAACAGCTGCTTTTAAGAGTGCAGTGCTAGGCTTGTCCTTTTTCTTGGGCAGGTCCTCTGACTTTTCAACGTAACATCAAAATCTAGATGTGTTTATCAAAAGCAGCATTAACTGCTGTTAGAGAACATATAGCTGGAGCTTAAATGCCAAGAGGTTGACATGACCTTATTACAGACTTCCTAGATGGCTGTTACGCCTCCCTATGAACACATTCAGCTACCTTCCATCCTCTGCTGGGAACCTGCAGTTTGCCTGTTTCCACAGAACACAGATTATCCATTGTAGTCCTGGGAAAAAATGTGGCATTGTATCAATGGGCCTATGAAAGATTATTATGTCCATTTTTGCTGACTACCTATTTAAGAGGAAATAATCCTATAATGTGCTGAATTTTATGAGCTGATGTTCTGTGCTTTCATCTCCCACTGACTTATTTAAGCTCAAAATCTCTAGTAATAAAGTCAGAGCTGCTAATTTCTTTATTTCCCCTGCCACTGTATGTTCTGTGTGGACCACAGAAGAGGAGAGGTGAAGGCTGGGAAGCATCGAGATCCCTGGAAATAGAGTAACCTTCTCAGATGTAATTCTAAAGGGTAATTTATCCCTTTACTTTGTGCATTTATGCCTGTCCACCCGTGTGCTTTCTTACCTCTGTGGCTATGATGCACTCATTCCTTTCTTCTGTTATCACAAAGACAGACTGGTACATTGAATCCCTTGGAGAGCATATCGCTGATATCCTACATTCCGGCTTTTCACTAAGGCAAGAGAGAGAGAAAAGAACATTAGCTGATTACTAACAAGCCTGACTCTTAAAAGTTGCCATGAATATGGAAGGGTGGAATGAGATAGCCGTGAAGACGTGGGAGGGAAGTGCAGAGGATGAAATTTCACGTGTTCTACGTGGCGGCAGGACATTATACAGAAAAGTGGAAGTAAGGAACAGCTACTGTCTTCCTATGCTGTTGCCACGTCCAACCTACTAGAGTGCTCCTCAGACCCCTCAGCGTTAAAGACCACAAGCAGATCCTAGACAAGACTTTCAGGACATGTATCAGAAGACTGATGAGCCAGCGAATACCTGCCCCCTCCTTTTTTTTCACTCTATCATTCTCACTAAGCAAATCATTTTGCCTTCTTAGTAAGCAAAATATTCATTTTTAATCACTGTAGGCCTTAACTGTTGTTCCACCAAGAGCTATTGAGGAAGGAAAGACACCTCTTACTTTCACCCCTGGCCTAGCCACCGCCCTTCCCTTCACAGTGCCCATCCTAGCAGCACCCTGCACAAACGGACGACTTGACTGACTTAGCTAAGGACATCACTTGGCTGTGACACACACGCTCCACTAGGAACATTCCTGGCTTTGTTCTGATTTGTCTTTTATATTATCTGCTCGGGGTTTCTTTTTTTCCTCTCATTTTCTCATCTGCTTCTAGACCGGTATAAAGATGAGAGGCCGTAAGAAAGACTGGAAGGAAGACTGTATTCTCACCTGTGTAGTCGGAGGGGAGACTTTTCTCCTAAACACTTCCCACTTTTGTAATATTTATCTTCTTGCGTCCCTCTACTTGTCAGGTCTTTTACCAGATTGTAGTCCAGTTTATGATTCTTGGGTTTGTAGTTTGATTTCTCCAGCCCACAGTCCACTTCAAGGTCTTTACTTTTATTGGTGTTTTTGAGCTGGGAAGCCGGAATAAGATTGTCCTTCTGGAAGTCAGACAGGTTGTTCATCGTCT
Source organism: Baryphthengus martii (assembly GCA_013396935.1). Lineage (NCBI taxonomy): Eukaryota > Metazoa > Chordata > Aves > Coraciiformes > Momotidae > Baryphthengus > Baryphthengus martii. The sequence goes on along the minus strand of VWZK01022044.1, from coordinate 32,934 downwards.
CCAAGTCCTGCTCTGGGTGCATCCTCATCTGCCTGATGACCATTGCTATCATGCAGAACAGTATGAGCAAAGCCACCAGCCCCACGCCCATGGATATAGCAATCCAGGGGACCGGTTTGGGAGGAGGCATACCGGGCGCTGAATAAACTGGCAATTCGCAACGGTTGCCCATGAAGCCAGAAGGACAGTAGCAGACAAAGTTGGCACTATAAAGTCCGCTGTAGCACGTGCCCCCGTTCTCACACGGCCCTGAAGCACACTCATCTCTGGTTTTGATGTCACAGTTCCTGCCACTGTAGCCCGGCAAGCACGTGCAGGTGTAATCGTTGATCAGGTCATGACAAGTTCCCCCATTGGAACATGGGTTTCTGGCACAATCATTGACGTTTATCTCACATTTCTGACCAGAGAAACCAGCCCGACAACGACATACACGAATCTGACCAAGGTAAAAGCAATTACCATCTGAGGGGAAAAATAAAAAACAACACACCAAAAATAATTTAGTCTGCAATGCACTTCCCTTGGGAACCTAAACCTCTCCCCTGTTAGCATTTTATATTCGCTCAGGAAGAGGGAAGTTATTTCACAAAATAACTCCTTCTACTTTATCTAATTTTATCACTATGCTTTAAAAATAAGCCCCTTCTAAACAGGTTATAATTTCATTTACTTAATTCTGCCATCTTCCCCATCACACGATAAGCCTTCTGCAATGTTTTGTTGCACAGCAAATGTCGCCCCCCTCCCCAGCAAGAGGCTAAAATCAGGGTAGATGTGGAATACAGTGGGGGAGAGTGACTAATGTATCAGAGGAAGAGTAGAGGTCAGATTGGATTTCTATCACTTCTGCACTGAAAAGCACAAGCGAGTCAGCGACACGTTATTTTTCTTTTGCTAAAGACAACTCACCATTTGCACAGGGGTTGCTCGTGCACCTGTCTACTTTCTTCTCGCAGTTGGATCCCGTGAAGCCGAAAGGGCAAACGCACGCGTAGCTGGCCCCTTGTTCCTTCTCCAAGCAGGTGCCACCGTTAAAGCACGGCGAGTCCACGCAGGTCAGAGCACTGTGCTCGCAGTGGCTGCCGTAGTAGCCAGGGGGGCAGAGGCAGCGGTAACCGTTCTCCATATCCTGCAAAACACAACGTTAGGCCACTGTTACGCAACAGCCACTTGCGTGCTTGGCTTTTGGTCCATAGCGAGGGTTGTTCAGTCCCTTATCATTCACGCTCTGGTGGGGCAAAAGTGACATTGAGAGAGTAAATAACTGCAGGCTGGGCTGTGAGAGGTAGGGCTGTGAATCGGTCGTACTCAGCGTGTAGGAGAAATCGTGCAGCTACACAGGCGGACTAGATGAAGTTGTAGGGAGCCTGCAGGCAGCGAGGCAAAGACATTACTTAACACCACTACTGTCTAATGGGATCCCCAAGGTCCTCCCAGAGCAGAATGGCACGTGTCAACCTAGGCAGCTGTGATCAGGCTGTTTATCCTCGGCATGAGCCTCCCTTTTCTTTACAAGGCCTTACATTGCTTTGCCATGGATAAATCCCACCGCTTAGTTCGCAACAAAACTGTTTCTACTTTGCAAGTACGATATGTCCGAGGCCTTGGGACAAGGGAGCTAGGGACTACGTGCCCTTAGCTTTAATCTAAACGTGCATCGGATAACATTTGATATCTATAATCGATCAGTCTTTATCAACAGGTAGAATCAATCGTTGACTGGGTCTGAACACACAGTGAAACTCTAGACTGCAAGAAATTGAAAATGCAGAAGCCTGTTTCACAGACAGAGTTTCAGCTGATTACGCTCCCGTTGTCTGATGCTACATTCACATGGCAGGAAGCAGGAGTTTTCTTTTACTTGCTATTAAAATACAGACTTGGTGCATTTCTTTGGTTTGAGAAGCTTATTTTTTACCTATCTGTTCCCTCACCAACCTTGGATCTTGCCAGGCTCTCATAATGGCTGCCACAGAAACCTAAGGATCAGTTGCCTAGTTCTAATCTAGATGATACATCTGCTCCTGTAACAAGACTTCCTCCCCTGACACCTCTCGGGAAGGGGTCAGTACGATAGTTGTGAGCGTCCGTAATGAACCTGTGCACTATCAGATTCCCATTACATTGTCAGAGAACCATTTCTGGAAAGGTATCCTGACTGGGGCTTGCTTCACACCAAGGCTTTACATTTCAAATGCCCTTACCGTGCAGCTCCCACCATTCCTGCAGGGGTTGCTGTCACACTCGCTGATCTCGTGCTCGCAGTTGACGCCGGTGAAGCCGGGTTTGCAGGCGCACGTGTAGCTGCCCTGGCCCGTGTTCATGCAGGTCGCTCCGTTTTTGCAGGGTCTGTGGTGAGTGCAGTAGTTCAGATCTGCAAAGATAGCAGGAGTTAGAGAAAACATCCTTTGACAGCTGGGAAAAGGCATTGGTACAAGAAATGCTTTAGTCGACAAAAAAAACAACCCAGAGTTTTCACAGAATCACAGAATTGTCAGTCAGAAGGGACCTCTAGAGACCACCTAGTCCAACTCCCCTGCTAAAGCGACAGATGTCATTTTGCTACCAATAGGAATACTGGAGATGATTATCCAGGTGATTATCAAGTAACGATGAGATGTTTCAGATTATCATCACTTTTAGATATTCTTCTACGTCCATCGCTGTAATATGCGAGCTCTGAATTTTGAGAGACCTGGCAAAAACTTAACTTTCTTAGCGCTTTGGTCGACTCTCCCTTTTTTGGTGGGCATAAATCCGTTAGCTGCAATGGGATTTAGATGCTAACTTGGAAAATGTACTTCGTAAGCGTGTGTTCTCCGAACGACACGCCACGGCACCACGGACGCTTTGTGCGTAACATGTCACATAGTAAAACAGCGAGCCCCATCTTTCAAAGGCGCGCTCCGAGGCACGTTCTGGGGAGGCAGGGAGGAAATATAGATGCTTTGGCTTGGAGAGAGTTAAACAAACACTATAAATCTTTTATTGTTTCTTTACCACGCTCTCGCTCGTTATGAATGTTAGTAGTTTAAACTAAATGCCCTGCCAAGCTTGACAGTCCTTCTATTTTCCCTTTAAATTTGAGGCAGAGGTTAAGCACACAAGTTCATAGGACATAAGTAGAAAATCTTTATTATTTCTATAAATACCAGAGCGTGATTGGCATACAACTCGTTAATAGATAACTACAAGCAGAAAAAAAATCTGCAGCTTTACTTTTCCTGCTTAATTCCAACTCCGCCATATTAATCCCATAACTGTCTTGAAAACATTTGGCTTGCTCTGTGCACTGAATGATCTCAGTGCCAGCGGTGCATATATATGGCCTTGAGGACATGACTGCTCAGCTGGCTACGGTTCAGTGATTCAGTGGGTTGAATAGGTGGAAGTGCTCTGGTGTACCTTAAAATGGAACCTGTACTTTTCATTCTTGCTTACATGATTTTTCTCTCATGCTCCAGACTTATCACATGAGTTCACTTCCTTGTATGCAAAATAAGGAAGGCCCAAATGATAGTGTTTACTGCTGCTGGGAACTGTTTAGTAAATTGTTATAGTTGTACAGGGAATAAGTTCAACTTACTCGACTCGATCAGGCAGAAAACTTGTCTGTTCAACGCTCATCCAGGTCGTTTTTCCAAGAGAAAAACGGGGCTTTTTGCAAGAAAAACAACCCTGCAGCTACCAGAAAGGTTTGCTAGTTTTTGAACAAAATGACTGCAAATTGAAGCAGTGGTATCTAAGATAGCAAGTGGTACAAACTGATGCCTCTGAACATGTGCCTTGCAGAAATTTAATTCCCAATCCGATGGGTCAGATTCCTTAGTCCGGTGCTGAGGAGTAGCCAATCTAGAGCCACAAGCAAAACCTTCAGTACTAACCTTGATCACAGAAGAGGCCACCCCATCCTTCGTCACATATGCACTGCCATTGCGTCTTACACGTCCCGTGGCGGCAGCCAATGTGGGGAATGCACTCGTCGCAGTAGCGGCCTTGCCAGCCAGGGCGACAGCTAAAAGAAAAGTCCCATTTTAAAACATTAATGACATGGAAAAGAGTTTAAGTTTCTATTACAAGGTGACATTTTAACTGAAGTTCAGATTGCAATTGCCATCTACTCACATGCACTCTCCGGGCTTGTTGCAATATCCATTCTGTTCGGTACATCCAGACAGACAGATGGCTGTAGAGAGAACGTGGAAAAAAAGCAGAAATGTTTAGGTAAATACACATGGCATTACAGAATACACTTTTAAAAGCGCAAATGCCAGCTTTTAGAAAATACTTTGAAAACCAGTTTTGCACTTTCAAAGCTTTGTTTTGAAAATTCTTAGCACGGGGAGTTCTGGAGCAGGAGGAAGTGAACAAGCAGAGCCAACATTTGACAAACTGTCCTTTAGTTTTTCTGTTTACACAACAAACGTGAACTCTTGCAACTCTTGATAGAAAAGGAGCAAGAGGAGGCAGCTTTGGCTGCTAACAAGACTGAAAAAACCCAACGGGATCCCTGAGCTCACAGTCAAGATTCCCACTGCTACACCACATCACTTATCTCCTCTGGCAGGAGGAACGGTGGAAGCGTTTGTGTGGGCAAGCTGCTAGTGCTGTAACTTGGAAGAGGCATCGCTGATTGAGGGATATTGGCCAAGATCCTTTCTCTGCTAGCTTGATTTGCTGCTAACGCTCACAGAGTTGAAGCGCAGCCTTGGGAGTTGCAGCCAAAGGGGGCAAAGTCCTCAGCGTGCAACCTTTTCTCTCCAGGCAGGGAGTGGAAAGGTCAGCGTGAAAACACGGCCCCAGACGCCTGCTGGGTAACCGGGCGCAACGCCTGGTTACAGCCTTGTCGAAGGCACTGTGTTTTAAGGACCAGTCGCAAAGACACCTACAACCAGGTTCGGGCTAGCAGGCGGAACGGGACGAGGGGACATTTTGGGTCCCAGGTCCTCTCCCTGACGCCTTGAGGGGTCACAATTCCCCAAGGCCTCTTACAGCGGCCACACTAACACACTGTTAGCGCAGGCCAGGGCCCGGGGAAGCCAAAGTGAGTGATGCTCCTTGAGGTGCGGAGGCTTTATTAGGTTGCCCGATGCCCACGAAGGCCCCGGTTATGGCGATGATTGGGGCGTGGGGGATGCCCAGTCCCTCGCTCCCTGCCTCCCCGGCGATGGCCACTTACGGTCGGTGCAGTACTCGCCGGTCCAGCCGGGCAGGCAGGCGACTCTGCCGTCCGCCTCGCAGACGTAGTGTCCGAAGCGGTCGTCGCGACGCTTGCAGAGGCGGGAGCAGCTCTCGCCGTAGTAGTTCTCGCTGCAGACCACCCGGTAGGAGTAGCGCAGCTGGGTCAGCGGCCCGCTCTGCACGTCCTGCGACCAGTCCTCGCCCACCGACAGCGACCGCTGGATCGACATCTCGCTGATGAGCCACTCCTTCNCGCTGCGGATCCCGACTCCCTCCCGACCCGACCCCGGCGCTGCGAAAACCACCCGCCCCGAGCGGCGAGGCCCCCCTGCTCGGGCGTATATATATATACATGTGTGTGGGTATATATGAAATAGATGGATAGATTGATTGATTGATTGATTGAGGTGTATGTAAGGGTGCGTAGAAAGGCGAGCACCGGGGCGTGCGGGGCGGGAGCACAATAACTTCGGCCGACGGGGGCTCAGCGGAGGGGCCTTTGAAAAGCGAGGGCTGCCGTGAAATATCCTTTTCCTCTCCGCTCAGAAAAACATCCCAAAGCCATTATTCCTTTCCAAAGGGCGGAATTCGAGCAAGGTGTAAAATACAGGAAAAGGCGGCCGGGGTTCGCTGGCAGCCTCCCGGCTTTCTCACCGCAGCCCGCCTCGCTTTCCCACGCCAAAAATAAACCGGAGGAAACGCAATTGTGTTGGAGATTAGGCCGGGGCAGAATCAAAGCGGCCCCTGATGGATATCGTTGGGGGACCGGCTGCTGATGGTGGGATAACGCCGGCCCCGGGAGTTATGGGATAAACAGCTGAGCCGGGGGCGGCCGTTACCGCGTCGGGATG
>VWZK01022044.1:0-20692 GCA_013396935.1 Baryphthengus martii | reverse complement strand
ATTTTAATTTTTTTTTACATTGTTATTATTTTGTTTGTAATTTTTAAAATTTTTATTATTTCTTTTCATTTGAATATTTTTATTATTATTTTACTATAATTTATTTTAAGTTTTATTTTCTTTTTAAATCTACTGTTAACGCTAACCCGACTGATGTCACCTTCTTCTGCTGCTCCTGAATGCCTGAGAGGTTTGATGTTCTGGACTCACAGCCCAGGTGTGCACGCAGCACTGGGATTCCTGCGGGTCAGTTTGTGACATTTTTGATTCCCTTTTATCTTACTCGCCCATAAACACTTTGCACATTTTATGGGATTTTGTGTTTCGAGGACACAAAGACACTCTGCCTCTGTGGTTTATCACCCTAAGGCTGCCTTGGGCCTCCCTTACAGGGACTCTGTGGGATGAAGAACCCCACGCTCCTGCTGTCTTCGGGGGGCTCTGCCCTCCTCGAGGGGCTGCGGGCACTGGGGCTGAGCCCCTGCGGCCGCAGTAACGCTGCAGGACCAAGCAGCAGGAGCAAGGAGAGGTGGGTGCTGGTCCGTGTGCTGCTCTGCCCCACACCGGGGCCAGCCTCGGCCTTCCCTTCGCCTTCCCCATGGCATGCTCCACCCTAAGCTTGGGCGGTGGGACAAATCTCTCAATGGCTCTGGATGTCACCCCGCAGGTCTCAGGGGAGGGAAAACAACATCACTGGGGATATGAAAAAGTGGAGTGAGTAATACAGCGCGGGAAAGTTACCAGGCAGTTTCCTCATGGAGGAAGGGAGCAGCTCTGGGCTGGCTGAGTTCCTCCTCCGGAGGTGATTTCAGCACTGCTGGGATTTTGTTTGACTTAGTTTGTTGTATATTTTATAGTGCTGGGAGTGCCTAGAGCCCTTGAAAGATGCCTTTCAAAGGCACCTTTATTGCTTTAAAAATGAATGAGTACATAAAAGGAAACATAATAAAAAAAATAGTTATAGGTAATATACATATTTCAGTGGTGTGGACCTGTTTTTCTCTTGATTCAGTGCAGGCTGTGGATACCATTTGCAAATGCACCTGTCTGTAAAAGCCTCATTTCCTTTGAAAGTCAACAAGAAACTCATGCAGTCATTTGGCACTTTTACCTGAGACCGTTGGATAAAATGGGGATTTCTCGTGAAAAGCACCTCTGGAAGCTATGACTGGAACTGACAGTAGGTATCCGGGAGATGACCAAACCTTTCTCTTTTCTGAACCTCAGAGTTGCGAGTGGGATTGTCAGGGAGGCGTTGGAGAGGATGGAGATGTCTCACTTGGAGCAGAGGTTCCCACGTTTGCATTCATATACAAGTCATGCGTGGGTCAGCGTTCCCGGATGGGACACTGGCCTGAAGCCCCGTAACAAAACAGGTACAGGCTGGCTTCTTAAAGGGGAAAAATTCCCTTTGCCGTCTCCATAGTACATGTCCCATGGGCCAGGCTTTGGGAACTCCTGCATCAGAAGGTCTGTGTCTTCAAACAGATGGCCGGACAGCCCTTGGCTGCTTAGAATATGTTTGGGGCTATATTATATAGCGCTGAGTAAAGAGATCTGTCACAGAAAAACAGTAAAAGGCAGTTTTAACCCTTCCCTTGGGGAGTGGCGTAGGTCCACGCTCCGCCTGCATAACCGCTCCCTCCTCTCCCGTCCCACATCCCGAGCCCACGGGATGTTTGGTAGGGGCCCAGCATTGTGGCGCTCACTGCAGACAGTCGGAGGAAGAAGCCTCAGTCCTCTGGCATGTAAGATTTGGCAGAGCGAATCCCGGAGTCGGCTGCGGACGGCCTCTGCGCAGCCACCGCGCAGGCTGTCCCAGTGCCGACGGACTGAGGGGAGAGTGGAGGGGAGCCTTGGGAAGCGCTTCTGGAGCATCCAACCCCGCACCCAGCAGAGCTTCAACTACCTACTTCAAGCTGGTCCCTCGTAGCAGGGGGTGCGCTGCCGTCCGGTGTGGTGGCTGGAGCAGGTTCTTGCTGAGCTGCTCTGCTTTCCTCACTCTCCTTGTAGCCCAGCGTTGGGCAGAAGCTGTTGAATGCCCAGGACTGAATTTCTTGACAGATGTGGAGGCCAGTGCTGGCAGGAGAGGGTCTGTGGGACTCAGAGGAGTTGCACCTGCTTGTGCACCAAGAGAAGCTGCAGTTGTAACTTCTCAGAGCTGCACACTGGTAAAACTTAGAAGGTATTTAAAATATGGCTGGCCACTTAAGTAAGAAGATTCATTTTAAAATCCCTTAACTGGAGGCAAAACTTGCTAATGAGTGAAGAGAGAGAAAGACCATCCAGACTTTCTATCCGTAGCATTTATATTTATTTCTAGTAAAAAAGATTTTAACCAGGACCAGCTGCTTCCACAGCCCATCAAAAGCAATCCTAGATTGTCCAGATGGAGTCACTCAAGACAGAGACATGAGTGAGGGCTGCCACCGGCTCCAGGATTTCTGGGTTTGTCCTATTTTAAGAAGATCTCACATCCTGCAAACACTGCTTATGGGAAATGATTGGATGCAGAAATCTTAGTGGGGGCCCATGAGGCAGCCTCATGTGGAGCTGTGGCAATGTGGCACGCTGACATTTTGACATAGCGCGGTGATGATTTTGCGCTAGCATCAGCCCTCCAAGAGGAAAGTAAATATGTGACATACTGTTCAGGGGAACAAAACAAACCAGACAATGAGGTCCTGTGCCCGGTGACTGATGTAGCCTCGGCAGGCCCATGCAAAACCTCTTTTCCTTTGTGATCTGGGGATGCTGGGAAAATGAGTGCGCTGGGGTATCCAATACCCATCCCTGGCCCATCCAGCCCTCCTCGCTTTTTGTCTTTGTGTGCGGCCATGCAGGGAGCAAACACCGAGCACCCGCTGTGTGCCTATTGTTTCTCCTGTCTAATGGCCCTACTTAGCCACGGAGGAGCGGGATGGATTTGCGCCTTGTGCACATTGTTCTTGGGGTTCAAAAGAATGCTTAAACTAGAGCAGTAGTTAGTATGACAATGGAATAGAAATGAACATTCACTCCAGTGGCTGTGGATGGCACAGGGGCTTAGATAATGGGACATGGGAGAAGAAAATTAATGAATCTGTCTGTCTGTTGACCCGTCAGCATAAATATCTTGTCAGTCATATGTGACAGCAGATCTACTTGGCTGGTAAGAGCTACGCTTGCCCAGGCTCCCGGCTTCATTCTTTAAATCAAAAGTTTCATGAGGTAATTTAGCAAACTGGAGAAAGCTGGCACTTGACCACATGGTGAGCCCCAAACGGATGAGCAATAAACGCTTTATCTGTGAGTGGTAAATGATGCAAGACAATGACTGAGGGCACCATACCGACTTCTTCCTCCTGCTCTGTGCCCACAGACAGTCATGGAGATGCTCCTTGGCAGCCTACACAGACACCTTTCTTGAGCTGAGTCCCTGGGGTACACTCCTGGTCAGGCTCTTTAATGCCCTCATCCAGGGCTGTGCTAATACCCGTAGCTAGCAGTCTGATGTCAGAGACTCCTTCAGGGGGGCGACCACTAAAGTCTCCCCAGGTGACCACACCACCTGTGGGAGGGTGGACACCAGCTTCCATCCCATCCTGGAGGGGATGTAGCCATCAGGATGGAGCGACTCAGCAGTTGTGTAAGGCTGACACATGGTTCTGTGTGCAAGCCTGGTATGAGGCACGGGTCTGTTCTGTGTGGTTGTTCCTGTACGAACACACACAAACCCAGGGTGGGAAACCTTCTCCTCAGAGCTTAGGATGGAATTTTTCCCATCTTCCTTTAGCCATGTAATAGATATAAAGGCTATGTTAATTATCTACATTTCCTCTTGAGTCAACGCTGAGAGATGGGACCATATTGCTCATCATAGGAGGGAGCGCTGTGCTAGACAGGATGAATCACCACCTGCAGAAACCATTTGCTCTCCATTGGCTCTGGAGGAACCTGCACAGTTAGATCAGGTGAGACCCCTCATTTTTAGAAAGCTAAAGCGAGGCGAAATCCATCCCTTCCTTAGTGCCTGAGTAGAGCAGAGGCAATATGCTTTGCCCTGATGCACAGCAGTTTGTGGCAGAGCTGGGAGCAATGGGTGGCATCTCTGAGCATCAGTCATTGGCCAGTGCTTAGGATATCGGGCTGAGCTCAAGATCAGGGGTGTCCCAGTTCTGACAAGAGCACCATCCTTATGACAAAGCTTGCAGAACTGACTACAAGGTATAAAGAAATAGAGCCTCAGAGACTGCTTGCATTTTGACACTCTTTCCACAGAAACCTTCCTTACACCACAGCAGGACCTCCGAGTAAAAGGCGTCACTGCCACCCAGGAAGGGTGCAAGTTGGGGGATCTGGTTTAAACCAGGGATCTGTACCACAGTCACGATGCTGAATGGATTAATTAGTAAAATCAGGTTGTGCACTGGGGATTGGATTTGAGCATCCTTTTGACTTTTGGGGGACATAATGTAAGATTCTGTTTTAGGCCCATTCCTAACAAAATGTGGAGCATTGCAGCAAAAGTAGAGGGAGGAATGTTTCAAATGCCCTATACCATGACTAACGAACTCTTTGTAGGTTATAAAGCATTTTCATCTTCTTGTTTATAGATTCAGAATGCTCCAAAATAGATATTGTGATGAATCAATAGCTTTTAAAGTATGGCTGGGGTTTATTCATTCATTAGGGGATCTCATAGTTAACCCTTGAATAATCAGCTTAAAAGCAGAAGGCAGATTTACTGGCATACGGTTTCACACGGACATTTTGCTGGTCAAATGCCAAGATATATAACAATATAGACGTCCGGTGCGTTTATTATCTAGGATCTAGCAGAGGCTTTAGTGTTTGGTCTGAAAACAGGCACAGGGGCAGCTCAAGTCTTTGGAGAATATCACCAAATTTGGAGGCTTTATCTCATGTACCGGGAAACGTTTTATTCTGTTCGCGATGAATTGTCCAGTGAAGGTATTTTACACAATATATTGTACAACTGCTTATTTTGGTACTTGCTTGTTTTCCCATTTTAGAGTTTTGGCCACATTTTCATGTTGTGTTTCATTCCATGCTTGCTGCAGCCCTCCTGCGGACGAGTGCTGCTTCTTGTCTCATTTTAGAAACAATTCACAGCTGATTAATGTCTGCTAAGTCTTCAAATTGAGGAAAACAGTGAGCATTTGTTTGCAAGGACTAGTTCCAGCTCTAAGGGATTCCTAGATGTAGGTTTTGTATTTGGGATTTTTGACAAGGCCTTTATGAGCCTTTTTGCTGGTCATTTCCCATTCCTCTCCCATCAGATATGGTAGCAGGAGTTGGAATGGGAGGGTAGTCTATGTCCTGTCTCCTTGACTTTTAACCAGCATGGTATCTGTTTTTTAATCAGACCATGTGTAGATGACAGGGGAGAAAACGCACCAGGGACAGCTTCCCCTACGTTAGCTCTCCTGCAGCGACAGCCACAAGTGGAGTTCTAGCAGGGAAGCAGAGACAGAAGATGCTGGAGGTAAAAGTCCAGCAGGGATATGACTGCTTGTGCAAATTTTACATGCTCTCTCCCGCCGGCTTTTCTTCTCCAGTATGGACCCAGTTCACTGGTGCACTTAGGGTGAGTGGCACAGTAGCTGTGTAATCCCACAAAATATCTTCTGTGATGGACCTGTTCCAAAGTATCTCTTCAACCAGCAAACAGTGAGGAAACAGTTAAAGACGGGAAATATATCCACCTGCTAATGTACTTCTGTGGTTCTCATGAGGCTCTTAGTGAAGGTGGCATCACTATGCTCATTGGAGGTGAGGCAGCCCTGAAGGGAAGCTTTTCCTAAACCCAGATGCAGGTGTTCCTCGTGATGGAAAATATTGTGCTCACCTGAGCTCTGTTGTTAGCTAGCACTACAGCAGGATAAGAGTGGTGAGTTGGAGAGTGACAAGATGTGTTACAGGAAAGAAGTTTTACCTTTGCCTGTTACTGATACAATTTTGCTTGGCATCTGCAGCTGAGGTCAGATGTTGTGGGACATGCTGGATGTCTAAGGGGAGAATAAGCACTGGGGAGGCAAGGTGATGTTGCCTGTAAAGATCTTGACATAAAGAATGAAGGAAAGCTCAAAATGGACATAAAAATTGAGGAAAAAGAGAAAAACTATGGAGGTATGTTCTTCATATGATGTGGGGAAGGAGGTGGGACAGAGGGCAGGGGCCTGTGTCTAAAGAGGTACCCAGGAAATCTGCTGTAGCACACAGACCTATGATATCTCAGACATGGGTGTATCTGCTCTTCTGAAGGCAATAATTTGGGAAGAAACCCACCACTAACTGTATACCTCCGCTGTGCCATGGTCAGTATCAGTTCTCAGAACAGGTTCTTATCTCTGACACTTGGTTCTCTTCTTAATTACCAAATAGACAATGTGGTGAAATTGAGCTCGAGCTTAAAAATGCTATTCACATTACTTTCAGGGACATGACTTCTAACTGTGCATTCAGAGGCAGCTCCCAAGGGTGATTAGAAGATGCAAAGAAATCACCACACTCTGAGCGACTGCAGCCTGGATGAGGAAATACCAACAAAAGCTGCAGTTCAAGTACAAAACTTAAAGCACAAGACCTTTCTTAGCAAAACACAGCAACGGTCACAGTATGGTTGAGGTTTGCTGTGTATCAACACCAGTGCAGTCTCAGTGCACTCCTGAAATAACAGAGATTGATATATTTTTGCTGCTTAGAAATCTGCTGAAGAGTCTAAGCCTTGTATTGCTGTGGACTTTAAAGCACATTTAACAACTCAGTGGTGAGCCAGGAGGTTATGGAGTCTTCTGCACTGGAGACTGTCAAAACTCACGTGGATGTGATCCCGTGCAACCTACTCTAGGTGATCCTGCTTTGGCAGCGATGTTGGACTGGACGATCTCCAGAGGTCCCTTCCAACCTCTACCAGTCTGTGATTCTATGACCTGGAGAGAAGGCATAAGTCACAACCAGTTTGCTGAGCCAGCAAGCTCTGCTGGTGATTTTGCCAGAGATGCCAAGTTACTGTTTTCCAGCAGTGGTTAGGCTTGGGGGTTGTACTCCAGAAAGCCTCAGGATTGGATGAAATGAGGAGCTAACAGATGAAAGTGAAAGTACATCACTTTGACTTAAAGGTTGGTTAGTCACAGATGTGATAGAAGCCCTTGAAATCTGGAGTGCAAAGTTTGTATCCGTACCTGGTAAAGTCATGTCTAGACAGTCAGAATGTGCCCGACTCTCTTCCTTTCCAGAGTTGTTGTCTCTATCCTGTCCTAATACAGGGCCACAGTGATGGGAAGGCTTCTCTTGGCTGAGCTCAGGGCAGCCCTGTTAGATCTTTTTATTTTCCTCTCATCCATCTAGGTGAGATCTTACTACGCTGGGGATGCTGCGCTGCCGTTGCCTGCTACTGGGACATCTGCAGAGGCAGGGTAATAGGGAATGAAGCAGCGCCAGCAGGGTGTAAGCCTATTTCAAACATGCAAATCAGGATCAGTGCTTTGCATTGATAAGAAGGTGTTTTTTTTGAGGTTTGGAAGAAGTTTTCTAGAGGGACCTAGCTCTCCAGTGGCTGTAAGTGCTGAAAGCTAGGCTGGTGGAGGAAACTGTGTCTGTGGAGATGGGATAACGGCTGACTCTTTGTACCAGCACTTTATCAGGAAATCAGAGAAAACAGAAGTACGAAAATTCTGGGAGCAGAATTCGGCAAAGCAGGTGTATGGAGCTGTGGAAGTGCGCGTGCTAATGTTCAGATGAGATTTCTTGGTTAGGCCGATCATGACCGTACCTTTGTCTCTCTCTCCCAAACCAGAGAGTTGCTTCAATAAGCTCTCAGAGATTCAAAGATATGGAATGAGTTCTGTGGAGTTTGGTTGTCAGCTTGCTGGTAACACCTAACACTGAGTATCTCTCTGTTCTCCACGATCTCTCACTCCAAACATATGCAGAGACCCTCACCACATCCATGGCATCTACATATCCATGTGGAAAACCCAGTGCTCTTCCAGGATACTACTGGATACTGCACAGTTATAAAAGTCCTTCTCTTGCTCTCTGCACAGACAAGGCCTGAATCTCAAGTGACATTTGATGGCCTCATGTTAGTTGGAAGGTGGGCTTCTGCCAACCAAATCTGTGAAGCTTTCAATAGACCAAGCTGTCTCATACTTGCCCTCATTTTCACATCTCCCCTTGCGAATGGGCAAGCGGAATATTGGACGATTTTTAGGATGGGAATTGGGGATGAAACTCAACTGCCTGCAATTCAGCTCTGCAATATTGTCATCTCTAGAGCTCTGCAGAGAGCTCTGGTCCCTCCATCTGTAGAAAAGGGCCACAGAATGTTTGAGGACATGAAGTGGTGGCTCCATCTTCATCTACCAGTGCACCTGCGAGAACACACACACTGCCAGATCCAAAGACAGGGCTTGAACAATGCCGTTACTGGCAATAACATTTTTGGACATTAGGAAGAATTTCTTTACTGAAAGAGTGGTCAGGCATTGGAACAGCCTGCCCAGGGAAGTGGTGGAGTCACCATCCCTGGAGGTGTTCAAAGGGTGATTGGATAGCGCACTTCAGGGCATGGTCTAGTGATCATGGAGCCGTGGAGTAGTAGGTTGGACTTGATGATCCTAGAGGTCTTTTCCAACCTTAATTATTCTATGATTCTAATATATAGGACCTCGAACTGATAAAATGAGAAGAGGCTGTTTGGTTAGCTCAGTGGCAATTTCTAGGTAGAGAGTAAATGAATGTTTGCCTGGAAATAGATCTTTATTGCTTCTGCCCATCCAGATATCAAAACTGTAGGAAACCACTAGAATAAACAAGAGCCACCTATTTCTTTGGCTTGTGGCCACTCACACATCTCTACACTCCCGTGCAGTCATAGACTGTTCACCTTTACAGCAAGGTCCCTTTCACTCCCCACCTACAAGCTCTCTCACTCAGCCCAGTAATCAGTTTTCTCTGAAATCCCACACGTGGCCTGACACAGCTATTTTATTAGAAGTTGTAGCTGGAGAGAGCTGGTATTACCTCAAGATCATGGATATGTTCTTATCTGGTGAGCTCAAGGCAGAATTAAACTGGAGTACAACTTAGAGGAACTGAAAGTGAATTGTGTGTGCTCATTTATGGTAAATGAGAAGTTTGCTGAAAAAAAGAGGTGGGTTCTCTGTGAGTCAACACCTTTACCTGCTGTTGTGATGTGTCATAGGCTGGTATGTGCCTGGCTGGGCAGGAAGGGCTGCATCCTTGTTCCCCTGATGATTAAGAGAGCTGCCAGCAGGCAAGGGAGTACTGACATCCGTACCTCGCTCAGCCGTGGCCGCTGCCTGTGTTCCTGTACATGGCAGAGCTATGGGAGCCCAGCGAGCCTCTCGCTGCTCCTCGCTCTCTGCAGCACTACCATCCTGCTGGCCCTGCCCTACCTGGGGCTGCTGAGCTCCGGGTGCTCAGGTGTCTCGGGCTTCCCTGCTTTGCCCAACATCAGGAGCGGTAACCTGGAGCCACTTGCCTGAAAAGAACCTAGGGTAATAACCCAGTGCACAAGCAGCATCGCACAATGTGTGTCTTGCAACGCGGTCCCGTGGCCAGAGAAGAGCCCCGGTGTGCAGCTTTCTCCAGCCTCTGGGAACAGATTTGTGTCCTTCCCTCAGCCAGAAAGACTGAGTCCCACTGCCTGGTGCACCCTCAGCCCAGGCCCACAGTGGAGCTTTTGAGGGAGATGAGCTGCTGCACATCAGCTACACAAAGAGAGTCATGCTGATGTTGCTTTGCTGGGAGCACAGACACTGTGACATGTGTGCTGTTCAGTGGATGCATGATAACCTTTGCTGCCCTTTAGCTCTACTTCCAAGGAGAAAATCCGTGCTTTTCTTTTTGCGGTCTCACAAACGCAGCTGGCTCGGCCAGGGCCTATCAGAATATAGTTTTGTTGACTCAAGATTATTCATCTAGCAGATTTCCGTTGGAGCTGCTCACAAATGTGGGAATTGCTGGGTTAATCCTCATAAAAGATAGAAAAATTGGCAGCAGAAGGAATTTTTGAAAAAAGCAAATTAAAGTAAAGGAAAGAAGCGGGTGTGAAGTAAACTATTTGCAGTGGAGTGTTTTCCTTTCTGAGCTAGAAGAGAATGTAAGGGTATTTCCTGGGGAGAAGAATGTCACATTTAGAGGTGTCCTTCCTTTGCTAGAAGAGAGGTGAAAATCCCTAACGGTTAAACATTTCCAGCTCAAACATGCCCATTACTGGCAGAAGAGGCTCTGTGAAAAGGATTTGCTGGCCCTTTAGGCCTTCAGTTTAGTTCCTACATGTATTTAATTTGCCACAAAGAACAAAGTTGCAGTACAAACGACTAAGAACGTTTTTCCAACTCGTGTTATTGTTTTCCATGTGCCTGAGTAATCCCTGTGAAGAAGGAAACGCAAGCTAATATAACATACTTATCACGCATCTCTGAGAATGCCGCGGCTGTTGCCAAAGGAGATTTCTGTTCATAAACCCGCCTATTGGATTTTTCACATGAGAAAAGATTTTCTAGGTGGCCACTCGGTTAAGCACCCTGTACCGTCGGCATCGCTTTGAGAGCAGCGGAGCTCCGGTGAACCCTGGGGAGCGGAGTGTGCCACACTGCTCTGGAGGCATCCTGAGGATCTTCATGCTGCAGCAGAAGCTGGTGATCCAAAAGGATAGAGCTGATGCAAAACTTCTGGAGGGAAAGGGTCAGTCAGCAACATATGAAATGGAAACAGATCAGTGGATCTCTGCCTTCTCCTAAGTCTGTGCACCTAGGTCAGGGCGTAGCCTTTTGGGCAGACTCTTTGAGCCTGGTAGACCCCTAGGTATTTGCTGTGTCTCTTCATCCCTTATAATGCAAGCAAAACCAATTATTTATTACTCTTTTTTCTGGCAAGGTAACAACATTCAGCTGCTTCAGGATCTGGAGGAAGAGATTCAAGAAAGTTCTTTGGGTGTCGTGCGGATGTAGCTGATATGCTTCTTCGAGGAGGGCAAATGCATATTTGAAGAGAGGGCTTAGACCTTTTTGCCAGCTGCTCTTTCTGGTGGCCTTGGGCAAGTCTACCCTCAGCTTAGTTTCAAGCCTAATTTGCAAAGAAAGGGCAAAACACTTGCCGTTTTCCTTAATGAGAAGGTTCTGCATGTTCCTTGAACCCTCATGTCTTGTAGCAGATCTGGCTTTGTTAGTATCAGGAGTCTTGGGAGATGGCCTTACACAGCCTGGAATGACACTGCTTGAGAAATGTCTCCAACGTGACGTCTCCAGTACTTCTGACTTCCTTCTGGATGAAGAGCATCACGGGAGTAGTTTTCCTCTCAGACTTGGAAAGTGTAACCTGTGGTGTGAGCCTGCCTTGGGCTGTGGATGTGACCGTGCGTGTTTGTGTGTGCGCGGGGGAACAGTGCCCTCAAAACTTCCGAAGCTGAAGTTTATGTTGAGCGTATGGAGGTCTCTTATTGAAAACCACTCTTGCAATTTAATGTGTTCAGCAGAGCGCAGCACAATCTGCAATGCTCCTGTCCCAGCCTGGGCATTCCTCTGAGGTGCTTTGGCAGGTGAGCTTACAATTGTGTCCATAACAGAAAGATCATTATCTGAGTGGTCAGGGCCAGAGCCAAATGGTGACAGGTCTGTGCCACGTTGATGTTTGGAGGTAGGACCAATTTGGATTCCAGGTTCCAAACACTGGGTGTGGAATGTGCAAGACAGTTTTTAATCAGCCTTCAGTCCATTGTATTTTTCTCATTAATCCTTCAGTGCAACTAACCTCTGCAGTAGGTGAACTTTTTCCTTTTCCCTTGTCTCATATCTAGGTCCCACTTCGTGTCCATTCTAATTATTAGTGAAAAACAGCATCTTTATGATGCCCTGGTAGTCCAGAGACTCCAGTCCGGGGCAGGAAATTCCCATCATTAAGGGTTTGCTGAGCTCTCTCTCTCCAGAAAATGACATTTACTAATTACATCATTTTGAGGTATATGATACCCAAACCAAACATGTTATAAATTAGCAAAAGCTCATTTGTTTCATGAAAAGTATTGTTCTTCTTTTATTCAATGACCTTTTTGTTCCTCTACATCCTGGACCAATCAAGTGCTGGTGCAGTCGCTGACTTCTGAGCACAGACAATAGCTTATTCCGTCTATTCTGTTCAGATGACTGTAGGAATAGGCAGTCACTTTGTCATGTGGAGACTGGAGGTTGTATAAAACCCTTTTTCCCACCATTTAGAGAGAGTCTGAATCCTGAGAGGAAAACCCTGTCATAATAATAATAATAATCCAGAAGCTAGAGCCCATTGAAGTTTTCTCAGCTTTATGATTTGGGTGGGGTTGGAATGCAGCCCTCCCCAGCCGAGGCTCACTTGAAGTTTGAGAGCTCTAGCATGGATTGGCTTTCTCCACATTTCTAGCAACAGGTTGCATTTTTTTTCGATGAGCTTTATATGCAGTTTCCACAGCAAAACTCCAGCGCTCGCAAATGTAGCAGCTCCAGGGGCTGACTGGTGCAAGGCTGTTGCTTTCTCCTCCAAACCACGTGGGGCAGCGAGAGCCTTTGTCCTGCACGTTTGTTGAGTGGCCCAGCACAATGATCCTGGGCTGGACTGGATGCTCTCTGAGCGGCTGCCACGCAACCGTCATCGGCCACCTTCTCAACGCCACGGTGCCTGTTGCATGTTCCCGTGGCAAGGCAGAGGGCTCTGCTCCAGATAAAGCACCCCACTGGAAATTCCTCTGGGAAGGCTCTGGGACAGGGGATGGAAGGAGCAGGATGATGGGCGAGCTGTCATCACAGTCAAGTCCTTAGGTGCCTTCTGTGAATGGCCTCGGCGAGCACCATCCTGGGACTGGGGCAGGGGAGGCGTGCTGGGGAAAAGTGGGTGGATGATGGCAGAGGCCACTGCTGTGCCAGTGGGATCTGCCTGGCAGTGTTTTGTACCATCCTTGCACTGAAGCACCTCGTCCACGAGATCCCTGTGGCTATCTAGAGAGGAGCAGTGTCCTGTGGGACCTCTCAGGCAAGGTCAGAGCTCAGCCCATGCAGCCCCTCGTCATGGTACTGGGTCAAAGGGAGCAGGCAGGGACAGAGTGAGAAGGGAGCAGAGGCAGGAGGAGGACTAAGACCTCTGTAAATCCCAGGAAAGGCAGCAGCTCTCCAGTGCCACCAGTATCAACAGGAGAAGCACCAAGACACAAGCTGAGAGGCGTTTACATGTGTTTGGTGGGGCTAGGAGAGGGCCGAGAGACCTCATTAGCATCATTCATATATTTCTGAGCAGTCATTTAATACCGTTCTTCTTCCTATCAGCCC
The DNA here is from genome assembly GCA_013396935.1 of Baryphthengus martii. Taxonomy (NCBI): domain Eukaryota; kingdom Metazoa; phylum Chordata; class Aves; order Coraciiformes; family Momotidae; genus Baryphthengus; species Baryphthengus martii. The sequence goes on along the minus strand of VWZK01022044.1, from coordinate 7,364 downwards.
TTTTGGAAGCCAGCATGTACCATTCACAACAAGTGTTTATCTTCCAGCTTTACAGACAGACGTCAGAATATTTCCCTCCTTATTCATGCTCCATCTTTTCTCACAGCCCAATTATTCGTGACATCACCACCTTTTCCTCCTCAGCCCCAGACACAGTGTTTCTGTGGCTACAATTTCCTGGACAAGAGTTTCCAGTTTGCATTGTTGGGGGTGGGGGAAACAGGAGGGGAAAAAAAAAAAAAAAAAGAAGAGGTTGTTTCATGTGGAAACTTTAAATGAGAAACACAGCCACGGAAAACTCAGATGCACGCACACGCACACACACACACATACATGCACACACGCAGAGCAACAACAACAACCACCACCAACCAAGGTTATTATAATTAATTTAAAATCTGTTTAGAAAAGGGTTCCTTTTATGTTGGACGGGCTCTTTAAGCGGCTCAAGAAGTATGAAAAACAGGAAATCAAACTGCCTCATTAGGAATTGACTCTGCTCAGTAATTAGAGGCTAGAAAACAAAACAAGGAAAAGCAGGTGGCGAGTGAGCTCCAAGCAGGCAGCTATTGTATCATTTCAATGTTCTGGGGGCTAACAACGTTATTTTTTTTTCAGAAAAGTGTGACTTCCATGGAGAAATGATTACAAGAATCATCCCAAGTTTAATGGGAAAGTGCTGCTCGCTCAAACTCAATACGGAGGCTGCTAGCCTGCCTCAGCCTGGGGTTTAATTTGTAATTAGGCGGCATTTTGCTGCGTTTAAAAAGACAACTCTGTTCTCCAGCGTCGACTGCTCTCCTGCGAAAATCATGTTAAAAGTAATTACCGAGCGATACCATATTTTGCTGATACAATCAGACAAGATAACTCTAGACATTAATATCAATTATAATTTCTAACAATAACCTTTGCTGAGCAAATGCTGCCAGTGATTTCCAGCAAGTATCTGTTTGTGGTTTAGTCTTTACCCTTTAGTAAGGGTTTGTCTGCTGTGCGCCCGTGCTCCTTCAGTTTTGCAGGAATGTGCTTTTTCCACGCTTCCCAACGCCACCCGCGATTGTTCGCCAGACCCGAACTGGAGTTGAGTGAGCAGTCGTTGTGCTGGGGGTGGGTGCCCGCTCTGCCCCTCGGTGACGGTCGCTGGGCTTTCTGACTCACCTGGGGAAGGCACATGTTGCAAAAGGCAAACGCTTGTGGGGAACAGAGATAGCTCTTTGCCGATCCGAAAATAAATTGGTACATAAATCTTTTCCCAAGAATTAAGTAGATGGATGCAAAAGATCTAAAAAAACCAAGACAAACATCATCAGACTTTTTTTTGGGAGGAGGGGGAGAATAACGATGAAGGAAATGGTTTTCTTCGCACGCCTTTCTTGCAGGCAGAAAATAGAAGCTACTTTTGTCGTATGCATTTTTTTTTTCAGTGGGAATTTTAGCCCAGGTCTCTAAAAACAACAAATACTAACTGATGATAAAGCAGGAGTATTTACCTACTGTTTACTGCTGACATCCTGACAGGATATGGTGCGGCCGAGCGAGTGCGTTTTGGCTCAAGATGGGCCTGGTGACTTTGCAGGATGAAAGGCTGGATTGGGAGCATCGAGTGAAGGGAGGCAGCAGATTCGGGTAATCTCTCTCCTTGCTGGCCAGGCCCTCGCGGCTCAGTGGTGGTGCATCCCGCAGGCAACTGGAGGCTGGGAGAGGGCAACGCTTCCCACAGTGCCTGCAACCGAGGGTTGGGTATGGCGTGAGGCCGGGCTGGCAGAGGTGAGCTGAAAGCCAGCTGCAATCAAAGCAGGTTCCCTGGTGTAAACAGGGTGTCAGTAAGATTCAAAATCAGCCTTCCTGTGGTCAAGCCAAGCCACGGGGCTGGGGAAGAGCTGCAGCTGGCACCAGTGTTGCTTACACTGAGAGCGGCTCCACAAGAGGGACTGCGGCCTCTGTGGATGTTTGTGGCCTCTGGCACATTTCTTATTCTGTAATGAAACTCAGGTGGACAAAGGGGGAAGTGTCTGCTGAGTGTCCAGGTTTACATGGTGAGCAAATGCCAGTCTGCTTCTCACAGGGACAGTGTGAGCGTGGCCATGTCCTGCCCGTGCCCCAGGTGGGTGGGCTGAGGGCAGCTTTTCGCTCCAGGAGCTGTGCCCAAGGCTGAAGCACCTCTCCTATGAAGACAGGCTGAGAGAGCTGGGGTTATTCAATCTGGAGAAGAGGAGGCTGCAAGGAGACCTTATTGTGGCCTTTCAGGCCTACAGGAAAGCTGGGGAGGGACTTTTTAGGATGTTGGGTAGCGATAGGACAAGGGGGAATGGATCCAAACTAGAGGAAGGGAGATTTAGATTGGACATTAGGAAGAAGTTCTTCCCCATGAGGGTGGTGAGACACTGGCATAGGTTGCCCAGAGAGGTGGTGGGAACCCCTATCCCTGGAAGTTTTTAAGGCCAGGCTGGATGCAGCTCTAAGGAATCCTGGTCTGGTGGGAGGTGTCCCTGCCCATGGCAGAGGGGTTGGAACTCAGTGATCTTCAAGATTCCTTCCAACCCTGACTAATCTATGATTCTATGATTCCATGTGTCCCAGGTCTACAAAAGACATCAAATAAAAAAAGAAATTCTATCAATTATTATTAATAAGGACTCCTTAAATCACTTACTCCTTCAGGCAAAGGCTTCCAGCAGCTAGGAGGAGACATGGCTGAGCCACCATAGTTAAGAAGGCAGCTCCCTGCAGCTTGCTGTTTTGCTGCCAGCAGTGAGTGCGTGGACCATTTCCACACACGAGTTCTCAGATTCAGGCTCTGGACAGGCTGCTTTGGCAGGGACAGGCTAGAGAGAGATCGGAGTGGTTCGCAGCCAGCCCAGAGCTGCCCTGGGCTGCACGTCTCTGCCCGTGCCTTGACGTGGGAGGGTGCTCTGTGCTGGGCAGCTTTTGAAATTGAACCCTTGGCTGCTTCTCTGTCCTGAAGACAGTTTTCTTGTCAAAGGTGGTAGGGTCAATTCCTCTGGTTTTCTTGGGTGGAGGCCCCTGGAACGTAGTGTGAGCGCTGTGCACAGCATGGACATGCTTGATTTATCCACTACAGAGTTTCTTGCTCCCAGCCGGCAGACTGGCATGATGGATCGGTCCGTTGATGGAACACTGGCTAGTGCTGTGTCTGGTGGAGGGGGAAAGGTGTGGGAGTGTCACCTTGCCAAAGGACCAGGTGAGCATTAGGAACGTTCCCAGACAGCTGTGTGCTGCGTGCCCAGATGGGAAATGTGTCCCTTTCAGCCAGCGGCTGGTGGCCGCGCTTGAGGCTGGCTCTGGGCTGCCAGGAACCATCCTGCTGAACAAAGGGACCTTGTGCTGGCAAGGAACAGCAGATACACTGAAAGCACCACCGATTGCCATCCTTCCCTTGACAGAATGGCACCAGAAAATGTGGATGTGGATTTGGCTGTACCTCTCTCTCCTATCACTTTCTCCAGGTATTTCCTTCGGTCAGCAGGCTCGCTTTTCCGTCCTGTCACGATACATGCGCTCGCTGAAGGCTAGAGGGTTACTTACTGGCAAGTTGAACCCTGCTCCTAGATCTGTTGACATATAAAATAAGTGCTTGAGCTGGGCAAATAATCCATGACTATATGTTGACATTTCTAAATCAATTTGCTTTGGCTAGTGCTACACCTGTCTAGGGATTACTCTTTGCAAACATTCGATGGACTGACTTCTCCTGCTGTAAATATTCACTGCAAGTGTCTTTCAGCATCTCAGAGACCATGTTTGAAACCAGCTCATAAACGAGGGAGGGTGGTAACTACCTCTCTGTGTATTTATTAGGGAGCAGGTATAACTTAATGGCTTAATTGCCTTATTGCAAGCAACTGTGCTACTTAAAACCCGAGTAACTGTGACACGGGAGGCCTTCGAACCCTGTGTTGCTGTGCTTAGTCTGCATGGCCAAACATTAGAAACTGCATAAATCAACACCACAAATGAACCTGTGGAAACCATAAATAATCATAGAATCATAGAATAGGCCGAGTTGGAAGGGACCCATCAGGATCATGGAGTCCAACTCCCGTCCCTGTGTAGGGAACTTTAAACAAACCTGTGGAAACCATAAATAACTTTAAGCAACAACAACAAAAACTTTTGAATACATCAACTGTGAGCAATTTGCTGGGATCCAGGCGTTCTTAGCAGGCCCAGCTAATGATTTCCTGTGGCTTCACAGCGCGGTGGCCGAGCGAGGGACGCCGGGGGGGACGGACACGCCACGCCGCCTCCCATACTGTTTTAATCAGCCTCTCGTAGGTGGAATTTGTGAACTCATGAGAATGAAAGTTTCCCAGTCCTGGCGATGATCCAGGCAGAGTTTGGGCAGACATTGTGCAAACTTCCCCGCACATCTCCAGGGGCTGATTTACCACGGGATGAATGGGGTCCCTGAGCCTTCCAGCCGGCACGGCCCAGCCATTGCCCACATCTCCCAGTCGCAGGGCCAGCGAGCAGCTGGGTAGCCCCTGCCTCCTTCCATCCCTCCCTTCTGTGAGAGGGGGAAGGGATCCAACCAGCCTCCATCCTGATTTGCATCAGCTTTGCTATTTCAGTCCTGGGAACCCCAAAGTTGCTGGATTAGATTCTTTCGTCGTTTTTACGCGTGTCCTTTCAGGGCTGAGATGAGCTGTTAAAAATAAGGCACTAGAAAGACAAATGGTTTCCGGGGGGGGAAGGGAGAAGGGAAGAGGCTTAGGACAGCTGTAAAATGCTGCAAGGTTAAATAAAACATTCAACTGCTTATGTATTTCTTCCTCATGTTCCTGAAACCACTAACGACCTGAAGAAGCTGGAGGAATCATTCTGCTTGCTGTGTGTGTTTTGTTGTGGCGTTTTTTGTTGTTTTTTTTTGTTGTTTTTTTTTTCTCAAACTTGTTACACAAAACATTGTTTTTTTCAATTTCAGGAAGTCTCTTGATGCCCTTTGGTTGATTTTGTTTTGCTTGTTATCTGGACAACTAATATTTTTTCCTGTTAGGGGGAAAAAAAGATTTTCCCAAGCAGATTAAAGATGTTTTTTAAGTGTATGAATGGTGACATGGTTCACTTTCGTTGCTTTGTTTATTTTTAATAATGAAAAACACCTTAATTTATCGTAGCAAGACGTCCATCCTGGAGTAAACCTTGAATTGAATTTTCACTTGTTGTTTCTGATTTGTTTGTGGCTTCTTATCTAAGGGAACGCTGTGAGTGTTTTCTCATGCTTTTCTGAAGCCGTGGCATGTGACCGAGTTTTCTTCACAGCACGTCGATGTCCACTGGACAACGACGGCCGCATTTGCGAGAGACTCCAGCTTTATTTGGCGGTTTCTGAAGCGATTTGTTTATCCTAAACGTGTTGCAATTAGCTTTGAGAAGGTAGGTCTGTCCAGTCTCGGTATTAGGAGAATTGTTTGAAGTTCTTTTTTAAAAAGAATGAGAAAGAAATGGGCTCTGTGAGTTAGTTGCAGGTCTGTAAAAGGGCAGCTGAGGTACAGCTGACCAGGCTCGTTTTTGGGCATGAGGACCCCAGGTACCCTGTCCCCTTCTTCCCAGCTGAGGTTGCTCTTCAGTGCTTTGCAGAGGCATCAACACTCTTGGGGCCTTCAGGCTGGTGATCTATTTGGCACCTACGTGGATGTGAGCAAGGCAAGGGGAAATCAGGAAAACTGGGCTTTAAAGGAGAAAGGCCAGAATTCTGAAGGGGATAGGAGGGGAAAAAAAAAAGTCAAAATTGTACCTCCTGGGTATAAAACCCAGAAGCTGTGCTGTGCATCACCAGTGAACGGGTGTCAGAGGTGCCTGCTGGCACGTGGGGCAGACTCATGGGGACGTCCCTCCCAGCCACGAAGTTACCACCTCTCCCGACCTCTGGGACCACAGCCAGGCTGGCCACGAGGACTGAGGGCAGCCCAGACCCTGCACAAGGGTTCCCGAGCCTCGGGTAAACTCAGGTGCCACCAGCAAGCCCGATGGCTGCTGCTCAGCAAATGGCTGCAGAGCTCCCTGCCCTCGGGTGGGTGTAGGTGGGCAGGCAGCTGGCTCCAAGCACAACAAACGTCCCCCTTTGTCCACTTACCCACCGTGTCTGTCCTGCCCACTGACGGCACGGAGGAAGCACGGCCAAGATATTTTTCTTGGCGCTGGAAGCTCCGGCGTTACAGGCTTGCACGTGCCGCCTGACCCCAGCGAGCTGCCTCCTCCGGTGGCCATGGCTCGTTTCCTCCCGCTCCAAAGGGGAGGCCCTGCTGCTCCCGCATGCCGATGATGGCGTTGGGATTGTCTGCACGTGGGCTGTTTTCAGCTGAATAACAGCATTTTTCTTCCCAAATTGCACCGCTTCTGGCTGGACCTGCTGGAGTCACCAGTTTTTACCTCCATGCAGTTTTAACAACTTGTGCAAACAGTAACTCAAACTCATACTAAGGATCAAAAGCACAGAGAAGAAGAGAAGAGGAGAAAATCCCATCTTCTGAAGAGAAGCACATCCTCTCGCTCTCTGCCTTATCTGAGTTATTTTCCAAAGTTCCTATAGATAGATCACCGCTGCAGTGATCTGCATTTTTTTAAGCCAGCACTCATATGTGAGGCAGGTTAATTTGGACTGCCCATTTCAAATGTCCTGCAGATAGAAGGCAAGTTTGGGGAGTAGAAGCAGATGAATTTCTCTGCAGGGCTTCCAAAATGAGAGCTTGCCTCCCTCTGTGAAATGCCTGAAAGAATTCAACTTGTGCCTTTACTGACTATTTAATAAGAAAACCGGCCATGCAACTTGGGCAGGTGCTTTCAAGGAAGAAAACAAAATCTGTAGGCCAGATCATGGCACAATTTCAGCAGTAACTAAAAGGATCTGGCTGGTGGTAAGAACAGCTGCACCTAGAGACCTCCTGGACAAACAGCTGGACCAGACCCAAAGAAGGGCTGTAATTGCTGCATTATTACATTAGCCACCGAAACACACGAGTTGTTGCACAGAATCTCTTTTCCGAACGATGGCGGTACAGCTACCACTATTTTTACAAGTTCTTTTTGCAACAATGGAATCCTAGGGTATTCATTTCTGCACAAATGTGAGGAAAAAATATTAACAGAAGAGAACTACAGAAAAAGAAGATGGGCAAATGTCAAAATCACGCTTAGCCTTTTTGTTTGCACAGGCATGTGCTGCCCTTGGACAAGGAGGATGCATTGCCTCTGTCCAAAGGAGACACCATTCTGGGAAGAGAGGCTGACAGTAGGATCCAGCTGGTGGCTGTGCCAGGCCCCAAGGGCACCAAGGGGCTGTAAGGGTCCTGACCAGCCTCACCTGAGGCTACCCCCTCTCCCCCCCCACCCCCCCCCAC
>VWZK01022043.1:10203-39891 GCA_013396935.1 Baryphthengus martii | reverse complement strand
TGAAGGGAAGTTGTAGTCAGGTGGAAGTCAGGCTCTTCTCCCAGGCAGCTATTGACAGGACGAGAGGGCACGGCCTGAAGCTGCACTGGGGGAGGTTTAGGTTGGATCTTAGGAAGCAATTCCTCACGGAAAGGGAGATTAAACACTGGAATGGACTGCCCAGGGAAGTGGTGGAATCACCATCCCTGGAGATGTTTAAGGAAAGATTGGACGTGGCACTTAGTGACATGATCTAGTTGATGATCTAGTTGATATTGTGGTGTTAGGTCATAGGCTGGACTTGATGATCTCAGAGGTCTATTCCAGCCTCAATAATTCTGTGATTTTGTGATTCTGTAATTGCAACATAACTCAGATTAAGGAGGTCCTTTCATTTGTTATAACTACCTTGTGGTTCTGATATCTTGGAAAAATAAAACTCTTGGGTTAAGATTCATGGTCTGAATTCTGGCCCCTGCTCTTTTGACACAAAGGACTTCTAAAACCAGCTTAAATTATCTGCCAGCTCCCCATATTTAGAATTTTTAACACAGTGGTTAGGGCATTTTACGTAGCAGTGCGAATTCCAATTGTAAACTTTCTTAGACCAGGAAAACTACTCAAGGTTTTCAATGAAAATGAAATGCATAAGATAAATAATGTAAATTATTGTTACCTCCTTAAATGTAATGTGGTATCATCAGTGCCATTCCTCCATGGATTGCAGAAGTATGTTACAGGCATTAGAGAATTAGACTCTCACACACGAAATAAGCTAGATTTTATCTGAGTAACTTGTATAGTCTCAACTGCTGCAGCATCTGAGCTCCTAAAATATTATGGCAGGTGGGTAATACTAAGTTCTTTAATAAGGGAATTGAGGCACAGTGAAATTGGTGACCTATCAGACAGGGCAGATAGCTCTACAAAAGTGTTGCAAACCTCATGCTAGTTTCTAATCCGTTTAGCTGGTGTGTATTTCTGTTGTTGCCTATAAAAATATCATCTTTCATGGAGAGCTAAAATACAAGTAAATGTTCTTATAGAGCATCTATAACTCAGTTACCTTGCTCTTCTATTGTAAGACTAAAAAGTTGAACTAAGACTTAGAAATATCAAATGCTGCTTTACAGTGAAAGCCCACTCTCAAAGGAAATAACACCAGATATTTTGTTATAGTCTTTGACACTGAAATCACAATCATAACATTCAATAAAAGCATCTTTCATAATCAGAAAGTCCCAAACACTTGTGCAGGTCTTTACCACAGAGCTGAAAATGATTCAAAACAAATGAAAAATTATTTCCATAGACTCATACTAAAATAAAGGTGGGGTTTTGGAAACCAGTTAGTTCTAAACAAAACAAGACCCAAATACTGACTTGCCTTTGGAATTCACTTACTTGCACCTGTGGGATAGCTAGTAAGAGGATCCCAAGTAAATGCGTGAGTCACAGAGTCACTGCAGCATTAAATGCCTGCCTTAATTATAACCCATTTCTTTGAAACATTTGCTTCTCTCTATTATTTGAATAGCTATCAGCGATATCACATTGTCACTTGAAAAAAAAACAAAGCGATTGCAAATGGTTGCATATTCACAGCACCACTAGCTTGGGCTTCTCTGTTAAGAGCTAGCTATATCATATGACAGAGATTCCAAAGCCTGAGCTTTGCCACAGGCTGCAGGCTCCCTGGAATTAACTGTATGAAGATATTTGTACAGATCAGAACAAAGGGGACTGAGACTCACCAGTAATTTAAAACTGACAGGTCAGGCAGTTGCTACCTCCAGCTTTCTATTTGCCCATCCATTTTCCAAAAGCTGGAAACTCATAGCAGGCTGAAGCTGCATTTGAGCCACCACAGTCTGCAGTTTTGCATATTACAACACACCGAAATTGGTGCCATGATTGTTACACGTGGAATGGTAAATCACCAGAGTTCATGAGGAGCTGCAAATGATTTTGGCTCTCCTTTGTGCAAAATGGAAAGTGCCGGTCAGGACAAATTCAGTAAAGGAGCAACCACTCCAGCTGTCAGCTACCTTCTTCAGATTCAGCATGGGAAGAAAGAAAATCTTTTGGTGTTGTACCAGGTCTACTCACTGACACGACAACTTGGAACTACTAGCAGTTACTTTAACCCTCTACACAGATGCTCTAACCTTGTTAAAGAAATACAGTGGCCTGAAGCAGCTTCAGCTTGCTCCTTCTTGGGGTACTAATGAAAAGCAGCAGCACATTAAGTTAGCACACAGTTATACCTACGTCCTATCCCGTGCTCTGGGTTCATGGAAGTGACCCCATGCTCAAATAAACAGAATTTCAATAGCCATGCATAAGGAACCATACATCAAAGAAGGAAAAATGATGACCTTGGACCAAGCAGTTCTACTGGCACTGATCGTGAGGTTCTAAGACTGGAGTTGTCTACATAAACCAGATCTCAAGTGAATTTTTGTAGAAGTCTTCTATCAACTCACAGTCTTTGCTTCCTAAGATCGTATAAGATCTTCCCATGTAAGATTCTCTTGGGGACTCTGGGGAAAACATTCCCTTAGAAAAGATCTGGAATTATTGATTTGTGAAAGGGCGATGACTTAGCAGTTAAAAACAGTGCTGATTTCTCAATATTACTGCTACCAATGTTATTGTGATGCAAATAGCTTATACCAAACATTAAGAGTGCTGAGAAGAGATTTATTTTTGTTTAGTAAGTACATGAAGTTCCTGTTAGGGACCAAAGTGCACGGCCTTGTCTACAAGGGTGGGGACATCATGGATTATAGGAGCCACTAACACCATCTCATATGAATGAATCATGGGTATATCTGGACTTGTTGGATTTTTTTGCTGATTAATAGAAAACTGCAGCAGCACACTCACTGCACCGCTGTTCTGAGGTAAACACTGGGATCTTAAATGCTTTTGGGATGCTGCAGCTCTGCTGGCATTTCTCCTAAGCATAGATTCTTTACTAGCTACCTGTGTGTTGATACAGGACCTCACAGGCCCGCTGCCTTCTCAGGTTCCTTCTCCGGTAACTTCTTAGGTTATCACTAGCTCTTCCATATTTTTCAACGGTTTCCATGCACTTATCCTTTGGCATCACATTTCCAAATGAGGCACAAGGATAGTAACTGATTTACAGTTGATCATAATGGGAGGTCTTTGCAATAGGATGGGCCTTGTAACTCATTTTTATATTTCATAAATTAGTAATAATAATATCCCAGAGAGCTCTACAAAATACAACATTACTTCTTGCCACAAAAGTCAGTTAGATGTAACATTTGGACTTGAAAGCTAGATAACAGTTGGATATGATGATCTTAAAGGTCTCTTCTAATCACAGTGATTCTGTGAAAAGTCATTAGACCAGCTAGTACAAGGAAAGATGGACAAATTTCAGGAACATACAGTCTTTTCCTACATGGAGACAATGAGCACATAGGATTTAACCTCAGAAGAAATTTATGTCTAAGACAGCAATCTGCTGTTTTACAGGAAGGTTCCTGATGGAGCTGGGATTCTTTCATAGAAGGGTAACACTAGCTCCCCCATGTTCAACCCTTGCCCCTCTCCACTTCAAATAAAAAGCAGCATTAAAATGTGATTACTAGGAAACATGCAAAATAAGGCAACGGTTAAATTCAGAAAAACTTTTCAGACAAATGTTTTTATAATAGATCTTGAGTTTTACCATTGACTCCCATTGAAGTAGAATTGGCTTTAGTGGTGTTGCTCTCTCTGCCCTAATGACATAACAGTGAGTTTCTGCTATTGTTCTTTGGAAAGGGAAGCACCAATGCAGTAACATTCTATACACCTGTTACATCCCCTTCAGCAGAGGCAGATGTCATTTACAAATTCCTGTAAACTCCCCTGGGTCAAACAGGAGACAGACTGTTCTTCCAAGAGGTGCCTAGCACCAGAAGTGTGTGGGCTAGCTGGGATCTGAGACTCTGCGATGGTTTTTGTCATATTCTGGCTCCAAACCTCTTGTTTTCTTTACTTTCCAATTACTTTTCATTGAAGGGCATGATGTTATTTCATCTCATAGGAATTTGTTTACTGTTTTCCACTATTTCAAGCTTCTTTCTTGATTAGTTTTAAGCTCGGAAATTACGTTGTGGTTTTTTTTTTTGTACATGGCCACATTTTTCAACGTACCTGATTTGATTTTGTTTTGGATTTTTTTCACCTTTTGCCTTTTCTTATTTGCTTACTGGAGTAAGTAGCATTGCTATTCACTGAAGAATATTGGTTGGTCTGCAGTTGTATTTTTCAGTATGGGTAAAGGTCTTCTCAAATTAAGAGGGTGTTGTCTTTGCTGGATGCTGACCAGTATTACCTCATTGGAGTAAATGCAGTTGAAATAAGCCAGGCATTTTTCAGCGACGTCTTGATGTGGTTTGTACCTTATTTTTCATGTCTTCAGCCTGTGGGAATGTAGTATTAGCTCACAATCTGTTTTTATTTCCTCCTTTTTTTCCTCTTTCCACCTTATTTTCTCTCCTTTTTCTTCCTGACTTTCCATCCTAATTTCTTCCCCACCAAGGCCTTTATCTTATTTTGTATGCATCACAGGCTACAGCCAGGAGAGGGTATTTGATTATGTGGAGAAGCTCTGACAAAGCAGAGTGATTGGTTTAAATGGATAGGACAAGCAACACATCTAATGTGGAAGATATATAGATTTTTCTTCCACTCTTCTACGATAGCCTTTTCAAACATCTTCAGTGCTTGAACCTAATAAACAAATGGACAAAACTGAGGATTGTCTTGTCTCTCTCCCTCCTTGTCAATGGTGTTTATATCAAGGCTAGCAGGCCTCTGCCCATTAGAATTTTCTGTTTCCTTTAGGACCTCATATTCACTAGCATTAAGGTTTCTTTCTCTAAGGCAAATAGATAGGACAACGCAGTTACAATTACAGAACTGAATGAGAAGGACATTGAAACAAGAAAGAAATTGTTGTTTCAGGATGAAAAATCACCATAATCCGCCCAGCCTTTTCTTGGGAATCGTTTTACTGCTTAAGACCAAACTCTCAGAGGTTCTATATGGCTTAGAGAAGCAAGAAGAGAGAAGTCAAATGCCAGATTTGCTGTCTTGAAAAGAGAATGCTCAGTACCTTTGGAGGGAGCCCTGGTAGACATCTTCATTGCTGTGCCATGTTGATGCTGTATCATCACAGGAGCGTGACCATGATGGAGTAACAAAGTGGAAACATGCCCCACGTTACCAGAACAGCTCAAGGTTGAATGTAACATCAACTCTAGCAGCCAACAGAAAAGGCTCTGATGGTACGTTGCACAGTAGCAGTTGGAAGATATTACAGTACAATTATATCTGACTCTTACCCTAAACCTGGCTTGTTTAATATCTGAGTGCTTCTCCTTTAGTAGTAAAATATTTTAAATCATAGTACAGTTTAAAGTAGAGCACATATTATGTCACACCATAAGACACAATCTTCACTTTCACTTGGCAAGACAGAAAATTAAAACTTGTTTCATAACATGCAAACACTTCAATTTTTTCAACATTTTATACTTCCCTCTACTATGCTAATTTTCTACTTTCTGAATACATAAACTCAGCTAAATTGAGTATTCACAGAAAAGCAAATGCCCGAAGTGTTAACAGGTAATTTTTCCTGTTCTAAGAATGTAAATTGAATAGCATATCCCAAAACTCTGTCAGAATATTTTAAAAATAAAAATAATTACAATGAGAGATATGCCAGTTTAAGACAGGTTGTCATGCACAACCAACTGTACCTGTGTATACAGCCAACCAAACAACACTGAACAACTGTATCTATACCTGTACGTACCGATTCTAAAGATGCCTATTTATAAACAGGAAATAGGAATTATTTATTCAAGAACAAAATTTAAATAGCAGTTCCTGCCTGGCTGCCTTCATGGGATGCACAGAACTGTGACCAGAGCTAGAGGAGGTGTTCTGTATGGCTTCTGTTGGAAGGGAGTTAGAAGCACCCAGTTCTTAAGACTCTGCATTACTAAACACAGGCAGGTGGGCATTTGACTCATGCTGTACACCAGAGCTTGCATCTTCCTAAGGGACAGCCCGCACAGAGAGTGGAATAAAAACTGATGCTCTGTCAGGAGATTCATTGTAGTCTGATATCATTGCGAGCATAGACAAAATAGGCAATGCAAAGCTATTTCAAGGCAGTAGGAATCTCAAACCAGAAAATACTCTTCTCCGAAGTATACTCTCCAGAAGGACTGGAGAAAAGATTGTGTACTTTCCTCTTGGATCCAACTGGAAGTGTCCAGTTCTCATCAGCACTTAAAAATAAAGATTCCTTGTTGTACTTTGAACTTGCACGCTGTAGTTGAGGTAATGTGTTTGACTTAAAACCATCCATCTGTTGATTCTCCTTCCAGAGCTTCAATGTATAGTTTCTTAGCATGTCTCTTACTCCTTCAGACTTACTGTCTTGCACTCAAGATAATTAAGCCACACTCTGATAAATGGCCAGGGTTTTTACATTTTGTACAGCAAGGCGTTAATTTGCTTTACATGGTATTTCATTTCCTTGGATTGACTTATATTTAAATAAAGTTCTGTACCTTTACGTAAACATGAAATGCATTAATCAGTTGTGTGATGGCTTAAATTCTACTTTATTACTGTTAGGTGGAGCTGGTGAAATCACATTGTTGTATTGATCTGAGCTCAAATTAGGCTTCAGTTCTGACCTTCGATATACTCACATAGAGTTCTTCCTGATTACAATGAGAGCCAAGCGTATGCAGACAAGGCTCAGCATTTGGCCTTTGGTCATAACATTTATTAGGTTTTGCGTTTCTTTAGATTGAGAGGATACGTCAAAAACACGGTCCATTTTAAACTTGTTTTCCACATTTTCTTGTCTAAACTGTTGTGTCTGTTCCCATCATATGTCCCCAAGTGAAAGTCATAAAGCTGACTTCTAGCTTCTCAGCTACGTTTCTCCAGCCTTCCCAGAACTTCTGCACCAATGAAGAGTACAGATCACATCACCCTATTGACACAGAGATATGTCACTACAGCACAGCCCAAGGGTTGCACAGGTGTCCCTGCCTGTCTGTTTCACAAGCAGAAGTATTACCTCAGTTCTTACAGGAAATTCCCCCCAGGCAGGCACCCTGTGAAAAAATGGTGGTTTAGTCGTTTAGATTGTAACTAGTTATGTTTATACAGGAAGTGTTAAACTAATTTAGCAATAACATATTTAGAACTACCATCTTGCACAATGAGAAAAAGCTGAAAACAGCCAACAGTAATGTTAGTTTGAATGGCCTCAACAGCACTGCCCAAATATTTTTAGCACATATTTTAGCGTCATTCCAACAAAGTGCATAATAAATTGAAAGTGAGACAGAGTTTCCTCATTCTGGTTCCCGTCAAAGACACAGTAAGACTTTCCTGTACCAGGAGTTTACAGTGTCTGAAGATAAAAACAGGAAAAGTTTTAGGGGAAAGGAAGTATTACTGCACAGTTTCTGAGACAAAAAACTTGGGCAAAGAAAGAAGAATGGTTTGCTCAAAGCTACCAGAGGTTGTGATATTCTGAGGAACTGCACTCACTGCTCCTGAATGAGGCACTGGAGTATTTTTCCACTATGTTTTGCTCCTTGGAGTAATATCGAACATTGTGCATAGCAGAGTATCAATACACATAACAAAAAATCAAAGTAGTTTGGCTCAGCTGGTGGTATATTTCTACACATAGCTCATCTATGCCTCCCATAAAGTTGATGGAAAAAGCTGACCAGAAGAATGACCTGGATAAAACGTTTAGATAGCTCTAGAAGCAGAACCTGGACAGATACTGGGAAGAGGGGAATCACTTTTACTGGCAAAAGAGACTATGAGGATTTAGCTGAAGTGTTAAGACAGCCTTGCTCACCTGACCACAGCTATTGCTGGGGTGAAAGCATTACAGAACAGGTCTATTTAAAATACTCTAATGCTTGTGATTAGAGCCCACATCATGCTGATAAAGCAGGTAAGCATTTCTGAAGCCATTTTCTGCAGTCTACTGTGGAGGTTTTTTAGGCTCTCGTAGTGAATTTGTCAGCATGGTTCTTATGTTAGAATAGTCCTTTCCTGCAGCAACATTCAAGTCAAGTTATAGAATAGGCTGAATTTCAAAAAAAACTTAGCGAAAATTGAATTTGAAAGAATGTTGATGCCTATATACGCATCTAAGTATTTAGAAATGTATGTACAAGACTTAGATGCATATAAAGTAAAAAGAGGATTGTAGGGCTGGAATAGGCTTCCATTTATATACAGAAGAAGATTTTCCTTTCTGAATTCTTAAGAAGTTTTGTGGGGTTGTCTTGGGTTCTTTTCCAGTCTTAGGGTACTTCATGTATATAGGCCCTACCAAAGTAACAGCTGCATAGCTTCAGGCAGAGTTCTTATTTTATTTTGGCAGGATATTTTTCCTGATTTTTCCTTGAAAGTATTTTTAATTGTTGTCCTTTATATGGTTTGCTTTATGTTAAAGAAAATTTAAAAGTGGAAGACAAAATGGCTACTTAAATCTCTTCCTTCTGCTCTACTACTGTGATTCCAAAATTTTGCCCCTGAGATAACTGCAAATGGTCATTAATTTTTTTCAAGAACAATATAAACAATTGGAGAAATGTAGTCTTTAAGGTCATAATAAAAGGTTGATAGAACATTATAAGAGAGCAATTTCAACTGAAAGTTTGATGGTAAGGTTGCAAGACATGCTGAGTGTTGAGACGCTGTTTACACAAGCAATTCTACTGAAGTAATGGGAGAAAACATCTTCTTCATTGGGACAGATTGTGTAAAAAGGTGACAAAAGGGTCTTCTGCCTGACTGCCACAGTCGTCTTCTCTCTAATGTGTCTCAAATTTTAAATGAATATGAAGAGTAAGAAAGTCTGTTCTGTGTCAAGTAATGGAGGGATACTTGAATAGGTGAAAATTCTCGAGACAAAGGTGGCGCTCAGTATTGACACACTTAGGAGTATGGCAAAAGTACTGGGCACAGAGAGAACAACATCTCACACAAAATGTCAAAATGCTGCATAGGAAATGTGTATTTATGGACAGCTTGCTATCCTCTTTTTGCCATTTTTCTCCTTTTATTGCCTTTCCCGCATTTTAAAAATAATCACTTTGAAATTTCTGTTGACTCAATTATTTTACATATGTATGATGTGTCAGAATATTCTGAAACACTAAATTACGTAAATCATTCTTGTAGCAGAGAGAGAACTCAAATGCTAATATAGATGTAGAACCCTTATTCCTGGTATATTCTTATACTGTAGAGTACCAGGACTGATTCTGTCTCACTTCCTGTATGAGCATTCAGAAAGTCCACCTCTGAAACAGAGAACCTTCTTGGCACATGCAAATACCAAATTGTTTTCATGTATCTGAAAGACAAAGCCCAGCATGTTTGTCTTGTTTTAAAAGTGGACATTTCAAAATGAAAGCTCAAAGTATTAGAAAAAGGTAAAAGTGGTACACATTTCATGGAAACCGCTGAATTTCTTTTAGTAGACAATTGTGTGTAAATACTGCTTAAAAACATTTAAATCACTTTTTGTTGAAAGATGTGAAACCAAAACCAAATGCCTGCTTCTTTAGTTTTTAACTTGTACCGTGAAAAGGCAAAGCTTCCAGCGACATATACAGAACACAAGGTCTCGTTATTTAACCAGGTCTGTTCCTTCAACTTTTGGGTTTGTTTTTTTTACCTTAGATATTTTAAACATAAGAACAGCCAGCATTTTTAAGTTTGCCATTCTTTCATTGAACTGATATGGGAGGAAACAAAACACCTGACAGAAACTAATAACCTCTTGTCAGATGGCATTTTGATGAGGATGGTAGAAATATCTACCCTGAGTTTAGGGGTCAGAGTTGGACTCTGTAGCAATAAACACAAAGAAGGAACGGGAAAAAAAGAGTTATTTTCCTTTCCTGCCTGGCTTTCTGAAACTACCTATTCTCTCAATGAAAAGCCCTTTAGATTTGCAGATATTTGGGATTGAGGAAGGGGTGTTCAATTTCACTGTGGGCTCCTTCCAGCCAAAACTACAATTCAGTAAGCTTTCAACAGTGTGCAGAAGAAGAGCTGTCAATCAACAGTTAAATACTGACATGAATAGTGCCTTTGTAAATATTTCTGTTGTGACTTTGAAAGCACACAAGCCAAAACAAAAAATCTTTTGACAGTGTGTGAAAAACAAAACTGAAATGTTTCGACAGCCTGTCGCAGCTAGAAAGCTGGCCATATAAACTCTTTAAAATGGAAAGCTTCTTGTCAGACGCAGGAAAGCTTGTGTTCTGAGATTTGACCATCAGGCAGCCCAGCAGTGCAGCTGTGTGCCTTGGAAAACCGTTTCTTAGCTGTGTGAGTTGGTTGGTTGCGCTTTCATCCACATTCATGAAGCATTTGCAGTCATCATCGTACTTACTTCGAGTGAGTTTCACTCTTAAAGGCATTAGCAAGACACTCAGCCAGTTTCCAGATCTTCGTTCAGATCTGATAGATCATAATGTCTGCCAAACAAATCCTTAAGTTAAGTGATTGCCTTACCTGGAAGAATCAGGATTGGAGTTTGTCTTGTTTCGGTTTTTTTAAACACTGACTGCATTTGGTGTCACAGGCTCAGCCTGACTCCTTGGTAGCACCAGCAGAAAGCAGCAGGTAAATCAGGCTCAGATGAAGTCGGAGGCTCAGAGAAAGTGTAATAGCCCCATTCAATTAAGTCACGTAAGTATATCCCTGACTTTAAAGACAGGGATGATTGCAACTATTCATAGGTTTAAAGGGAGAAAAACAAATTGCTGAACGGCTGGCCAGCTTCTGGCATGTTTTACTTGCCCTCCATGAGTGCCTCCACCGAGGCTGTTATTCCTGCAGCAAAATCCTTCTGACCATGAAGTGCAGGTAGCAGTGATGGAGGCAAAGAAATAGAAGCAACTTTTTTTTAAGAGGGAGTAGGAAGAGAAGGGCTTTGCATACACAAAGAAAATATTTTTCATACATACGATCATCTACATAGAATAGCCTCAATGACATATATTGCAGAAAACATTGCAGGTGATGTCTAACTAAAGAGCATTGGGACAAAAGTGAAACAGTTATCTTGAGTTGCACAATCATACTTGCAAAACTGAATATTCAGACTTGCTTAGATTAAAGGGCACATTGGC
Organism: Baryphthengus martii; assembly: GCA_013396935.1. Lineage (NCBI taxonomy): Eukaryota > Metazoa > Chordata > Aves > Coraciiformes > Momotidae > Baryphthengus > Baryphthengus martii. Next base: position 28,678 of record VWZK01022043.1, on the reverse strand, counting down.
TAAAGCTGCCAATTCATCTGCTGCTTTTACTGTAATTTATCTTGTTTATTGTAACTTCCACCAGAAAGAATTGTTAGTACCTCACCCAATACCTAGAAGACTCAAGAACAGCACCACTGCTGTCAGTCTGCTCAGAGGTGGCTGGGAGTTCAAATTCTCTCATAAAAATTACACTCAAGACTTTGTGTCCTCAGCCCTGTGTCTGTGGGAAATCTGTTGGGTTTTTTTACAGGATAAACTGCTTTGTGCTCGTATGCAACAATTTCAGTGTGTTGTTTGTTGTTTTTTTTCAGTCATACGACATCTTTTGCAAACCAAATAATCCCCCTTGGAAGGGTGTAAGTCTATTACAGAATCGTTACGTTTTCAGGAAAATAATTTTCTGTAGTTGCCTAAAGTTAGATCAACAGTCCCCCTTCCGACAGTCATCCCATTGGCATGCCATTCTGCACGGATTTACAACTGAACTAACCTGTGTCTTTTATCTGTAGGTCCTCTAAGGTCAGTTCAGCTGGCTGTAACCTTCCACTTAAAATTTAAAATTCAACTAGCCCCAGAAAAATTCCAGTTTATGTACACTCAGCAACATTCCCTTTATAGCGGTTATGTTGCCTAACTCTTGGTAGGAAGGTCTGCAGTTCTTTTGCCATTGGGAAAAGAAAGAAATTCACTGAAATGCCAAGACAATGTAATGAAAATGCAGGAGATAGATGGAATCTCAGCATCTTTGAAAAACAGTGAAAGTGAAAAGGCATCTAAGTAATTGCAGATGCCAAGAGGGATCTCTTTCTCAAACAGAAAGGGATTATTCCAGATAGATCCTTTTTCACATATCAATCTTCTTTTAGAAATAGGATCTGGAAATGCAAGATAAAAATGTGAATGTTCAGGTGGAGAACTATTCCTGCAGCTTCTGCTGAGAGGAATACCACTATCTAGAATGCAGGCTGACAGAAACCTTCTTAAAAGAATGAGGTATAACTCATCCTTAATTTAAAGCAGATCAGTGCAAGATTGCTCAAACAGGAAAAAGCAAATGTAAACTTCTGAGGCAGAAACAATTCCTAAATACTGTCTGAGCTGAGACATATGCATTCATTGAGAGACATGGTTTAGTTATTGAGGGACATGGTTTAGTGGTGATGATAGGGCTAGGAAAATGTTGGGCTAGATGATCTTGAAGGTCTCCTCCAGCCGAAAATGTTCTATGGTTTAATGATTCTATGTGTGTAGATGGATACATACAGAAACATCTAGCACACAAAGAGAAGCCTAAAGTGTAGGGTTTTGGCTCACGTTCCGTGGAGCAGTGTGGGATGGAGCTGTTGTTCCCTTTGGCTCTCACCTTGGCACTAGAGATCCTTCCAGCTGGTCCTTGCTAACATAGTAAAACTGGAGGCTTGGAATGAAGTGCACAAAAATGCTGGGTGGATCTTGTTATTTGTCCTGGAACAGTGTCTTTATTGTAGTCATTAAAATCAATCTTTGAGTTTTGAATTTGTCGTCACTGCTTACAGCAAACCACTTTTTTTCTAGATCTTCATCTGCGTTGTGTGTTTATATTCTCCACTGAAGTCAATGAAGTAATAGTGACCTGAATCATCTAAGCTTTAATCCTGCCTGTGGCTGGAAGCCCTGGCCCACGTGTTTCCCTCGCATGCTTTGCAGTAGCAGAAGAAAAAGCGTTAGAAAGAAGTGACATTCTTTTTTTGAAGCAGAGACCATTTCTTTTGTTTCATTTTGTTGTTGTTGAGGGTTTTTTTTTTCATTTGTTAACTTATGAATTAGTAAACATCCATCACAGGTGACATTCCAGGTGAAAACCTAATAGACAGTAACTGAATATCAGAAAACTATCTGTGCTATGCATATATTGACAAGCAGGGTAGCACAGCAGGAGTGGATCTGTAGAGTAAAATCATTGGTTCTAATAACTGGGTATTCCACAATATATTAAATACAGTCGGTTTTACTTCAGACTGGTTCTTGTCTGACCTGTGAACGGAAAGCCATCAGTTGTTGAAGCCCTCCCAGGGCACAGCTTCTGGGTTAGTGTTATCTACAGATAATCCACACAATATGCTTTAAGACTTCCCCGCAGCATGGTATGTAGGAAAAAAATCACGAGATTTGCTTCACAGTTGTGCTCTTGGTCTCACCTTAAATGCAATGTATAGAAGCATGTATTTTCACTCTACCCTGAAGACAGGACATCCGTTGTACATCCTGCAATAAGTGCACCATCTGGGTATGGTCTTGCAAACCTTCCTAATGAATTATAGGTAAACTGGCTTGCAAAAGGATTATTTCTGAGCTGAATTAAATATATCTGGTGTATAGCATATAACTACAGCATTGTTTACGCTCTTCTGAGGCTTGCCAGAGAACAGCTGTTTCTTATTTTTCAAGTGTAGTGAAAAGGAGACAGATCCAGCAGGAAAACTCAGACAGGAGGTAGTAATGGCTTAGAATTAGAACTCTCTTCTTCAAGCATGATGTTTGACTCAAAGAACCTGAAACTGGGCCTGAGCAAGCTCCCTGAGGTGATACAGATACAAATGCCAAAGTGACTTCAACAACCAAAGATCTAACCAATACATTTTTACCTGGAGAGGAAATTACCAAGATATGTCTCGCTACTGAAGTTACAAACCTCTTGAGTCATATCCTTTCATTTCTGATGTGCCCAAATGACCAATGACCCTTTATTTTTCACAAAGTAGTAACTCCACATATCAGAGAACAGACAATAAGAGACTGATTTGAAGTAATTAAAGCAATGCATCAGTATGCTTATTTGATGGTAATGCTTCCTGAAATAAGTCTGAAACCACTGTTAGCACCAATATCATAGCTGATGAGAGCACCTTCCACAGGGTAGCCAAAGGTGGCCATGACAGCTGCTCTGAACTGTCATGTTGCACATTCCACAGTTTAAACAGTAATTTATTTTGCAACCTCTGCATCGTCAGTTCTGGGGTGTTTGTCTGTAATGTTTAATGTTTAAAGAGGTCAATATTTAAAGAGATCTGTGACAGCAAATAAAACCTTTAGATTGCTTGAAAGTTAATATATCACACACTCTGATGGTGATATAGAACAAGAACTGTCACCGACAAAGTGTCAGTGCCTCTATTAAGACAAGAAATTATGGTGCCAAGAGAACGACCAGTGAAAAAGACTATTTAAAACTTCTGACGCAGTTTCTGAGTATCTTAGTAAAGTTCACCGGAGCTTAAAGGAAAAACTCCGTTTGTTAATCCCATTCAAGACATGCAGGGGAACAAAACAGTGTGAAAGGTACAAAATAGGGTTTTTATAGGATTTGCCAACGTGGAGAAACAAACGTCCCTGCTACTCTGCCTCCTTCTCCAAGCCAGCGTGGGAAAAAGCAGGCATGTCTATTGGCAGACTGTGGGATACACTACTGCTCTCAGTAATGTCTTATAAGAGCTGCCACAGCATCTTCCTATAGGACCACCGCTTCGAAGTAGTACTGTTGTGCTTGGCACTGAGGTTCCCATAGTGATGCTGGAATAACATAAAATACCAAATTTGTAGACTGTGCTGCCCATAGGGGCAGATGATGTCAATAAAAGCTGGTACTACATACACCAAAATCAGCATACGTGGCTGTATGGTAACACAAGCAAAGACGGAAAGGGCACTGGGGTATCCTTTCACCTGCCAGTCACCTGAGGTTAGCAGGCTTTGCCTCTGCTAAGTCTGATGCTTCTAGATCATCCTGTAAGCCCAACAGAGCTTTCTGCCACAAAACTCTGCAGCAGCAGTGCTGGGAAGCACAACCAGACCTCCCTCTCCTTCCTGGCACTGTTCTGAGTGAGAGGAGGACTGCTGCCTTAAAGAGCAGATGGACAAAAGATCTCTGAGGAGAATACGTAATTATCAGCATCTCAGAGATACTTTTGCTCCTATTAACTTAAACTTTTAGAAACAGGGTTATTTGATTAGTGAGAGGACTTCTGGATTTATACCATACATTAGAAAAGTTTATATATAACATTTTACCCAAATTACTTGATTTGGGTAAATGCACACCGACAAGCATAAGGAAAATTATTCCACTGAACCGGAAAAAGCACCTCTTGAATCTAAAATTACTTTGGTTGAAGCATCGGGTTAAGCATCATAATGTAGTGTATTTGTTATGCAAATACAAATTAAATAAGCAAATAATTATTATATTTTTACTTATTTTAATTTTTTTAGGAGCTATGATCATTTTTTTCCAGATACTGTAAGCAATTCTGATATTTCTGGAAGAAGGGAATTTGTTAGAAAAATCCTCTCTCTTAACAAGGAAGTTCGGTGTTTCAAGCTGGAATGATAGGAAAACCACATTTGGTAACATCTTTCCTGACAATAAATATTTTTTGTGTAAAGGAAACAGAAAATACAATTTAATACTTCTAAATACCACTTTTAAAGCAATGGGGGATGTGGTTTGTTTCCCCAACCTGATCCTTTAGAGTTAGATCCGCTGTAGTCCCAAAAGGAAAGAATAGTTTCTTGTAAGTAGAAAAGACAAACAGAAACAAGACTTATAAAATCTTCTGAATACTCAGGCCTCTGCTCTCCCTCTCTCTGCTCTCCCTCTCTGTTTCCAGATCAAAAAATGCTGTGAAGCTGAGGCAAACTGCCAAGAGTTTCACACCCAGTGTTGAACTGGCATGAAGTCAAAGGTTGCTAGTTGCATTTGGATGCCAAAACTTTAGCACGGCTCTCACTACTGGTGTTTACACATACTCTTTCAAAGCTAGATACTTTGCAATTTTTGCCTCTTCTGTAAGATTTCATTGTTTGCTTTTCAAGTTTTCCTTGAACACTAATCTTGCTGCTGGTAAGAAATCATCTTGCATACTAAAGTTTCCTCTTCAGTGGTAACTGTTGATGGAGGTCCCTATTCTGCAGTGGGAAGCACATACACCAAGAGTTGCATGCCCTGGATGTGTCTTTAGTACCAGTTCAGTGCAGTTCAAGACTGCTCTTTGGTCTGCATTTGCCAGTCAGCCACACAGCAACACTCAAAGCCTCACCGAGAGGCTGCCACAGCCCAAACTCCGCAGATATCTTCAAAGTGGGAGAGCCTGCTCTTTGTTAGAGCCCCTAGATATGTCCAAACTTCAACTTGGAAGCAGCACATGTTAAATTCGAGGGCAATACCAGGCTGTCAGTGATACCTCAAGCCTGAACCTTTTTAATGCCGTATGAAGTGAGTAACCACTGCAACATGAAAGGTCATGGGCTGTGCCAGCTGAAATCTGCCCCAGATCCCTGGTCTTTATGCCGCAACTAACGTCTACCCTCAGAGAGTACCACATTGGAACAGTCATAACTTGCAAGCACAGTTTTGATACATAGGTTTCTATTTACCATGTAATCAGATAGACATTAATATGCAACTAATACATACAAGCTTCACTTTAAGATCAGAAACATTCCCGCTGAACTCAGTGGGAGTATTCATGTATTAAATGCTCTGGGGTCAGTCACGTGCAGCTATAAGCTCCAAGATATGCTTAAAGCCCCTTGCTATTATAAACATGTATGCATATCGAAGCATCTGACAAGATGGTAGACTGACATCCTTACAATATTTGATATTATAGCACTTTAAACCAAGACTCTGTTCTCTGGGAAACGTAAAGAGTCCATCCAATCACAGAAAACTCTACATAGCATTATTTTTTGTGGATGTTTAACTGGGTGGCAGAAGGAAACCATACAACTGAGCAGATGCCTTCTTGCACCAGACCAGTTAACTCTGGCATGGGGGGAGAACAACTGCAGCCTATAGGGAAGTATTTAATCTCTGTTCTCCTATGCAATTCTCAGCAACACAGTAAGAGGAACACATATTACAATTAATGATTTACATATTTATAACCCAATCTTCTTGACCTTTGTTAGCCAAAACACCTGAGTAAACCAATCTGTATGCTTAAATTTCTTGTAATGGCTGGGAATGTGGCAAATGCTTTTTAAAAAAAAAGTTAACAGGAAGGATGTTTTCTTTTTTAAGGTAACACAGAGCAGGAATACAGAAATGGTCAGATGGAATTTAACAATAACACAACAAATGGTAACTGCTAAAACCAGAATATAAAATACTATTTTGCTTGAGCAGTTGCACACTTCAATTTTGCAATGATATCAAGTTGCTCATTTATCTCACCCAAGCAACCGTTTCCTCATTTCACGTCGCAGCAAATAGCTGACTAGGTGAAAAAGGTTGATCAGTAATTTTGAGGATTATAGCTAAATCATTGCACTGGTTTCAAGTTAATGGTCATATACATTTCTTACTACTTTTGCAGCAGTTCTTTAGACAGAACAGTATTTTGACGATTTCCAATGCTTAGGATGGCAGGCACATTTGAAGGATATATATTAGAAATGTATGTACTCTTTTTGATAAGTGCCACTTTTGGCTTCATGCATCCCCTGAAATCAACAAAATCTGAAAGTAAATTTTATGCTCTTGAACAAGGTCAGGATTCCTTTTCTGAGTATGTTTCACTGAAGCTCCTACAGCTTGCGGCTAGTATTTCGTCCTAAGTTGAGGCAGCTAGCGATGCTTGATATTTTCCAGTTAACATATGGTGCAATGATAATTTAGAAGCTTATTTGTGTCAGACTAGCACAGGAAGGCCATATGAAGAAGCAAAGTTACCAGGGAGAATAACACATCTCTTGCTCTCAGGAACTCAACACTGTTAGGGCCAGCAAAGAAATTCCTAACTACCCTTAGCATTCTGCTTTAGAGGCCAAAAGTAAATCACAATCCATATGCACTATGGATTCCTTTAGCTCTGCCTAATATCTGTACTTGCTAGGTCAAAGCTTTTAACTGAGTAAACCAATCTATGCTTCTGTATACAAGTGAAAAATGCTTGATTGCGCACACTCTGCTTTATCAGCATAAATGCATGCTTTGTGTGCAAGAGCACAGTGTTTTGTTGGAAGCAGATTGGAGAGTTTTACCTGAGGAAAATTACTGTTGCCCAGATCACCAGCAATTTGAAAGGTTGTTTTTGTGTTCATGCATTAGGTACATGTGGAGCACTAGAAGTCAATGACCGTTGCATAATATTACATCCATATGGCTGCAGAGGGGCTTGGAAAATTTATTGTTAGAGAGGTTTTGAATGGGAGTGCAAGGATGTTGTTATTCCTCTCTGAAAAGTATAAGACACAAACACTAGACCTGGGAGCTTGCTCAGCAATTACTTGGACAAAAAAAATGGTATCACCATGAGTTCCTAAGTACAGACACAATGTTGGTAAATATCCACTTGAAATTTTCGTTACAATAATTTGTTATTGAAGACAAGTAGCAGTTGGTAAAACAAACAAACGAACAAAACCCTAACATTTAAAATAATCTAACACATATCATTTTTCTCTTTCTAAATCAGTATTTGCTTCTCTCCACATCGGAGTCCCTACTTCCTTTGTTCTTCATGTTCAGAACTCACAAAGTAAAGAAGATCTTAATTTCTGAAGTGAAATAATGCAAACATTAGGCTAAATGACAAATACATTTTGTGGCTTCTCTCAAGCCTGGTGCTCTAGAATGACTTCTTCACTTAAAGGATGGAGAAACAGAGATGAGAAGAAAGGAAAGAAACTCTCTTTAATTTTACATATGTATTACTCGTGTGTTTCTTTAAACAAAAGGTAAGCACTACAAAACCCTTTTCTTTGACCTTAATTGGCTGGCAGAGGTGCAGCTATAGGACAGGTGATCCTTTGTTTAACAAGCAGATAAAATCAAAGTTTGAGTTAACACTCTTAACTAACCTGAGTCTCAGTGCTCCACTCCAATCCCTCCCTGTAATGCTGTCACTATTGCTTTGTTACTGTTGTGAATACCTAAGGGTATTATGTCTCAAGTTACCCCCTGGATATTTAGGGAGGAAATCTAGCCTAAGAGTGTCAATAGGAGTTTTGCCACTGACTTAATTTACAGCCTGAACATCACCCAGAGCTTTTTGAATCACTAGGGATTTTTTAATTGAATTTTCCAAACTATGTGGGACTAGATAACTTTCATACTCTATTTTCAGGACTATGGCTTCTGTCGACATGCTTAAACGGGTGTAAAAAAAAAAAAAAAAAGGGAGAGAGAACAAGTTTTTTTTAAGTTTTGAAGAAAGCTCTGTGCGTATTTTCTAAGTATGGAGCAACATCACAAAGTTTGTAACAACAGAAGAGCATCATTTCAGGGGGATAAGCAACTAACCCTTGGAGGCCTTATACTTGATTTGTTGGAAGAGTATGGGAATGATATAGCTAAACCATGGAGGAATTTCAGGAAGGTAAATGTTAACCTTACATATTCAAATCTATCTTCCCTTCAAATGCATCTCTTCACAGAAGAAACTGATTTGCTTAAGTGAGTTTGCGAATAACTGAAGTGCTGTATTTTTCCATTAAAGTAAATAATTATCCTGTTTTCTAGCTGTACTAATGATTTCTATTGTCCAAAAAGACAGTGATTCTTTCTCTCATTTTGTGGGGGGAACATTTTCTTAACATTAGAAGCACACATATTAGCATCTTATAGCACAAATTAAGAGACAGACCTCCTTTAGGCACGTCTGTAAAATTACTGCTCCCACCCACTTAGTTTTATTGGAAATGAGCAATGCAGGACACTCCTTTGCCCAGACTCACAGTTTCTGATTACACCTATTTCCCAACCTTTTATTAGTATTTCCATTTTGCGGAGCAAGCATAAAACTTCTCCATTTTGCATTTCCTTTGCACAGGTGCAACTGATTTAGCAATTGCAACCATGGATGCCCTATTACATAACTGTGTGCACTTCCTATTTTAATCAGTGTGGCAAATGACTAATTCTACAAATGTGCAACTCAAAAACCTACTGATATAAAAATATGATAGAGAACACCTTTATTTTTGAGACGGTGCTTCCCTCCAGTTAAATATACCATGTTCAGTGATATAGCTCTTGTCTGTAATGACACACTACATAGTTAGCTGGTTCACCTTTTTACTCTCTAAGAAACGCGCTGAGTTGCAACATTTTTGTCCTACTGTAGAAGTAACAGAGGACAGAATGTGATGCCCTCAGTTGGGTGACCTGTAGATGCAGGTCCATAGATGAACAGGTGGCTGCATAAAAGATATTACGTATTGATCCATGGTAAACTTTAGATACCTTCGAACTCAAATAGATGATCTTTTCGGACTGGGAGAACTGATCTCACAGTGAAAGAATTAGCTATTTCTAGAGAAATAAAAAATTAAAATATTTTTCCTGATTGTATTCCTTTATTTTCTTGGATAGGTGAGTTAAGGGCTAAAGAATTTCCTCTACTATATTTAACACTGATAAAATAGAAAGGTCTTGTTGAAGAGAGCTATGCTGGATTCCTCTTTCCCTTAACTTAAAGCTACTATTCTGAAAAGACGAACACAGAGAACAAACACATATATGTCCTTTGACACACACAGAAAGTTAAGAATGATAAACAAGTAATGATAATATGCAGAGATGTAGCAATATGTTTAAAAAGGAAAAGGATGTATATATTGGAAAAAAAAAATCCAGTAATTTTATGAAGTTTCCCTCTCCAATTTTTAAACTTACTGTTATAAAAGTATTACTTATAGTCTTAGTATATTTTTATCACTTGTTCAAGACCAAAGTTCCTTCAAGAATGCAAATACATGACATGCCTACTATTCCAGGAAGGAAACAGAGAAGTGTGATCTTCTCATGTTCTCCCACTTTATGCAATCTCTAATACATTAAAATGTAAAAGTGCAAAGGGTATCTGTAAAGAAACTACTTATTCTCTTTGTCACCAGAACCACAAGTATTAAGTTTCCAGACTTTCAGACTTCTGTAATGATCATTACTGTAATTTTTGCAGATGCAGCCCTACAGTTTCAAGTACTCACTAGCTAGTAATAATGTCCACTCAGATAGATAAATTCTAACTTCAACAAATGAGCAGAATTTATACTCTGAGCATCTAAATTACAGAAAAAAATAATGAAGTCAGTGCAACCTCCATACAAGCCTCATTCTATAAAGTTCATTAATATAAACATCAATATTTTGCAATGTAAAAAAAGGTACCTTTTTTAAAGTCTTGTGGAATTAAAATGCAGGCTTACATAACTTTCAAAAATAAAATCAATATTCTAAATTAAGCCCCAGAATCCATTAGAATACTTTGTTTTTTCTGCAGTGTTTCTTCATGTCAGCTTTCTGTTTCACCTAATGTGGAAAAAGTCTTTGTAAAAATCCTGTCTATACCTTGGTAGGTTATTAAGCAAACTAGTAACATACTATAACATTAAACCAGAATCGTGGGGTTTTTTATGTATGTATTCAACTTTGTTCATTGCATACTTTTACACCACAGTCAGCTTTTAGTCTATCTTAATTTTGTACTGAAAATGTGTAACAGTATCAAAAGTTGTAAAAAGCTGAAAAACTAACAACTGCAGTTCCTGGCACCATGAAGATCTGAAGCACTCAGAGTATAGAATAAATAAATACGTATCCTAGAAGACTGACTTCTGCTAGGCCTCTCACTCATTTGCAAGAGTGTTTTAATCTTCCTTCTTTTGCCCATAAGTAAACCTAACCATTGAAGCAAAACCTCTTACGTTCTTGGTCTTGCTTCCCTCCCACAGCTACTTTAAAATTCTTCCCTATATTCTTCAAAACATCTGTATCATACCAGATCAGATTTGTCAGATTATCTGTTTCCCACTTTCTCTAACCAAACAGCTTAACTCCTTGCACTGAAAGAATCTGTGAGCTCCCAGGGCACAAAGTGTGTCACAAAATTGCCAAGAGAAGTCTCTGGAAGGATCTTTTGAAAAGCGGCCATTTAGTTCTGCAGATTGGCACAAGCATATCATATTTCCAAGTCTATGATAAAGTATCAGACACTATTAAAGCTTTGGATAACGTAATTCAAAACACAAGCATGGAGATCTCTCTGGTTTCATAGTCAGTACTGATATAAACCCTGGTTATCTATTAATCTAGTGACAGCTACCTGTTTTACATCTTTGTGATAGGTCCCACGGACTCTACAATATCCCTTACAAAAATAAATAATAAACAATTCAAGTGTAGGTAGATTATCTAACCAAATATTTTGAAAATACGTCTTCAAGGGCTAGATGAGGAGATTACCAGAGAAATCATAGGATGTTGAAACAGAAACTATGAATCTGGAATAGAAGCCTTAAGAGGCTGTTACTATTTCCCTGTGCCCAAGATACAGTAAAGAATGGCAAAGGCAACGATCAATCCATAAAAACATGGCACCAAACTTGTTTTTTCTTTCTTTCAAAGAACATTTTTCCCCAGTTGCCTGTTGGGCATCCTCATTCATGCCAATGCAGGGGAGTGTCGACAGGACTTGTGTTACTGCTTTCATCTAGCAGAACAGTAGGGCTTGGTGAAGTGTGCAGCAGATGCTGGCTGCAGTGTCACCTCTCTTTTCAGCTGTTTCTGTACCTCCTCACAGGTGTTTGTCTTCCACGTGGCTGACAGCTGAATCCTGTTCAAAAAAGTATGACTAAAGTTGTAACAGGGACGCCAAGTTTCCTCTTGGATTCTCTTCTTCCTTCTGTTCTGCTTCATGTGGCTGGCAGAGCTTTGCCACTGTGGAACAGAGGGTGCTGGAAATAAATTCTTCTTAAGCAGACAGGCTTTTGTTCAGTTTTGACTCTGAGCTCCCAGCCCACAGCACTGAGAAAGCTCTGTGCGTCTGTGGTAAGGCTCATTTTTTAGAGGCTTCTAGTAAGAGCCAACTTGTCGTAAAGAGAATCATTTCCTGAAAGACTGTGTTCTGGGCAGGATATCTTTATTATTAATCTTGTCCTAGCACATTCTCTGAGATTTCCACCAAATTAGGCTTTGAATTTAAATGCAGATAAGATCACTCTTAGGTTTCTACATCTGGATTTCATTACATGGACTAGTTGCAGAACAAATCAGGGAAGCATACTGTGTTCTTATACCTCTTGCCTACTCATTAATTAATCCTTCCGTTTTTTTTCTATACAAATGAGTGAAAGAAATGGTGTGTGCAGATAAATTTTTCTTTCTGAAAAAAAAAGGAACACATGATTTAACAGTTATTTTCTATTACAATCACAGTTTCATCACATGAAGTCCAAGGTTGCTCTGTGCTCTAAATAGTCAGCAGGTTACTCATCTTCTTGTGGACATGCAAGAGGCCAAACAACTGTATGGGTTTTCCTGCTTCTTTTTCATTCTCTTGTTACCACATCCAGAAGTCAGTGTCTGTAATGTCTTTGCACAAGTCTACAAACTGAGGCATGAAGGTTTTTTGGATGCGCTTGTATCAGCATAATGTTTGTGAAGCATTTTGAGGACCTGTTCAAAGAGTATCCTTCTCTCATTTTCTTAGTGATGATGATAGACAACCCCTTCTGTCTATCAGTTAGAAGTTGTTGTCACTTGCCATCCAAGTACTGAGCATTTCTAGCCAGTGTTCACCTGCCAGATATTTCTGTTGAATGTTTGGTGAATCATATAAAAATTGTATAAACATGACTTCCACTACAATGTGAACTGTACACACCCTTCACTTCTTTTGCAGATAAAAAGAATGAGGACTAGAGAGAAGACTCATGTTTCTTCATCTAACTGTAGGTCCCAGCATGCACATTCACACGTCTGCATCCTGTTCTGCAGAGTGGCAAGGCAATTCTACAACATCTATCAGCTCCTGGGTAGCAGCTTTGTTGTTCTTATTTTCAATCCCACTTAAGATGCTTGTTTTTCCCCTTAATCTTGTTTTCTCCATTTTTATTCCACCTCAACAACACATTTCATCATCTCTTTTTTATTATCTACACATGTTGCTACGTGTCTTTTTAACCCTGAATTTATTTAATGCATGATCTTTGCCCGGACTTCACCTGTAACAAATTGCCACATACAGTCTTGGACTCCCATTTTTAAACACCTTGACAATATATTGCTTTTGCAGATGTTTCTATTTTCTGAAAGAATACCTGAATGTACCAACATGTCAAATATCTTAGTATATTCAGTACCTTGTGTTCTTTCACCCAAGATTAAGACAAGTGGGTTTTGAATCAACAGACCACATTTGAGTAGCCAGATAGTATACCAGAGGGGTATCTCTGTATGATATTCTGTATTGCTTCCCTTAGGAAATATTAAGAGTAGTCTATTTATTAGAGAGTCAATCAGTGCTAAGGGCTTTATTTGTTCAATTGACTGTTGCTAATAAGCAATAATTACAGCATGACAGAAGGTAATACACTAACGTAATATTTTTTCAGTGTATAACTACAGCCTGATCATGAATAGCTGGGATTACCATGAATGAGGAAGAAACATTTAGGCACATAACAGAAAAAAAAAATATTAAAAATTATTCTTAATCATTAAAGTATTTAAATAATTTTTAAGTTATTTAGAATGGTATAGAATTAATATATAGAATAAAAGTGTTCTTAGTCTTTTAAAACCTGTCAATTACTTACGAAGCCACAATATTGCTTAAAATCCTTTAAACAGTCCCTGTAGAGAGAATAATATCTTTTCTTTTTTTTAGACCAACTGCATAAAGTTGTAAAGAGTGGAATATTTTTATTAAGTGTTGTATAGCATATTTTAAGCACCTTAAATCTGAGTGGATTAAAGTGCATATATGTAAGAACAAATCTGTCTTTCATTAGTTAAGTGTAACAGTGTTGTCAAAACTCAGGCACAAGCAGGAGAGAAAAAAACAAAACCAAATGAAAAGGTGAGCCACTGGGAGGAGTGCTGAGGGAAGGATGCCTGGATTCTTCAGATTCTTCACTTAAAGTCTGGCTAGGGCATCATTGGGGTTTCCTATCCATTTCAGTGCAGCTAGCATTTCATTGTCTGTCTCCCTTCCCAAGCTTCCTCCCCTTCAAACAGACCATCGAAGTTCGGATTCAGGCAGAGGACAGATGCAAGGTGGCTTTCCAGACATCCTGAGCTCTCTGAGTCCTAAAGAAACTGCATGAATGGTGATGGTCCCTATTGCCCTACTCCAGAGCTGCATGCTGTGTAACAGGGTTGGGGCAGGCGCCCATCCCCAGTGACGACTGAGAGCTGTCAATGTTTATCAGAGACAATTTTCTTTCTTTCCTTCTTCCTGTCTTTCTCTTCCCAATATTACTTCAACACTGAATTGAAAGAGCCAATTTCAAAGCTTAGGCATGGAATACGCTTTCACCAAATCCTGGTACAAGCGACGGAAAGTTATGGTGACCAAGAGCTCCCTCTTGTGCGTGGCGGAGCGAGCAGACGGTCCGTGTCTGCGCAGGTCTCAGCTCGGGGCCCTGCAGCCTGGGCAGCACCCGCGGAGCATCCACGCCGAGCCGCGCTGGGGTTCCGCGTAGCGGCCTGGGGTAAAGAGGGAGCCGCCGGCAGCGGCTGCCCCAGCTCTCGGTTCAGCTCGGCTCCAGGTGTGCACGGAGCTTTGCTGCGGCAGGATAAACATGTTTGTTTCACAAAACAAAACCACCACCACCACCAAACAAACAAAAAATATTTTGAAATTATTATATATTTTGAAAATATTTTGATATTTTGAAACAAATTCTTACAAATATAAGTTAACAAAATGTTGAAGGTCAAAGTACTATGTTTTTATGAATACAGGTTCACAAATCCTTCTTGTCAGTAAGACTTGACACTCTGCAAGAGTACATGCGGGTATTCCAGAAAGTAACAAAGGCCACAACTTTCCCAATCACCTCCCCTCTGATTCCATGATGGCCAGCTCTTCGTACTGCAGCAGCTCCCTACCTCTTCCTCTGTGAAGCTGTACCTGTGGAAATACAGTAAATGTTTTTTTTAGTTGCAGCTAAATTTGTTTTTCATCTAAAACATTTATTATAATGTGTTATTTTCTTGGGGTGTCCTGTCTGGATGTGTTTTGGCTTTTATGTAATCAGCTAGCGCAAGCATAGACAATAGCCCACTGACTTTTTAAACACGAACAAGCTCATTTCTCGTTCACTGCAGTTTTGAAAACATGAGAACAGAGGTTAGAAAATGCACTGAACCTTAAAAGAAAGGATAAATTCAAGCAGTTTTAAGGTCTGGTGATTTTTTCTTCCGCAGCATGACTTTGCACAAACCACACTTAGACTGTGGGATAAAAGTGTGTTAGTATACTTGACTGCCCTTCAAGTGTTTTGCAGGTGCCAAAGTTGTTCAGGGCTGTTTCTTCAAGTATGAAGGACGGTGAAAAGGAAGATTAATTTGTATTATAACCTGACCAGCTTATTTTAGTAATTTTAATGTATAAAAAAATGAGCGCTGTACCAGCAAGTAAGTAGGAATTAATATCTGGGTATCGAGGCCTATTATTTATGTAAAATCTATCAAAGCAAGCCCAAAGTAAAGATTTTTAAAGCTGAGATACTTAAAATGGTGAAACGTTACCATGCTAGGTGAGTTTGAGTAGCGAGGTAAAACATACTGTGGAGTGTACTTTGAGAATTAAATGAAAATGGTGAAGTGCATTTTTTTAAGCTGTCATTCACCATTAGATTTCTGGAAAGGTATGATGGCCACGCAGACTAAGAAATTTTAGAAAGCACAAAACATTACTGAAAACCTCCAGCAGGGAGGATTGTATATTAAAGGATGATAAAGGTGAAGAACAGCTTTTTCTGTTTTACTGTTCAAGTAACAGGAAATGTTATTTCAGTCACAAGATCTCATTTTATCTGCTTGAAATCAGATCCATATCTACAGCCTCTGATACGGGCAGACAGTCTTTAATTGCCTTGGGAGAAAAGATCTGAAACTTGTCTCAGCTACTGAGCAGAGAAGAGGAAATAAAGACACCTGAGTTTCCTCCGCTTTGCAGGTTTCTTCAGTCTTTCTGCAGCTGCTGCCATGTGTGTTTCTGAAGCAAAGAATTGCTTGTACTACTATGGTTCATTAGCATTCTTCAGGAGAGCATGATTAATTAATGCCTGCACAAGAAACGCCTGAGGTTTTACAATTTTGCTTTTCCACAGACAGATAATGGCAACATATGTTTGCAAACTCCAAGTCAAACCAATCTAATATGAATCCTTGGTTTTTCTAGTCTTTCACTGAGAACTACGTTCCAGCTTTACACAAAAGGTAAAAAAAAACTATTAGTAAAATTGCCTAGCTATGCATGAATGTTTGGGGAAGTCTGTAAATCAGAATTCTGCTTACAGATATTCTGTCATAGTAGAGAAAAAATGATAAATATTTTCCCCAAATAAGAACTGTGCTGAAGAGAAATCAGAAACTGAGCCTCACCCTAATTAAACAGATTGTTCAGTAAGACAGAAGACTCCCTCTAAAACATCTTTATTGAACTTAATTTGGGTTTAACATTCAAATATTATTTGTACAGCAAGATAATAAAGACAGCATGAATGGTTACACATGGAGATAGAAGGCTGGAAACTGGGAATAACCTGCTAACAGTAACAGCAGCACCAGCAATTGGGAAAACCAGCAACCTGATTAATGTTTGGGGTTTTTTTACTTTTAAGGAGTACCAATACTAACTGGCTAGCTCCAGGAAGATTCACAGGAAATCAACAAGTAAAAAAACATACATAATGTTCTTCTAAATGGGGAAAGCTCAGCTCCTTAGCGTTACAAATTAATATATAACTCCATATATCATTTAGGGAATTGGATATCGCTGTAACTGAGGTGTTTAGGACATGGACAAATCAAGGCAGTTTCAAGCTTCCAAAGAAGTACTGATGTCCATAAACAGTTCATGTTGCTCATAGCTCGTTCACGATTACTATCAATCGCTATTGCTACATACAAAAAACAATTAGTCCTTAACAAATCTATCCCAGATGAGCTGCAAGCGCAGAGCACCGCAGAGCTGATGCTCCACAGTTAGTGCTGATGGCTGCGCTCTTTGGAGGTCCTCAGTCACCAGGGTCAAGGTGATCAGGCTTGAGAGATCCTTGCAAGCAGTTAGCCATCATTCTTATATATTCAGTTGGCATTTTAAACTCTCTGTTCCCAGCTTAAAAGAAAAGGAAGTTATCTTGACTGCTTTTGATGACTTATGTTGGGTATTGGAACAAACTCTGCATTTTGCTTATTTTGCAGGTGCCACCAGACACCTTTCTTGCCTGCTCTGCAGGATTATCTTAATTTTACTAGGCATCTTTCCCCTTCTGTTTATGTGGTTATTTGGTAACAGGTTTCCAACTGTTGTTTCTTAGGTAAGCTTGATTTTGCCTATTTAGTGAGGCTTTAAGAAAATAGCTGGATAGAGTGAAGTAGGAAACCATAAACTGTACAGGATCACTAGGGTTGCTGTGAAAAACCACAGAGTGAATCTTCCTGAAATGTATTTCTTGCTACATAAAGGAGAAGGTGACTGGGAATGCTCTGCACAGACATTAAGGTGCTACAAGCTTGTTGTCACCAATTTAGATAAAATGGCTGAATCTGCTTCCTACAGCACAGATGTTTTATCTGCTTTTGATCTATCTCAGCTATCAGCCAACACTAAAAATGAAATCTGAAATAAACAGCAAGATCTGAAGGTTAATTGTAGGTGGATAACATCTGCCTCAGAGGTGGGGTGGGTGCTTCGTAAAGTGTCTGCCATCTCACTTTAATCCACACCTATGAATCTCTCAGAGCCTTCAACCTATGAATTTTGGGTACCTCTGTTCCGTGCAATCCAGTTCTCAAACTGATGTGCAGGCTTCTCATGCAATGCTGAGAATGAAATTCACAGGCTCCACAAGCTATCTCAGGAGTCACCTCTTTGAGGTCAGAGGACGACACAGTGGCGTCCCAACATGGTGCCTCTTTTGGCACGAGGTACTTCCTAAGGCTCAGCCCCTTTTCCAGAGGAGAAAAATGGGGGCCTGTACCTAGGCCATTAAAGGTCTGTTCGTTCTCCTGCCTTCAAGATTGGAGCCAAGTTTTCATTTTCTTACTACATGATTTACTACAGAACTTAAAAGTGAATATAAGGATAGAAGGTATCTTTGCTTTATTCTTCTGAATCTGTTTTACGTTGTAAAACTGTTTTACGTTGTAAAACTATTTGCTGGAGTACAACTTAAAGCCACCCTTCCTTGCAGTCAGTGCAAGCACCGTATCTGGTATTTTCTCTCTCTGGAACAATGAATGCTTAACAACTGGTGAAGCAAGATTCCAGACTCATTCCAATGCCTTCAGGTTCTGAGGATACTTGGGTTGCGTCCGTTGGGTTGCGTCCGTTCGGCGGCAAGAGCCCACCGCCCCAGCTCTGGAACGTGCCTCATGGACCCTCAAAGCAATCCAACGCGTCGGGTACTTGCATTCGATGGACAGAGAGCCAAATGCCTCCACAGGAAGGGGACAGGGACGGCGACCCGGCCCCAGTGCCCGCTCCCCAAGCCC
>VWZK01022041.1:70036-84150 GCA_013396935.1 Baryphthengus martii | reverse complement strand
ATAAAGATGATTTACCTGGAGAAAATCCAGAACACTTAATCCACTTTTGGTCCATTAGCACAGATGGATCTTAGAACACTGGAACTGTACTTTCTTCAATTCAGATGAAAATTTTAGAATTGCAGATTCAAAGTATTATTTGTAAATTACCTCAAATCAGCATTTCAAATGAGTACATCTGAAAGAAAAGTAAGTTGTAAAAAATAATACTAAAATGATTTTCTTTTTAGAAACAAATATTTTCAGGAATGGTCCTGTAATATTCTAAAACTATAGCTAGGTACCAAAGTTTTCTGAAATATCACACATATATCAGTTTTCACTGACAAAGAATTTATTTTTGAGGAACAGTGATTCATTTTGCCAACTATCATAATATACTTTGATTAATAACTGCAATTCCAGTTTGGCCTGGATGATAGA
The DNA here is from genome assembly GCA_013396935.1 of Baryphthengus martii. Classification (NCBI taxonomy): domain Eukaryota; kingdom Metazoa; phylum Chordata; class Aves; order Coraciiformes; family Momotidae; genus Baryphthengus; species Baryphthengus martii. The sequence continues at coordinate 83,727 of VWZK01022041.1, read as the reverse complement.
TGAGTTGCAGTTAGGCACTCTAATTAGTCCGTTCAATCACTGAATGGAATAATTGGGGAAAAATGGTTGAAGTTGAACGGAAGGGGATTTTTCGCCTCACAGAAAAGAAAAAGTGTTTCTTTCCCTTAATTACAAAACAAAGCTTTTTGATTCAATTTTGGAATTTCTGAATGGAAACAAAGGGAGAGTTGGATACCGCTTATGAAACAACAGAATTCAACAATGATGACATTATTCATCAGACATACAAAGAGACAGATTCAATTCTTCTCCCTGACATGAATGAACCCATGATTCCTTAGTCTAAAGATGCTGGGGATTCAGGAACAAGTTGCTCTCCTGCTGATAATTTTTACTACCACAGAGACTGGCAATCTTTTGCTCCCTTCCGCATGGCAGCACTCTAGCACCTGGGCTATGTGTCTTCCAACAGCAAATATCTTATGCAAAGTGAAGGAGCACCAATAAAAGAAATTGCTAGTATCTGCACACCAGAAAAATCATATGGAGTTGTGTTTGGGGAATATCATAGGAAATGCATTAGTTTGAAAAGATACATAGTTTTTGAAAGGCTGAAATAAAGTAGATTTGCATCAATAATCTTTCTTTTCATTCAGCTGATGTCTGCTGCAAAAAAAAAGAGAAGTTTTTATTTGTGGGAGTTAGTAAAATCCATGTTTTGTGTTTACATGGACAGTGGATTTGTTGTACCAGAAGTACAGTTTAAGTTGATCGAAAGTGATTGTCTTGTAGGATCAGATACTTGTCTTCCAATGCTCCAGCCTAGAGGTGCAAAAGTTGTCTGGATAGAAAGTGTAACTGAAAATGGGAAGTAATGCCCCAATGTAGTGATTACTTTCCAGGAGAGTTAATTTTTCTAGCAACAATTTTCCCAAAAGTAACATTATCACTAAATGGTCTCAATTTTGTGTTCCACTCAGGTTTATTAAAGCAAAGTTTTGTCTTAATCAAGTGAAAAGATAGTAAAAACTCATTCCTAAGCTGTGCCTTAATAACAACAGCAGCAGCAACTTGGAGATTCAGTGCAGCTGGCAGAGGGTATCAAGTGGGCTGTTAACAGAAATATATAGTCCCAGGGGCTCAAATGTGTGACATACTTGATTGGCCTCAAGAATCTGAGATTAATGGGAGTTTGCAGCCAGAGGACTGCTTTAAGTTCTGCAGTTTGTGTAGGGCATCGACAACAAGCATGAAACACCCTGGAACCACTTACAATTCCATTTTGTGGATCAGTTAATACCTTATTCCCACATCTATGTCATCAGACTCAGCAATGTGTTTTCTGTTTACTGAGGCAACAGTCGCTGAGAGGCCTCCACGATAACCTTTCTCTCACCTTCCTCCAAGTGAAGACCAGACAGCTGGCTGTACAGCCTAGGGTGGAAATTGCTTGACTCACGCATTTTGCACATTCGCCAGATTACAGTTAAGCATCCACAAGACACAAAAATTAAGCAACTGTTTGCTTCAGTTCAGTGAGGTGCTCAGATCAAGGGTCATCTCACTGGATTACATCAAGTAATACCTGATTTTAACACAGTCCAGATTCTTCCTCTCTCTGCCCCAAGCTGTATGGAACGAGGACCACAAATCTCTTAGGATGACTAGTTTGTGTGTTTCTTTTTCTAGTATATGTAAACTTCAGCGTGTATGAATATAAATCACAGAGAAAAATGTAAAATTTTTAATTTGGAGATTTCTCTTTCTGATGGATTTTGCCAAAAATCTCAGGAACCTCACATGGAACCAATCTAAAAGCTTTGTGAGTAGATTTTTTTCCACTTCATGATGCCTGTCCTTAGAAGGATTTCTCTGTCAAGAAATTTTCAGTGACTTTATGTGAAAATACATCTCTGGAATAATTTTTTTGATCAACACATGTGACTGTGAAAATTCTAAGCAATCACATGCTGAGAGTACCTATGATTGGATGGAAGAAATAAAAAAAAAAAAACAACTTCATATATAAGATTTAGGAATAACACATTCTGGAGTCTTCCACTCCTGAAAATCTTTTTTCTCTTTTCATACAGACTTTCAGGGAAATTTTGTATTTTATTATCCCTTTAAAATAGGATCACAGTATAAATAAAAAATGAAATACAAGATAATTGTAAACTCTCTAAGTAACTTTCTGGATTTGATGTATCTCTATTTTACTATATTTCTAAGCATATAAGACATCGTGTCTAAAGACGTTTGTAAAGAAAGGTGAAACCTATGAATTCAAGTGTAATTTCAGTGATTACGAGTATTTTTATGTTCTCAGAACACATACTGTTTTCCTTGTCACCTTTGTAGCCACTGAAGAACCACATCCCCTGTGATGGAATTGCAGACAAGGAATTCTCAGCATGAGGTTGCTAGCGTCCCTGAAGAAAGAGTACTACACAGCTTCTCACTTTCTAACACCTCTGACCTAGAAATAAGTTCATAGTTCATCAAAACTCAAAGACATAAATTAAAAGCAACTGTTTCTCTACTCAGCTGCTTATTTCTAAGTCGATTTTATTTACTGTAGGAATGAATAGATACAAACATTTTAACAGTGCTAATGTATTAGATGCTAAAGAACATGTAAGGTCTGTGAGGCTAAAAAAATATAAATCAAGCACCAAGAATTTCAGGAAGAGTATCTAATCTGTCTGGAAAGTCATCTTGCTCAGAGTCACCATATTTCCTTTCCTACTATGAAAAACAAGTATCTGTTAGTCCAGCTGGTTAGCCCTGAACTGTATTAATTGATTAACATTTGTCTCCGTTTCAGGTTCAGGGCAAAACCCACAGAGCAGGATTCCTATCGGCCCTCTCTCCCCCTCCGCCTTCCCTCCCAAGGGAGGATACAAAGGGAAATCAGGAAGGAAGTGCCTCACACGAAACTGGAAGTTAATACTATGAACAAAATTTAATAGGTAACAGGTAAACAGGGAAAAGGAATATGAAGGGAAGGGGTATATAAAAACATATACAAAAACAGTCCTGGGATGGTGATGGATTGTGCAGAGCAGGTGGAGCCAGGCCTGGCTGTGCTAGATTGCGGTCCCAGCAGCAGCATAGTCCAAGGGAGAAAGAAAAGAGAGTTGAAACTTGAAATTCCTGTCTTTTTATAGAGTGTGGCAGGGGAGGGGAGGGAATACCAATTGCCCTCTGACCCCTCAAGGTCCTACAGTTACCAGGTGTTTGCCCCTCCCTTAATTTATTAACAAACCACAACAACATTACACAACTCTGTGGACCTGCAGAGAATGCGGAGCACAGGGAAGGTCCATAAAGCCTCCTACTCCCTTGAGTGTTCCTAGCTGCTGTGTTGAAACACAGATGTCTTCTTTTTGTCACTGGTGGTTGAAGAGAAGGACATACGCTGGTAAACTGGTATATTGTGTTCTTTTCCCACTACGTCTTTTCCCCTGTTTCGCAAGGTAAGGCATGTTTTCTCATAGTTTCCAGTCTCAAGATGGAATGCAACAAAGGGGAAAGGCTCTGCTTTCCTAGTAACATACGAGTAGGACACACCCTAAAAGCTAGTAAGTGGAGCCTAGGAGATGGTCCTTATCTGGCTAGCTCATTTCACAGGGACTTTTCGAATGCACTGTTGTGTTTCTCAGAATGCTCTCTGACCAAAAATATAAATGATTGCTGCTGAGTAGGAATAACCTTACTGCAATATGATTCTGCTACTGCATGTCAGGTTGAGCTATATTATGTTGCAGTCATTCAGTGAAAAATTTAGGTCACGGTAGCTACTTGCTTTAGAACAGAGAAGCAAATTACCAAAGTGTCTGCTAAGATATCATCCACACTGACTCTGTTCCATCTACTACCCTTAAGCCTTGCCAATTCACATCACCAAATAGCTCTCTAAATCACATTGTATTTTCCTGTTTCCTTCCACCTGAAACTGACAACTTCCTGCACAAAAGTTAGCAACTTTGAACAGGATTCAAAGGGTGGTTGTGTGAGGAGTCCTTACAGGCAACATATAGATTGATGAGCAGCTCTTTAAACTAGCTTCTGACTCTTCATTTGTAAGGCTCCAAGTTGACAGGAAACAAGTTGTTCTGCAAAGCCTTCATTTCAACAGAACAAAGACAAGGAGAAGTGAGGAAGGAAACAATGAGTGTCCACAAAGGATATGGTCAGCTCTGTTTGTTTCTTAGTTATTGTTAGATTTATGAAGTTCAAAGTGTAGCAATCTCTTTGCTTCATTGAACAACAGTGTTTCTGAAACTTTTTGTGAACTGACAAAAATCACAATTGATCTCTGCCTCCGGATGCTTTATGTGACAGTGACTTACAGGTGCAATACAGAGTTTCTGTCTGCTGTGATGTAATTCTGAATGGCACTTTTTATTTAAAACATGATTTCCATTACATTAGAGAAGCATTGAAACAAACAAACCTCTAAGACACTAGTTTAAGACCCTCTACAAGTTTATCTTTTAATACACAGCAAAAATGAACATGACTCTTCTGATGTGCACCCAAATCTAGCACTGGATTTACAACCGAATTTCTGAATACATATGAAAACCTAGGGTCTTTGTGGATCTCTGCAAATTTCAGTCTTGTCCAACAGTATTATAGCTTGGCTGCAACCTTTTCTAAGTAAGTTGGTAATTCTCAGCTGGAGATGTCACAAGTAGCTTTGAGAATGTGTATCATTGTGTAAATTCTACTATTAAAATCTACCAATTGGATAGGCACATAACAGTCCTGGAAACTGACTGTGACTGCAATGAATTCCAATTTTACATAAATCCCCTAGGATCTTACTTGGACTTATATACATATATATATTTATATTATAAATATAAACAAAAAAAATATGCATAAGTTTATAAAAGTTGTTTTATCACATTTGTTTAGACACTTTGTTTAATATTCAATAGCTTGTAAGTGTCCCTAAAGACAAAATGAGGAAAATTATTTGCTTCAGAAAGCAGATACTTCTCTGAGCTATTTACTTGGTTCCTTTTACATTTAATGAAAATAGAGTTATAAGAAAGGTCAGACAAGTTTTTATTCAGCACTAAAAAAGTTTCCTTATCCTAATCAAATAATTTAAAATCTCAGTATTGAATACAGCTTTTATATCTCTTCACTATCATTTTCCCTAGCACATATGCATGAAGGTCCATAGGAATATGCTGTACTGAGTACACACTTTCTGTGAAGCTCTCCAGGTAACTTTCAGCTGAATTTCCATTAGACTAATTTAATTCTTAAAATATTAATTATTAAAAAAAATAGGTTTCATATTTCAACTTTTAAAGCTTTTCTGCTCATAGGGAACAATCCTCATTTAATTCAGACAGTTTCTCCAGGTTCATAATTAACTGTATTTTATATTTCATCTCCTTAAGCTCTTCTGTTAGGAAGATTATTAAAAAAAAAAAAGAGTATATATGAAAGTGTTAGAAACTTAGTCTGCTTGCACTGATCAGTAAATGAGGTCTATGCTTATAATCTGAGTCATCAAGAGAATCTTCTCAGAAGATTAAAGGAATAGCCCTGAAATGTTCTGATAATCAAAGTCACATAAAGTCAAAAAGCATACTTGGTGCTCTGTTCATGAAATCCATACTTTAAAAAAAGAAATGAAAGGCATCCTTGGCCTTCTCAATCTTCAAGACAGCAGCTTAGAATTGAACTAAGAAGAATAAAAATTCAAGTTTAAGCCTTTAAAGAGTGGTGCAAGTCCTCCTATAAAAAACCTGCTTGGGGCTCTACTGCTTTTAAAATAGTTTGAAAAGGCCCATTCCAGTAGAACAAATTGTACCTAGCACAAAAAAAATAAATTAAAAGAGATATTTAAAGCTCATCAAAGGCCAGGATAATTTGTTGAAGACACTATTTATGCAATGATCTGAGAATTTTCAATTTTATGTCTGTCTACAGCTTTCTGACTCTTCAGTGCATCTCAAACTGATCTTCCAGTGTGCTGTCCATTATATTGCAGTAAATGCCTGTGCAAAGTCAGTAATCCTCTGGTTCTAATTCTTTTATTTCCATGTCATTATGGAAAACATCATTGTCATGACTCATCTAGTTATAGCTTCCTTGCACTCCTGTGACATATGCTTTTCCATGAAATTTTGTGGCTTATTTCTGCTAGATATTTTTACTCAACACTGTGAGGGAAAACTGAATTGTTGAAAGAATGTAAGAAATAGCTTTAAAAATAAAATCACTCTCCCAGAATCAAATGAGATTTGACTGGTATATAAAAGAGGTAAATCACCTGATATTTGACCATTTGAGGAGCTAACCATGTAAGTCATACATCATCTAGAGCATTCTAAGCATAGTACTAACAGCTGTGAATTTGTCACAAAAAATTCAGGGAAAAAAATGAGAGGACTTGACGTGTCGCATGTCTAAACTGATTGAATATATACAGAAAAGTGAAAATATCTATTAAGCAAAAATAGAGCCAAGTAAAACTTGATCCATAACACTTGGTTTAATAATGCTTTTTGAGAACCCAGATCCTTGTCTGATGTAAATCAGCACTATTACTATAATTTTACACAACACAAGCATAATGTGTTTCTTTTTTTGTGTGAGTTTTTTCTTACATAATAATTACACTCAATTAAGAAGAAAAAAAATCAAAGATTACACAATGGGTTTTACAAATTTTGAAGTCATACCAAAAATATTCCAAGAAAATAAATGGAGTTTTTAGTTTCACTGAAAAAATAGAAAAAAAAAAGTTTTATCCATCATAAAAAAAAATACAAGTCAACAAAATACTTATCAAAGTGAAAAATCCTGTGAAAGCTTTTCTCTTTTTTTTCAATAACTAGTAAAATCCAGTATTATAATAAATTTATTTTTTTTATTTAGGTTCATAAATTTATTTTTCACAGAACCCGGATCCTGATGGTGTTTTGCACAGACCAGTCTTTGTGAACTCTCTCTTTGTTTTTATTCTCATCAGGAATAGTCTAATAGGTTTTAGAGTACACTGACCACTAGCACCAGTGTGATAGCAGAAGTCTAGTCTAGAAGTCTTTTTCCCTATAGCATTAGTGGCAAGCAGAGGAAATGATGTAATAACCTTCACAATGCTTCTGTACCTTTTGAAGATCATCGTGTTTCAACTCTCAGTACTAATATTCAGCAGAAGGAGAGGAAGACTGATATGGTATGATATGATATGATATGACATGACATGATACCATATGCTGACTTATTCCTGTTGCAATATTAACCTGATGTTCTACTGTTTGTTTGCAAGTTTACTATTCACCATAACTATACCAGGGAAAGGGATGGCTTATTACAAATAACTCTAAAATTCAAGACAAGATATAAATATGACTACTGAAGAGTAATGACTACTGCATTTGCTTCTGTATTTTCACAATAATTAAAGTACATATCTTTATACATAACAGAATATTGAAAGTAAAAATACAGAAAATAGTAATGTTCTCAAAAATAAATCAATCTTGAATTCATTCATCACTCTTATAGTAAAAGAAAAATATGTACATTTTCTGACAGTGTTGCTGGCCATATCTTAAATAAGTAACACACTCTTTACAGAGAACGTTTCTGTTGATAAAGTCAATTAAGGCTATCACAATTAAGAATGTTTAGAGCTGGACTTCGAGCTGTCACTCCACTGATTCTCTTTGTTCTCATTGTGTTTTTTAAACTCAGCAACGGAAGATGCAGTTGGACAGTCAGCCCACATATTCAAGCTAGGCTGAGATCATTAATCAGGTTCCTAAGTTTTTTAAAAACTAAAGTAGCTGTAATTGAGCTAATACATTGATAATCTAGAGACAAAGCCATTAGCACAGCTGTCCAAGGGTCAACAAATGAGAACTACTGCATCTTATGTGTTTTGAAACTAATCTGCCTAATTGGCTCATGGAGTTTCACTTCAAAGATGTACTTTTTTTTGTGATAAAAGACACATAATTACTAAGTGTGAGATTGGGTCAGCATTGGTGGGGAACAGAAAGAAAACCAAAACTGCTTGGCTATCTAGTTGCTTTGTCACTAAAAAAAATGACTAAAATCTGTATGACTACAAGCATGTGCTATTCTTTACTATATCTCAGAGAACAAAGGAAAATAAAGGAAATTATTCTTTCCTCCTGATCATTGGTGAGAATAAGATTCTGCTGATCCAAGTATAAATTAGTTTATTATCAAAAAAAGCAAATAATGAAAAAACGAAAGAAACCAAAACTAATTCCTAGATAGAAAAGCTATCTGTTCTTATCTGACACTTCAACAAAATGGACAAATGAAAATAAAGGAAAAAATAATTTTAATATTTCTAGGAGCATTCTTTTATATCCCAGGGGGTTTCCACATAGACTCTCAAATATAAGATTTTGATTTGCTTTGGAAATACAGTCTCACCAGTTGCATTTGATGAGGTTGAGAAAATCACTTTCAAGACAAGATGAGAATATTACATTTGCAAACTGTATTTCTTCTTTTAACCAATCTAAGAAAACCATGCAAAGGGTAAGGCATAAATACTTCTGTACTTGTTATCTTAATTTGTGAAATGATAAATAGATCTCAAATCTGTTAAAAAAAAAAAAAAAAAAAAGAATCTTATATGAGACCTTTACAGATTCATATATACTTGGAAATTTCTCAATCTGGAAGAGTGAAAGAAAAATGGAGATTTTATGCCACAATTCTTCAGATGTTCTGCATACCCTAACTGGGTTAACTACAGTTTGATCTCATGGGGTGCTGAAAGTCTCCTCAATGCCAAAAAGAAGCAGTGATGTGATGCCGTGTGGGACCGTAGTGCCCCAATTGGAGACAAGACCCCCTGCTCTGGCTTCAGGGCTGTTCCAGGGAAGCCCCAGCTCTATGTGCTAGGGTAGACTCAGCACCAGTAGTCAGTGAGGAGGCTCTCTGTGTCTCCTCTCAGACTCAGGGCACTGCCCAGGGATACAGGGCTTGCTCTGGGGTGCAGCGAAGAGTGTTTCAGGACTGCACAGAATGTACTATAGGATGTTTAGGGGAGGAAATTAAGGTCGGGAAAGGGACAGATCACAGTAGTATAGGGAGGAACATGTGTGGGAAAACAGAAGGAGAAGGGAAGAAATGGAGCCAATCCTGTGCAAATAGTGTTGGGATGGACACTTGTTTGGCCATGCCTGCACCTGACCCACATATTCTGTCCTGGCTTCTCACTTCATGTCTAGTGATTTTCCTGAATGTGGGGCCCTCTGGAGTTTGTGTCTGTTTGGGGAGATGAGCAGATTACCAGTTCCAGAGGTGGACTGCTAGCTGGAGGACAATCTGCCTGTGGTGCCAGCACCTGGAGAGACTATCATGTGTGTTCATGTTGTGTGAAGGTGCATATGTCAGTGTGTGTATGACAACTGGAAATCAGTGACCACCAGTCTAGGCTGGATACTGGAAAGACAAGGGGTCTATGATGTGGCAGCTGGATCAACTGTTAGGTCAAAGCACATTTCTGGAGAGGCTATTCCAGAATTTGACTGAGACATTTGTTTCCTTCCGTGTGTGTGCATCTGTACCAGCTGCTGTAGCAGAACCATGGCTCAGAGAGCTCATCTGTCCCCAGGTGCAGCAACTAGGGCCGGTATTGGGCATATTGGATGTCTGAGCCCAGCTACTGGAGGGGTCTGTTTTGTACAACACCCGTGCATTTCACAGTGATGGACCTTAAGACACGGAGGGGAACAGGATGAGGCCATTGATGCTGTCTGTGTTCATATGAGTGCTGAGGGTGTCCATCTGTGCTGATTCATGTGATTGGCCATTGGTGCATGCATGCATGTTGTATACATGTGTTTGTGTGCATGTGTGTATTGAGAGCACATGCTTATCTTTGCTACTTGTTGGATCTGCAGTCATGGGGCTGTGACAGGCTTTTCTCTATCAGGCTCCTGGATATGGCAATCAGCTAACATTGCACACTCCCAGTGTGCTCCAACACTTCTTCCAGTTTGATTGATTTGTTATATGACTTGCATATTCTTGGATTCAGCAAAATCTTTTAATCTGTGATAGAAATTAGGAGTCTCTTTTAAGATATATTCTTAGATATGTCTTCTGTTTCTGAGCTTTCTCCCTGTAAAGCACATATCTCCCACCTTCTCTCTAGGTGCTCCATATAGTTATGGTGACTTATCAAGTATCTGCAATTTTGTGTTGTGCATGAATTTGTTATCCCTCCATGCTCCTTATTTAGGTAAAATAAAGTATAAATTGTCCTGATCATGCAGTAGTGGGACTCTAAGAGGCATTCCAGAGTACAGGCGCAGTTTGTCCTGACAGTAGTAAGAGATGAGGATGGGGATGATGTGACTCGGCCAAATTCTAAAGACCATGTTTGCTTGTTTTTCCACTTGGAGAAAATATTATTAAGTTATATCTTGCGTATAGAACCTCATTTAGTGCTATGGAGCATCTGCAGACTCTTCTGACTTCCATTTGTAAAATTCAGTGTTATTATGAAAGAAATATATTTCCTTTAGTAGAGGTTAAATATTTATTAATGTGCCCTGCAGACATATTATTCTGGACTGTGATTGTGTTGGATCTTACAAATGATGTGAGGAAAGAAGGAAAGGTGGAGACATTCAGTATGGATTGGAAACTCTCACAGAAAATGCGCATGATCCAGGAATTAGCAAGGGCAATTATTAAATAATATTTTCCCTTTGAGTTAAAACATGATATAATCTCCACTTGGTGCTGGATTAAATGGAAAAGAAAAATCTTTTTCTTGAAATAGTAAGGGATAATAACTTGAGCAGCCTATCAGTTAAGGTAGCACCAATTTTCTGTTCTGCATTATTTGTCCCTTACATTTAAGCAGAACTGGTTACATATTGGAAGATAGTCCTGAAAATATCTTCTTAGACTAGATCCAGTTAAATGATTAGATGACTTTAAGGTAAACAGGGTAAGTATTGCACCTTTAAACTACTCCTTCTTTTCAGAATTTATCATCAGACTCAGGCTGCTGAGTACTACTCAGTACTGTACCTCAAGTATAAAAAAATACTCCTTAGAAACTGAAGCCTGAAATACAATCACAGGATTAATAGCCAGAATTTAGCTAAATTAATTGATTTTTTTGATGGCAGTGGTACAAGAAGCTTGCCCTTTTTTTTTTTTTTTTTATACTGTTATCTAAAGGATCATTAAGGAAAGTAATACCTTGGTTCAATGTTCCAGGGGAAACTAGAATTCAAAGCTATACTTCCTAGGAAAGCTCCTTACTTCCCAGCAGAATGTTTTATCTCTCTCTTGTCTAATCCTTACCATGCCAAATCCTTGTCCTGTAGAGAGAGAAGATAAGGAAAATAAGATAAAATAATATGATTCATTATTATTCATTCCCTACCAAAGAGAGTCTTGGATTTTGGTCAGCCAGTATTTTTTTGTGTTTCATTCAATAGCATTGTCATGCATAAATAAATTGCAGAAGTGCTTGAGGAGCTTGTGTCTAGTAACACTGAAGACAGTCAGTAGCCTAAGCATTAAACTGCAGTTTTTTAATATTATTTCCAGAGAAGAAGGCTCTCCAGCCTACTAATGATTTTGTGGGAAGTGAGAGGGAGAAATATAAAATTAGAACTCTTCATTTCAAGCAGTGAAGTAAATACATACTACTTTGAGGCTTTAATCACTGGGATGTGTAGCGGTAAGTTGTAGTGAGAATTTGTTCCTTCCATTCACAAACGCCTCATTGCTATTAGTGTCACTAGACACATGGAAAAGTTGTCTACAGATCACCTCAGCTGAACTTTGGGTTATTCCTATAGCCTTTAGAATGCAATGATGCTTAGGAAAAAGTCAGGTCTATCTTGTGTGCACCATAGCCAGATGTGCAGAAAGCAGGGGAACTCCCAGATAGAAGAGCATCTGCAAAAGCACTTTTATATGAAAGAAGCTACTGGATACAGTTTCATTTCAGTGGTAATTCTGGGCTTTGATAAGTCATCTAACTGATCTCTGTGGTTCTTTTCCATAAAGATTAATATTATGTATGTGTCGAGTAGACACCTTGGTATAACTACAGGATTATCCTTTCTCTCTCTTTTTTTTTTTTGTATTTTGAAAATATTTTTAGTGCAATTCACCAGCTTGAAAGTTACACTTTAAAGCTGAAAGCAAAACAAAACAAATACGGTGATGTTCATCTAAGTAATTATGCTTTTTCAGTAATTCAGAAAATTGTGGTAAATAATCCTTTACTATTGTTTGTAGATTGCAAGTTATTGCTAATCCTGTGCAACAGCTGGTTTTGTTTGAAAAGATTTATATCGAATTCATCTTGCATTTTTTCATCAACTTAATTTGACATCACAAATTGTAAAGTGTAGATAATCAAGATCAGTGCTGAAAATGAAATGTCATTTTTTTGTTATTTTGACAGCTTCTCAAGCAGAGTGGGTATTCAAAATTATTATTAGGTCAAAGCTTATAAATATTTTTTGTGAGCAGATTTATTGAACATTAGACCCTAGTACTTTTAATAAGAATATGTTACAAGATACAGCTTTGTAGTTTACTAAGCATGAAAAAAAGAGAGTCTCTAACTGGCGAAAAATACCTCCTCTTACAGGCAACAGCAGCACGATAGTGCTTAAACAGAGATAAAGTATTAAGCAGTTACCTCCTCAAGGTTTTTCATTGTTGCTAAAAATCTAATCTGATTGTTTTTATCAAACTAATCTGTAATTTGTATAAACCCTGAAATGATGTCTAAGTGTTTTTATTAACTACACAATTTTATATGATAAATCTTCATTAACAGATTCAAATATTATAAATTGATGTAGAATATAGAATTGGAGCAGTTGGAAAACAATATAGCATGCACATAAATTCAGGAAAGAACTGATAACTGGCATGCATACTATGTTGATAAAAATCAATAAATTAATTGTAAATTGATACACAATTATTGTAGAGTTTGAACGTAATAAGTAAGAAAAAAGATTCCCCCTATATTTTTAAATTTATATAGAGAAATGCAAGAACTCATTACCTGTGTCCTTTACTGTCCAGTAGATCGCATAGCCATGCCTAAATTTTTATAGGGCCAGCATGACCAACAGAGCTTTTAAAAGAAGCTTTGTTTAATGGAAGACTAGAAAAATATAAAAAAGGGCTACGTGCATTTCTTGCATATAGAGGCAAAAAGTCATTCTTAAGAAAACTAGATATTAGTCACAAATATTCCCTGTTGGTCAACACCTCAAGGAAAAACAGAAATATTTAGAGCAAGCAAAAACTGTTAAAGAAAGTAAATTCATCTCCTGTCAGTTAGACTCACAGACTTCCTGTAAAATTGATTCTAAGTGTACAACGTGTAAATCAACATCTTGATAACGCAGTTAACAGTCATTCAGCCTCTAGCAAGTTACTCTGCAGTCACCACTGATTTCCCACTTCTTCCTGAAAAAGCTTCTATTTTCACACCTACCACCACCACATTCTCCCCTACAAAATGAAGTAATACTGTGCTTTAAAAGTTTCCCCATGCTCCTGACTGAAATCACGGGAACACCTAAAATATTCTGCTGAAACAACAAATGGTTTTTGCATGTAATCTTCCTAATTATTTTTTAATGAACATTTTCCAAATTTATTCAAGTACCTTAAGACAGAGATTATATTTAAAAAAAAAAAAAAAAAAA
>VWZK01022041.1:0-65188 GCA_013396935.1 Baryphthengus martii | reverse complement strand
GTCTACAGCTACCTGGCTTAGCTGCTCTTCTAGAAGAGTGGGTAATGACAGTAAGCTCTGATATATATATTTTTCTTTGCCTTTATACAGGGGAACAGCCATGGTAAATTTTACACAGTAAGAAGGTTTGACTGGTGCATTTCAGCATAAAATTACATCCAAAGCAAGAAACAATTGGAATGAAATAATATAATATAATAAATTTTGTCGGGGTTTGGGGTGGGGGTGTGTGTGTGTGTCTTTTGGACTTTTGTTTGTATGTGTCTGTGTGAGGATTTTGCCTTTTCTAAGTTTTTTTTGTGTGTGTGTGCGTGCGTGCTAATGCTGCTACAGATCCAAGAGTTCTGAGTACATATACCTGAACTGCTACTGATTTTATTTCGTCTCATAATGTCAGGCTTTTGAAGCTTTCCTTAATTGAAAGTGGCATATTTCAAACAGAGAATTGAGACACCAGACAGAAGCACTCGTTGATGTTTACTATTAATTTTTCATATCGAGGAAAAACAGCACAGAGGAATTTTTATCATCTGTACAAGAAGGTACAATGTTGTAAAATGCAACTTGCTGTTATTGCTAGTGCTATCATGAACGATATATCTATTATCACATTGTAGAGGGCTTCTTATCTTGTTATCTTGCTTTGAGTCTTGCAAAACATAATTATTGTGGAGAGCTTGCTTATTATTCCTAGCATACTCCTGTTTTTTTTCAGTCTTTCTTTTGTCTGAAGAAAATAACAATGCTTTTGCTGGTTGAGGGGCCGAGTGGTTGAGGAGGTTTTTAAAATTTATTTTTCTCAAGTGCTTTCTTATTGCAGACTTCAAAGATAAGGAAAAAATAAACCTGATGAGAGGCAGAAAAAAAAGGGAGTTTTGAGGGGATCTTATTTCATGCCCACCTTGCTTCAGAAATTAACTATTTCTTTGTCTCACAGAAAGGAGTAGAAGTTTGTTTTAGCTGTCAGCACTACTCTACATATTTTACCCTGTTCCCCTTTTCCCTAAATGTACATATTCTCACAGCGGATCCATTATCTCTATTCCACAGCTGCCCAGCTATAGAACAACATACTCTGGGACAAACTTAGGCAAGTGAGTAAGTGGTAGAGTAAATGACTTTAAGCAGGCATTCTAATGATCAAGTCCTTTATCACAGAATCATAGAATCATAAAACTGTTTGAGTTGGAAGGGACCTATAAAGATTATCTACTCCAACCATCCTGCTACAGGCAGGGACATCTTTCACTAGATCAGATATCTCAAAGCCCCATCCAACCTGACCTTGAATACTTCCAAATTTGCCTATTTGCATTACACAGACTGATGATGAGGTCCTTCTTACCAGTGTGTACCTCATCTTCTAGACATACACAATGATCCTCTGCTCAAACTGTTACTCCTGTTTAGCTTATTATACATAGAAAGAGAACAAATCTTGTTGGTAGAGAATGTACAGCTGAGGCAAAGCAGGGTTCAAGCTTTCATATGTCTTACTGTCAATAAACTTCTGCTTCTATAAATCATGATTGGTTTATTTTGTTCAGTTAATTACATGAGTTTCCAGAGGTGGAACTCAGATGCTGTACCAGCAAACCCATTACATTTGGACATTATATTAATTACTGAGGTATGTTGAATATAAGGGTTCAGTGTATCAGGTGGCTAGAAAGTAAGCTGGAATCATCATGCTCATTTTACTTGTAAAAATCCAAGCTGGCCAAAGCTTAAGCAGCGTGGTAATGAAAGGCTAATTAGCTTAGGTACAGAATTTCACTATTTTATTTCAAATTAAGAAAAAAAAATAAATTAAATGCCTAAATTGTGAACCATGAACATTAAACACATTCCAATAAGCTATTCATTTAAGGGAAGTGCTTTTACAGGACCTTGCTTATGTCTAAGGCTGTTTTTTCTTCCTGTGAAGATAATTTTAAAATTCCGTGAGGAACCTTTAAGACAAAGTACTCAGAGCAATGTTATTTATATCCAGCAGTATGATCACAGAATCACAGAATCACAGAATATTAGGGACTGGAAGGGACCTCGAAAGATCATCGAGTCCAACCCCCGTGCCAGAGCAGGAACCTAGAGTAGATCATGCAGGAATGCGTCCAGGTGGATTTTGAATGGCAGCACAGCCCTCCAACGTGTCAGCCACTCCTCCCAGTTTTGTATCATCAGCAAACTTGCTGAGGGTGCACTCCATCCCTTCATCCAGGTCATTGATGAAAATATTAAACAGCATTGGACCCAGTACTGACCTCTGGGAGACATCACTAGTCATAGGCCTCCAGCTAGTCTGCTCCACTGACCACAACTCTCTGGGCTCTGTCCTTCAACCAGTTCCAAATCCATCTCACCACACAATCATCCAATCGGTACTTCTTAAGTTTGCCTGCGAGGATTCCGTGATGTGGGCCAGATCTGTGACTCAGGCCTTCTGCAGCACTTAAAAATCATCGGGAGGTCATAGGACAACAAGGACGGTCCACGAGAAATTTTGTATGGAAATTCTCAAGTGCTATTTGAAATGCATGGCTGTTACTTACCCTGCTCTGTTACAATGTAGGGTCAGCACTCTGTTTATGTTCAGTGATAGAAGGATCTAGGCTGCTCTGAACAGCACAGAGAGCTCAGGTCTGTTCTAGGAATCAGGAGATAAAGCACAAGCTCAGTATCCTGATGGCTCTGCAACTACACCCCTAGGGCACCTTCTGTCCCCAGTGCCTTGAGGCGGGTTGGGATGCTCCCCCTTTACTAGGCAGGACTCCACACTGCTGCCACTTCCTAGAGGCTGGTGAGGCAGCTTCCTTAGCCTTGCCACGCACAGTGTACTTTGCAGACCTCATAGTGGGGAACGACATGTGGGCACAGCATTTCCTCCCCTCTGAGGAGTGGAGACTGTGACCCACACCAACCAGAACCACTGGCAGAAGGAACAGTCAACTTTCGCAGCCAGAGTAGCTGGCTAGCTTTTAGTCTGCTCACCAATAGGTATTTTAAAGGTAGGAATAATGGAAGAAGAGTGAAAAACTATTCTAAATTGCTGTGTGACTGACTCAAAAGTGCTAACAGGGTGACACATCACCTGTGACTTCAATACCAAAGACTATAGGACAATGTTTCTTAAAGTTCTATGCTAAAAGTAAGTAAAAATGTGGCTGAGATTGAGCTAATGTTATTTTTGCCAAAGAAGAGTCCAGATTCTGCATTATTTCTCAGAGTTTTGTTCAGGGTTTTTTTGTCTCTTCGGGATTTTTTTGTTCTGGGGTTTTTTTTTCTTTTAGGTCAACATTTTTTTTTTCTATCCCCCCTTCTCTTTTTATCAGCCTCTTAGTTATGCAGAATCAGCTTTCTATGCTCAGTTGAAGATTTGCGGCACTCACCACAGCTTTTACTTAATCCTTCTTGTGGTTTTAACTACTGCAGCACCTTCTCTTTTTTCCTACCTTTGCATGTTTTTCTATGTGTTGTGTGCATACAGGCATTCTTTTGTTCTATGTTAGTAGTAGTATAGATTGAATAAAAGCCACAGGTTATTTGTTCTTTATTATAGAATCAGCTTTTCTTTTGAGTTCCTTTTCTGACAGCTGTCTGGGCAGGTTGTTTTTGGATATGCATAGCATCTCAAACCTCATGGCTGCATCTAACTTTGATTTAGCAGATAGAAAGATATTTGTCCCTAAACGGACAACAGAAAAGACAGTATCTCTTTGTCTTTCTGTGCCTGCAATGATGGGTGTTCACAGCTCTCTGAAAATACATTGTAAAAGTTGTTGTTGTAACTTAAAAACTTTGTTAAGAAGTTAGAATTATTGATTTCTAAATTACTATTTGAGAGTTAAGTGACCTGCACTTCAGAAGATGAGATGCTAATGAGAACACAGTAGGACTGTATGATAAAATATTCAACAGCCTTTATGTAGTTGGGTGTAACACAAGTCAGAAGAAGCAACGTTATTCTGTTTCTACGACTCCCTTTCCTCCTTTCTTCCTCATTCTGTACTTCTCCCTGAACAAAGAACTGTGTGTGCTATTTCTCCTTTCCATCATCTCTTTGGCTAGTCAGACTAGTCAGGTTGCCCACAGCCTATTACCTTGTGTCTGCACAGGCACCGTTACACAGAGTGCCTATATTGCAATGTCAACTCTTTTAACTTGTCTTATTATCCAGCTATGTGGTGGACTCTTCCTTTGAAAAACAAATGCTCTCCAGCAAGGGATCCTTATGTGCAAAGGATACTTCTCGTGTCCATCCTCATTCTCACTCATTTAAATTGATCGTTCAGGGACTCGGAATATTAACTTCCTCCTCTTGTTTTAACACATGCGTTTCAGACCACCTGGGGCAGATATCCAGTGTTTGTACTATGACATGTACAAATTGCAGATAAAATCTCTTCCTTAGATATTCTTGCAAACAAACAAAAAAATAACCACAAACCCACATGGCATAAATGCCAGTGGGATAACTATCAATCTCAAAAATAGGTGAGTTAAAATAGGAAGGTACTCATCGATAATTTATGTAAATCTCATACTATCCTTACAGTTATCACATTTCACTAACCTTAAAAAGAGAAGCACTGGGTACTTGGTTTATCAAAAAATATTAGGATAAATGTGGTTTATTTTCAATTGTTTTTTCCTTCTCAAATTGTAAATTTGTGCTCCCAGAAAACCAAATGCTTCTTTTCTTGTCCCCTACATCAAGACAGTACCAAACTGTTCTTCTTCTTAATTGTCTGAAGAATGCTGTCTATAAAATAATCAAACTTTTCTTGAATCAGCAGGTTTCTCAGTTTGCTTACCGCATGAGTGAATAAGACTGTAATGATTCCAATCAACAGTGGAGTAGAACACTACATTGCTTCATCTCTTGCCACAACAGTTTTCTCTGGGAGTAAAGTAATTAATCCCTTTCAGGTCAGCTTCAGAGAAATGATTTTTTTTTGTTTAGTTCATGTAAATTTTTTTTAATATAGGTTCTTTAAGAATTGTGAAGTGTGGGGGAACATCTATTTTCAACCTGAAGCAGATGGGCTCTGCAAAAATTCCAATAGTTCCACTCTTCAGAAGTAAATTATAGACCAGAAGTTTTGAGCCTTTTAATATTTTGAGACAATGAAAATGAAAATTTAGGAATGGACTGAGATCCAAAATTACACCCTCAGTTCGGCATTAGAACTTTGTGAAATGAAGTATGCCATTTCTAATAACCTCATCTCAACCTCCAAGACACATATGGGCATGAAGTCTTCAGCATCATGTGACTCGTTCTTGAAGATACACTTGTGTTATTCCTGTGAATTTCTCATGTGGACAGAGATGAAGATGGTTAAGGTTACTTGGGAGGACTGTAAGTAAAAAATAGCCTTCAGTATTGTAAGTGCAGATTTTTTAGCAGTAAAGTTTCATTCTTGAATTCTGACTACTCTGCAATTGTTTCAACTGAAAACAGGGACTCTGCTGATGTATATAAGAAAAAAAGGGGGGGGGGGGGGTAGAATCAGGGAAAACAACATAAAATGCACACTGCAAGTCACTGCTTCTGTGGAAGGCTGTCTGCTCCTTATTAGCACTATGAATTAAAAGTCTAATGCATTTTTGTGCTCATCACAAGCTCGTCTGTCATATTAAATATAGTAAATTTTTAATTTATTTTTTTTTTAAATATTTTATTGTCAAGGTGGCTGTGTTCCATCAAGAGAAAGGAAAATAGATTCTGAGCCTCTATATAGTGATTAAGCCAGATGGATGCTTATCCTGGAACAGATATGATCAAGTATTAGTCAGTGGGGAAGCTACAACTTCCTGGAGCCTCTTTCTTGGAGCAAGTCCACACGCACTGTGTTGAGTACTCCAAAAATCAAGAGGACAAAGAAGAAATAGGAAAAAATATTCTAACGACAAAAATAAATATTTTGTTATGCTATTTGAACTAATTACATACCTGGAATGCATGACCTCAGGAGATCTAGATGCTATCTCTGGATCTGACTTCATTTCATGACCTTGCACGAAGAGACAGCATGACCTCAGCTATGTGAGTCTGAGTCCTCTAACAGACAGCAGGACCTTCAAAGCATGTTTCAGTGCTCTGGCAGGCTTGTTAAGAAGCAGCTACAAGCAACCAATGAGAAAGAGCAGGCAAAGAACTTGTCTAAGGTGATCTCTGCTGCCTTGGATGTTGATTAAGGGCTGCTCATTAAGAATCTCTTAGCTGGGTTTCAAAACAGGCGTAGGAAACTTGAAGAGAAAATTATTCTGCTTTTGAGTACTTGAAAAAAACAGAAACTACCATTAGATAAGGATGATTGGGACTCCATTGGTCAAAGAGAATTCAAACTCTCACTTACTACTATCCTCCAGTTATGGCTGAGACTGCAACAAGCTGCCTTGTCCCTTCCAAAGGAGCTTCTACAAGCTCAGCAAGATTTATGGGGTGAAAATGGTAATAAGTAAAAGCAAGTTTGACTGTATCTCAGTGGTCTGAGGACTGCCTGAATTCTGATCTCTTGGAAATCGTTACACATACTGCACTGAAGAAAAATATGCATATACTCCTCTGGACATACAGACAAGAAGTTCCTCTTGAAACCATTCAGTGAAATTATTAGTTGCACTGTCTCCCCCGGTTATTATACGCTTGAATGAAACCACCATGACTATGAAGTCCTGGACAACTGTGCTTTAGAATGAACTTGGCCCTTTTCTTGATGGTGTTCTCCTAAGTGGAGACTTAATCAGTGTTTGTATATCTCTCCCAACCTATCTTTGAATTTTGATGATGGTTACAAAGAAACTAAATGGTTAGATGGTCATATGCAATAGTGTTTGGGAGCTAGTGGATAGGGAATTTTGGGATTCAAAATTGAAGTCTTTTACTTAGGGTGTTACCAGGCTTGGAGAGTATACTGTCTTAATTTGTCTTAATTTAATCAGATTTTGGGCTGCCAAAATTTTATTTGTTGTTTGTTCTCAACTCTGATGTAGAAAATTCTGTAGCCATAGCCACTGGTCGTTTATGATGTTGGCTACTGAAAGCTGTATTAACTTTAGCTTGAGTTTCTGGGTTTTATTATAATACAAATTATCTAAAAAATTGTAACTGGAGTATTTGAACTGCATAGTATTTCCTTACTTCTCCTGTCCTGGGACTGGAAGCAATAGGAATGTTCACAGGAGAAAAATTCAATGTTACAATGGCTTGTACAATGAAATTACAAGAGGTACTCCTAATTTCTGTAAATTAAACTGGATGATTAAGGTGAATTTGGAACAATCTACCTTGCATAGGTAAACACTAACACTTCATTCCTGTAAAGCAATTGTCCATGGGTCAGAGAGGTAGGGGCAAACCTGACATCTTTTAAGTGTGTGAGAAGCCCCATCACAGGGTTTACTTGGAAGTAAGTTTTTCTCATATTCTTAGTTTGAGTTTTACACCTTGAGCTTTACAGGTACTGCTAATATGTCCTTGCAAACATAAGTTGTTTCAAATGAGCAAAATTGGAGCTTCTTGCTACATGACTAATTAGCATAAGCAATCTCTCGTCTCATAGCAACCTAGATCTGATGATGAACACCTGCCAGCCCAGATGGTTTGGGGAGGAATTTTCTAGTTTAATAGAATAAAGTACTGTTGCTGAGCTGCCTCAAACTATTATTTAGCAGGAATTTTGCAAGAAGTCTGAAAAGTGATTATTGTGAAATCTTAAGAAATAAGCATCTCCCAAATTTTCACGTTCAACTGTCATCACTTGTCAAGGCACAGCTTTTAAATAATACATGGCTGTTACATCTTATTCTATGTGTGCTAACAATAGTATTGAATAGGCATTAACTGAAGAATACTGCAAAATCAATAGGACCTGAAAAGTTTCAGAACCTATTCTCTCATTATGTTTTTGTATTAATTGCAGTCTATAGTTCCAAAAAGCTGTATGAATAAACTTAATGAGTTCCAGTAGAAGATTTTTGTAAAATTCCAGATGAATATTCAAATATGTTGCTTTTAAATAATTACTGAATTGAGTCTTGTAAAATGGCAGTATTTGAGTACAGGTATGTGGAGAACTCCAAGATATATCTGTGTGCTGAAGACATTTTTGTAGCAACCTCCAAACTTACTGATGAAATTCTGATCTCACTGATGTCGAAAATACGAAGATTTCGGCCACCAAACAAGGAAACCTTTAAAATATCACTGTGTTTTTCTTATCTACAAATTTTTAGAGAAGATAAACTTTTCTTACTCCCTTTCCTTAATGCTATTTCTTAAACTTTGGAGAGATTAAGAAATCTCTCTGAAGAGAGTATTATTAGTCTCAGTGAGAACTTTGTAGCATGGTCCCATCTACATTTTAAAAACTAATACCGAATTTGATGTAAATTAATGGATAGAATTTTCTGTAGCTACATACTCTAATACTTTATATACATACATATTTTTATACATAGAGAACGGACTATTTAACAATACAGAGAGGAAGCAAATTCCCCTTGGAAATTTTGTGTACTCTGTGTTTTGTCTTAGGTTTCTTTGTATGATATTAAGTAATGAATATTAGTGCTTAGTTTTAGAGATAGTGAGGTAGAGTGATGATAATAATGCTTAGATTAAAAAAATTTTCTTAATCATTGTCCCACTTGTCCCTGTATCTTCCCTTCTTTTTATAAAGCCATTCAATATGAAATATGAACTTGTTTAAAAAGACCAGTTCACTCTGAAACTCCAGAAACAGCTTTGGCAGGCACTACATATGTTAATATATACCCAAAATGGAATTTAGCAGTTCTAGTGATCCATGAATCAGAATGGAAAAAAGTTTCAGTTTATGATTCAAGTATTGTCTTAACAGTATTAACAATAAAGTCTTGGTTTTTCTCCGTAGTCTAAACAGAGATCCTTGATAAAACGTGTAAGACACATAGAGCCTTACACATCAATTTACATTCTCATCAGCGCATCAAATTATATGCAGGTTTTGAAATCAGAAAATCATAGAATGTTTTAGGTTGAAGGACCTTTAAAGATCATCTAGTCCAAATTCCTGCTATGAGCAGGGACATTTTTAACCACCCTGACTGTAAAAATATATATTCCCTGTATCTAGTCTAAACCTACCATCTTTTGTTTAGAACCATTAACCTTTGTCCTGTTGCAACAGACCCTTTTAAAAAGATTGCCTGCATCTTTCTTATAGATCTTCTTTAAGGCCTGAAAGACCACAAAAGTTCTTTTTTTCTTCAGGCTGAACAATCCCAACTCTCTCAGTCTTTCCTCATAAGAGAGGTGATCCAGTTCTCTAACAATCTTTGTGACCCTCATCTGGATCCTCTCCAACAGATTCACATCTTTCCTATGCTGAGGACCCCAGAGCTGAAGGCAGTACTCCAGGTGGGGTCTCACCAGAGCAGAGTAGAGGGGCAGAGTAGATGTCATTCTTTTGATGAAGCCAAGGACAGAGTTGGCCTTCTGGGCTGTGAGTGCACATTGGAAACTCATGTCCAGCTTTTCATCTACCAATACCCCCATAGGGCTGTTTTAATATCATTCTTTAGTTTATACTGATACTTGGGATTGCCCCAATCCAGATGCAGAACCTTGCATATGGCCTTCTTCAGCCTCATGAGGTACACATGGACCCATTAACTACTAAAGTCAATTCAAAACTTCCTCGATGGCATTCTATTGTCTGCATACTTACTGAGGATGTACTCAATCCCTGTCTATGTCGTTGATGAAGATACTCAATAGCACTGGTCCCACTCCAGATAAATAACAGCCATAGTTCTTCCGTTGTCCGTTGATGTAGTCACTCACCATAGAAGCCCAAAGAAGGGTATTTCACCATTAATTTAACACTGTCATTGCAGATCTAGTGTACAATCTAATCTCTTCTTCAACTGAGAAAAACAGGCCATATAATGGCCACTTTATGACTGGAAAAACAGTATCTTCATTGTTTTGGAGAGAAATCCATGTTCTTCCGAGAACACCAGTAAACCACAAGATAAAAGAAAAAGCTACAGGAACAAAAAAGGTACAGAGGAAGTTGGGATAGATCAGTCTGCAAGAACAGCTCAAAGGATTTCTACTGGAACATATAATACACATTTTAGTTAAATTGAAGCAAAACTAGACAATTTTCACTCATCAACTTAGTAAATTGTCTCAATTTACATTGCAGGATTTTGCTTGGGAATATTTCCTCTTTTTTCTCTCCCTATCTTTTATTCTTATTTTTCTTTACAGGAGAGAGAAGGAACAGAACTATCGTATTTTAAAGGTTTCTATCTTCTTTTCTTAATTTGTTGTTACGAAAATAGTAGATGTGACCCTATGATCCAGAAATTATAAGTATAGAATTCAAATCTCTGATATACAACATCTGAGGCACTGCTTTGCTCATTAATGAATAAATCAAGAACCCTGAATGTTCAGTGACACATCCTGATTCTTTCTTAAAACAAGTATGATACATTTAGTAAATATTGTTTATGACTGCTTACTCACAGTAACAAGCAAATGGCAAATGTGCCATTGAACCAATTTAGCTAGACTAGTTATTTAAAAAAAACAATAATTAAAAAAATTAAAATGTATTAAGGGTCCAAGACTAAAGGCTAGATTAAAACAGAGATAGCATTATACATGTAAAAGTTCTGAACAGGAACCGACAGGACTGTTTTATTTTCCACCTTCATGTTGGATGTCTTGCTGCATACTACTTATCTGATTCATATAGTATTTGATGACAATGTTTTCTCAGGTTTCACTTAAATCATGGCCTGAAGCACACAGGACAAAATAGATGATGTCATCAAAATCAAGCCTGACAGACATTTCAGACGGGTTGTATTGAAAATTGCATAACTGTCATCTAAGTACTTCCTCAAACCAAAATCATTGGAAATGGCAGAAGCCCTCAGATATATAGATG
This sequence comes from Baryphthengus martii, assembly GCA_013396935.1. Lineage (NCBI taxonomy): Eukaryota > Metazoa > Chordata > Aves > Coraciiformes > Momotidae > Baryphthengus > Baryphthengus martii. The sequence continues at coordinate 54,236 of VWZK01022041.1, read as the reverse complement.
TTTACACATTCACACACACACACACGTGTGTGTGTGTGTATAGATATTTAACACACAATAAAAGGAGATTAAGGGGAGAATATTCAAAACAGGATGAGCCAATTCAGTTTGGATGACAGAGGGTATTGTTTAGGCAGATTATCTGACCGATTGCTGAGGTTTTTGACCATAACTACATACCTGATCTATTTTTAAGTTGCGTATCAGGTTAAAAATTGAGGAAGAATATGAGTCTTTTCCTGAGATGAATGAATTGATATAATATCTATCAAGAAATCTATTATACCAGGGTATGGGAATTCTTGTATAAATGACTAAATATGTATACACACATATACATTTTGTGAAACTGTAATCTGTATAGGAGTGAGGACTGCGACCATCATCACCCTTTCAGTTCAGTACACTAGAATTTAGAAATAGCTTTTTCCAGGATAATATGAACAGGCCATGGAACTCCTAAGTAGTAACATATGAACTAGAAACAATTCTTTAAGGAAGTTACTGTTGCAGATGCATTTAGGTAAATCAGAAGTTTTTTCTTCTACTATAATTTCTAAATTATGTTTTTCCTTCCTTCTTGATTCTTTACCACGTGTGAACACTTTGTGTGCTATTCATCTCAGCAGTTCCCAGTGGTTCTGTCTGCTCCCTGTTCCAAGAATTGACAGTTGACTCTGCTGATCATCAACTCTTCTTACATCTTCTCTTCTGAAATTGTTTCTTTTGTACTGTAGTACCATGATATTTTCAAATGTCTACTCTCTGATAAAGGGAGAAATCAAAGCAAAATAAAAAAAAAAAACAACAAACATCTGAGTGCTTTCAGAGCTACATTTAATTTCTACATTCCTGTCTGGTCTGCTTGGGACTTGTAAATATTTTAAGTATAGGCAGTAAGGCAATTTGAAAAAAGAGTTTAATTCCACTCTGTCAAGCTGCATGAGCCATCTAGTATGCATCTAGTGTCCTTTTGGGGAAATTATAAAACATTGATTTGAATTGTTCAGCTAATGGTAACAACAGTAAGAATTCATACTCCTGAGTCAGTCTGAAAACCACTCAAGCCTTTTCATTCTGTATCCGATTCCTTGCTATGATCATCATAATAATTATTTCTGTAAATGTGGAATGTCAGTTCTAAAAGATTATAGCAGAAATTGCATTTAGTACTTCCTACGTCATATGTGCCATCCTTCAGTTAATCAGCAATACAATTCACATGCAAAATAAAGCCTATCTATGATTCATTCAATGTACTCCCTCTTTCACCTGAGGTTATATAACCAAGTTTTGAGTGAACACTGTCAATGTAAAACTTAATTTATCTAGGACCTTTCAAAAAGAAGTCATAATAATCTAAACCAATTTATTTCATATTATTTGAGAAAAAAAAAAAAAAGTTTATTTCAACAGAAGGAAAAAAAATACTGAAAAAAGTACACCTGTAAATAAATTCTGTGTTCAGTAGTAGAACATAGGTCTTACGCCATACCTGTTGTCTATTTGCTCTACAACTTCAGGATGATTTATCAGGGCCATTTATAGGAATAATTTCCTTCTTTTCAAGTTTATTTAAAGTTGTTACTGTGTGCAAAGTAAGCTGAAATGTGTGACTACAGGATGCAAGATAATAACTTCTTTCTAGCTTGGTCTCCTTCCCCACTATAGAATCAAGTTATCTCCAGGACAACACCTGTTCTTAATATTAAAAAGAATACAATACAAAATCTCTAAGGAACATTCTCTGAAATTATAAATTAGTCTATCTGGCCAAGTTCCAGGGGTTTTTTTTTATATTTGCTTTCCACAAACACTGAAGAAATGTGCTTTACTGGCACAAATCCTATGGAAAGCAGTGTTAAACTGCTCAACATCTTTATTGATGACCTGGATGAGGGGATTGAGTCTACCCTTAGTAAATTTGCAGATGACACTAAGTTGGGAGGGAGTGTTGATCTGCTGGAGGGTAGGGAGATGCTGCANGGTTGGATCTTAGGAAGCACTTCCTCACAGAAAGGGTCATTAGGCGCTGGAATGGACTGCCCAGGGAGGTGGTGGAGTCGCCATCCCTGGCAGTGTTTAAGGAAAGATTGAATGTGGCACTTAGTGACATGGTCTAGCTAGGTGTTGTGATGTTGGGTTCATAGGCTGGACTTGATGATCTCAGAGGTCTATTCCAGCCTCAACTATTCTATGATTCTATGATTCTAAATTACCTTTAATATTTGTGCTGAAAAGGTTTGATTTCTTATCTAACCAGAGAACAACAAGAAAAAAATGGTAGAGTGATAGAATACGAGGTTGAATGGAACCTCAAGGATCATCTAGTCCAACCTTTCTCGGCAAAGGTATGATATAGACAAGACAGCCCTGTGCCATCTCTTAGAAATGTCCAATGTTAGGGAAGCTACCATTTCCCTGAGGAGATTATTTCAATAGCTGATGATGTCATTGTTAAAAGTTCTTTGCAATTTAAATGATTTCATTGCAATATGAATATTATAACAGTGTAATTGAATTTAGAATCTTCTTAATTTATCCAGTAAGTGTAAAACATCATTATTGGACAGATAGACTCATAGCAACAAGACAAGGAGAAAACATCGTCAATTCATTTGGTGAAATGTGTTAGTTAAGTTATCCATTCTGCTGTGAAGATATGAAAGTCTGCTTTCTGAAGCTTTCTTAACGTGTGAATGGAACAATAATTTAGCTGAAGAATAAAGAATGAAATTTTGTGAATATATTGTCTGACTCTGTAAATGAGGGCAATAAATCAAACAGAACAAAATAAAAATTATAGAAATTCAAATTCACCAGTTGTTCCAATTATTTGTTTAAGTTCTTCCTGTTCTTTGTCTAATGTGTCAGTCCTTTCTGAGTGCCAACATAAGAGTTACCTTTCAAAATAATCAAATCGAAATACACATTACAAGCACTATCTCTATAACTTGATTGAATGTGGATGACAGCAAGAGATGTCAGGAAACTGTCATAGGAAGGTTACAAGGAAAAAATCTGAAAACCAGGAATGCTGATTGGGTGCAATTCAAAGGCATTGAACTTGTAATTTGAAGGACAAAATCCACATTTCATCCCATATACACATCTATGCTCTGAGGCTTTTTGTTCTGCAACCAGATAAACATACCATGAAAGTAGAGTTGGCAGGTCTTCCAGGGCTCCCATTACTGCTAGAACTGGAAATATGAAGTTACTTGAGCTTTTATTTCTTGAAGGATTTTTCAAGGAGAAAGAAATCTGACAGCTGTTGAAATCTTTCAGCTGACTATTCTGCAGCTACAATGAAATGAAAGGATAAAATCTTATTTCTCTCCTTCATAATTTCTGAACGTGAACATCATACTGAACGGCTGGTTTCTGTGAGATCTAGATTTCTAAATAGTTCTCCTGGATTAATATTTGTATATCCCCTAGAAATAAGCAAAATGAGATCTAGATCTACTGTATAAAGGTATATTAAAATTCCTCAGAAGAAGTGGATCAAAGTGTCTTGGCTGTTTCTACCTGAGTTTTGGATTCAGTCAAAATTCACTGTAGAGATACAACTGTAATTTTTCCTCTTCATTTTCGCTGATTACAGATGGATCTGTACTGCAGTCTCAGGACATCTGTCTAAGCTTGTAACTTCAAGCCTAATGATATCTGTTGGCTTAGAGACTCTGCAATGATTTATTCTGGTCCTGTTTCAGCGTGACTGCTGAACAGAGTCTGGATCTGAGAAATCTTGCAAAGTAGCAGGATGTGCAATCTTTGCAGTGGAAGATATCCAAATCGAGTGCAGGCTGTAGAGATCAATTAATCATATTTGTTCTAGACCAGAGCTCCTGGCCATAGTCAAGCTATATATATTAATTACTAGAAACAACTTTTGAAATGTTTACATTAAACATCTATTGGCACCAGTGAATGACTGTACTCTTCATGCTACTGAATAAACTTTCCACTATAAGCATAAAGCAATAACGGAGAGTCCAGAAGTCCTGCAACCAAGGAAGAGAAAATGCAATTACATTTTGAATTACATGAATGAGAGGAGAGAAACCTGTCTCCGAACACAGAACAAGCTTTCAGATATCACTTACATACGATAAAAATATGCCTTTCGTAAGTCAATCCTGTTTAATAAAATATAGTCTCTTTTACTCTAAACAGTACAATGTATTTATACCTAACCAGTGTATGTGGAACTATTCTACAGGAAGGGAAATAAATATTAAAAACTGAAGCCAAATTCCAAACTCCTCCTACTTGGTCAGTGAATTAATCAAGTTGCAGAAGTTACTGTTACCCACATAGAATACACAATAAACAAATGATAGTTACCAAAACCTTCCACTATTTGCTCGTCATTGGCATGAAGGAAACCTTCTTAAATGGTGCCTAAATGACTTGCAAAACTTACATAAGAGTCCTGGACCTTGATTGAAGTTAACATTGCTACCTAATTCACTATTACATAATCACAGAACAAACAATATTTCGTTACTTGATTATTCTCCCTTGATTATTACTTCTTCATTCTGTAAATATACTGAAATATACATATTTGATAATGCAACATGATTGGAAATGGAAAGTTATTGAGGAATGGAATACTATATTTCAAGTCAAAACATATTTAAAGGGAAGCTAGTAAAAAAATAAACTACAATATACCTCATAAAATTAATTTCTAAGTACTTGAGTACTGTTCTATGGTATATTTTGTTGACTTTGAGTATGTTTACCTCTGCAACTTTTCTGGCTGTTGCTGTTTCAAATCTAGAAAAAAAATGGAAATTTAATGGAAATCAAAGTTATAATACTGCAAATACTTCTATGCACAATATAACTGACTTTTCTGAATTGTCCAGAGTTACGTCTCATAGATATTCCTTAGGTGAGGAGCTGCAAACCTTGCTCATCCATAAAGTGCTGGAGACCATCGCTATTGAAACATTAAAAGATGAAGTGACAACAGCTGCAGTGGTGACAATAGCAAGATATGCTGAACCCTGAAGTGGGTTTGTTTTGAGCAGCTGAAATGAAGGTATTCCAGGGCTGCTCTTATAAAATAATTGCAAAGCTGTCACAGCTTCTGAGTTTGGACATAGAACATCCTGGGGACATGTGGGCATTGGGAATTATGATTTCAAATGGAAAACATAATTTGCAAGCTGTAAATAAATATAGGTGGCATAATACATCAAATTAAAACTCTAGTAATGCAGTAACTGCAAGCTCAAATCATTCCCTAGATGCGTATACTGAAAAAAAATGAACAGTAAGTAGTAAAAACAGAGAGAATATAAAAATCTAGAGACAGAAAACATTGCAGTAAGGTCGTTCACCATCACTGTAATAAGGACAAAGAAGTGGGAAATGTATCTGAAGATTCTTGTTTTGAAAAAAGAAATTATATTCAAAGGACTTCAGTACAGAAGTAATGCTAATAAATATCCTATCTAGTACATATACTTATTGAGGGCTGCATACTAGAAATTACTGTAGCCTGCAACAATTAAATAGTTTCTCAGCTATAGTGACAATTTCAGTTATTGAAGAGATGTAGCTTGAATGTGACTTGGATGGAGGAAAAAGGCTGTATTTTGAAAGCACTTACAGAACGAAACTAGTCACAATTCCAACAAGTCTGTACATGTTGATCTTACTAAAGTAATTATTTAATATAAAACAAAGAACTAACTATGAAGGCCTTCCTTTTGCTCGTCTTCCAGTATCTGAAGTAGAACTATGATATATTAACATGTGCTAAGAATACAGTCAGGAAAAATGTTTCCAAATGTCTGGAAGAAGAGAGAGAAAATAATACCTCAATGTATTGTATGTTCTTTTGGAGGAGGTATGGGATGCATGGAGGGAGGAAGTTGTTGGGAGCACCATGACCCAGCTACTGCCTAAGGGATAAGAGCCTCATATGACCCCTAGGCCAGAGAACTTACCAGTGAGGGCCCATCTCATAGTCCTTGAGTAAGGCAGCAGGACAGGCCGGAGATTGTGGTCAAGTCCAACCGAGTGGTCAAGCCACTATGTCAGCCTGTATGTCAGGCTTAGGAGGAGATACAGCAATTTACAGTTAGATACATTGTGATAAGGCAGGTCTATGAAATCGGTATATAGGTCAGAATCAGTATCAATAGGATCAATGACCAGGCTATATCTGAGCTGAAGACTACCGCTTTTCTAGTATTGCTCAGGCAGGGACCAAATGCCCCAGGCTGAGCTTAGAGTTTTTCGGATGACTGATGTGGTTGGAGGCTCCAGATCAGATTGATCAGGGCCCTGAAAGAAATGCTGGTGAAAGAGCAACTCCAAGTTAATAAGTTCTTTTGTGGGAAAGATGTATTTAAGAATGTTTTTTGGTAGGAGAAGTGGAGCTAGACAAAGTACCGGAATAAAGCAGGCAGAAAATCCAGGTGAGAAACTTTTTTTTTTTTTCCTTTCAGTAAGATAGATCTAAGGCATTCAGAAGATGATTAAAACATCAAGAGATGTCAAATTTTATTTGGTCTTTCCTGAGGAGTGAGAAAGTTTGACTGTTCTACTAGGTGGGAAAGGAATGGGGCCACAAGAAAGGTAGAAGTGGAATTCATACACTGAGGACATACTTTTGTAAACCAATTAAAAAAAGCTTGGTTTTTCCTCACCTTTCCTATTTGATAAGTGGCTTAATGATAAATGCCTTTCTGAAAAGTGCATAGTTTAACTATTGTCTTAGTCAAACAAGCTGATCGTATTTCAAAGAGAAATACTGATAGGACAGGGACAAAGCTGAAATGGAATTATTTGCTAGATGCAAAGCCAATATGTTTAACGAATTGGTCAAGGTAAACTAAGTAGGAAAAACTTTCTTTTGTATGAGGTAGAGCTGCACACTCTCAGGCCTTTAGGCAATTAGATCATTCTTGGAACTTTTGACGAAGATTTGTTGAGTCAGTGGGACTGACCATATAGGAAGTCCCCCCTTTAAAGGGCAGCAAATCCAGAATTCCTGCTGGCATTTTCATCTGGTTTCCGCTGTCTGTGTTCCACTTGCTTGCATATACTTTTTCTGTAGAACAAGGTGTTATAATTTTTTTGGGTCAAAACTAGATAAAGCTGTGATTGTGGGGTACTATTCCAATCAGGTTGGAGGAGTTTTATGGCTAGAAATTTCAAGGTATTGACAGAATAGCAGTGACAGGACAAGGGGCAATGATTTTAAATTAGATAAGGACAGATTTAGATTGGATGTTAGAAACAAGCTCTTTACTGTGAGGGTAGTGAAACACTGGAACAGGTTGCCCAGGAAGGTAGTCGAGGCCCCAACCCTGGCGATATTCAAGGTGAGGCTCAACAAGGTCCTGAGCAACCTGATCTACTTGAGTGTGTCCCTGCTCACTGCAACGGGGTTGAACTAGATGACCTTTGGAGGTCCCTTCCAACCCAAACCATTCTCTGATTCTATGATGCTATGATTCTATGATTCTATGAATACTAAGGAAGTGATAAGCGCACCTGCTTTAAAACAGTGTTTTTTAAGACACTATTTCAGCTTCTAAATTCTCTCAAGATATTTTCAAATAAAAACAACTTATTGTGCCAATTTTTTTTTAGCAGTGTTGTTCCATTTTGTTGCTCACTCACTTCAGTTGAAGATGACAGGCTTGCTTTGACAGGATTTTAATTAGTTTCCATATGTGATCTATTTGTACCATGTGGCTCTGAGATTTTCTTTGTATATGGAAAAAAAGCAATTTAAGCAATTGCAATTATTTACCTGCATCAGTTCTAATATTCCCAAAACAGATGGCTTTGACATTTTCTTATTTTGTGTGTAAAGGTATGGTGGATATATAAATATCTATTCTTGTTTTTTATATTTAACAACATAAATTTATATGACACACATATATATAAAAACAATACAATATATATACTATTGTACATAGACAATGTATTGTTGTAATATATGTGTGTGTGCGTGTATGTGTGCAGTTGTTGTCATTCCAGATTGTTTGGATAGACCTTTTTCTCTCCAAGCAATTGTATTAGAAGAAGAAACAAAGATAGACAGGAGGTCAACTGAAGGATTTTCAGCTGTTAAACTCAATTATGAGCAATGAGTGAAATGAATTTAAAAATGTCTTTCCTGAAGGGTGAATGTACTCTACTCTCCAATCTGAAGTGACAGTGCTTGGAGGCCCTTTCTGAGATGAACTGAGCTCTGCTTATTATTTATTTGTTCAGGGAGCAGTGGGGCTTATTGTTTTGTTTTGAGGTTTGGTTTTTTTTGGATCAGTTTCCTTCAGTTTTCATGGGTGCACTAAAAAAACACTGTCAAGTATACAATAATTTGCTCTATTCCCAAGATGAGCTATTCATCTGACAGGAGCAATTAGTTTACAATACAAAAAACACACAAAAAAATGTTTTATTCAAAGATACAAGAATTTTCAACAACAAAATGAATTGTCAGAGGACAACTTGTTATAAATTACAGGGGAACGATCCCAACACCTATTCTCAAGAAAAACTGATTGATTACTTTATTTTTAAAACCCACAAAATTCTAATACAAGAAGGATGTTTTCTATTTCAAGTGCTTTTTCTGACTCAGGGTATAGGTGCTGACATATTCCCAATTGTATAATTATCTGCTCTGCACAGTCTCAATGTTAGTAGGCTGTTTCAGGCTGCTCATTATATTCTTCTTAAGTAATCACAGTAACAATATTTGCATCTCTACTGAATCCATAATTAAAAGTCTTTGGAATTACTTCTAAAAAAGGTGTTTATAGCTACAGTTAAGACCAAGTATACTGTTGGTAAGGATTTTTCTTTTTTTTTTTTTTAAATTTTCAAAGTAGTGTTCTCTTCTATCAGAAATTCCATTTGCATCAAAAATAATTTTAGAACTTAGAACTTGGTACAGAAAAACACTTAAGTACATATCTAAATTTGTCACAATTCAAGATAACGCATTAGAATGTTGAGAGGTTTTGACCCTGTAAGCAACAATTAGACCATCTAGCCTGATACTTTATATAACAAAACTGGGAAATCTAAAGTATTTTTTCCTGTAATAAGTTCTGTAAAGTGTCGTGATCTTGACTTGATAGCTTCAGGTTATGGTGTGTTCATCAGTTGTGTGTTCTTACCTGTAAATGTTAAATATAATCTTTGATTTATGAGATTTAATATTTATCAAAAATTGAGCAGCAATTTTCTTTGAAGGAAAATATTTTCCCATATCAAAGCCCTACACATGGACATCACTGAGTGATCTAGATCATGCTAGCATTCAACTATGTTCTTGTTCTTGTGAATGGTAAATATCCTAGTTGTGTGACTATTAAAAAAATGGACCTTAAACTCCAGTGAGTTCAGGAGACTGATTTTATAAGTCAGAGTTAACCAAACTGATAGTACTGCAGCCAAAGTGGTAACATAATTCTGATGGAGTCTTTCCAATTATGCTTTAATACTGTTAAGATTTTTAAACACATAATTTTTGCTGATCTGCCTTATGTATTTGACTTCATGAGGTCTGACAAGGTATACCAAGTTGTCAGGAACATATAACATAAGAAGTTTTTTTCTATGTGTAACATTAGATCACATAATTACAGAATGAGAACCTTGGATTCGATATACAATCACTCACCAAGAGCTAGAAATTGTAGAATTTTATACAATACAAAATGCTTATAAAACATAAAATGTTTTGTATGTATGATAATGAACGATTCCATGGGTTTGTGTTTGTGTTTTGTTGTTTATTTGCTTATTTGCTTTTTCCTTTGATTTTTTTTTTTTGCCTCGAAGGCATGGAACGGAAGTTTAACAAGTGCACCGGTTCTGGTCCTTTTCCAAGTAAGTTTAACAATTTTTTCTTAAAAAATTTACATTGCCCTCAGTGTGTTGAAACATTTTGTCAAATTTTATCACTACTTTTAATAACAGTAGTAGAAAGCCCTTAGTAAGAGTGATTTTATCCCTACAGTCGTACAATTCAGTGACAATAATAAAGGTATAAGTTACAATACAAGGCTCACAAACTTGCCTGGGAACCTCAGGATGCAGGTTTTGTTCTTCACTGTCCTGCTCTCTTCTAGGAAGACTTTTTTCGCTTGCATGTATGACTGTAATATTCTTATTCCCTTCTGCCCCCGCCCCGTCCCCCAGGTTCCTATTTCACTAGCTTTTGGTCAATACAGCTGAGAAGACAAATAGTACCCTAGGGATTCTCTGGAACCATAAACTGGAGAGAGTTCAAACTGACGGAATATACTACTTCCCTCACTGAAGGTATTCCAAAGAGAGGATGAGCTTTCATTTTAGCTTGCAACCACTCATAACATAAAACAATGGAAGGTAAGGATTAATTTGTGTTTTTCTTTTTTGTTTATTTTCAAAATTTGGAATAAGAAACAAAGGTATAACAGCTCATATGACACAAAAAGAAGCAAACAAACCCCCATCAGAATTAAATGCATACATCTACCCCCCCTCTTGGTCCATTAGTCAAGTTGGACCCTCACTCAATCTCTGTGTAGCCTAGAACATGGGTTTCTAATGTATGCTGTCCTCTCAAGAAAGAGTTGATTGAGGTAGAACACTGGCTTTTTTTTGCCCATGATATTTGTGGCAGGGGGGACAGGGGGGGACTTTGTAAATGGAGTTTACAGTTTCAGATTTCCCCATTCTGAAGGATTACTTATCCTTATTATGGAGGCATTCTGAATCTTCTTAGATAAGCCTACCAGCTACTCATCTCTGTTTTAAAGACCTGATTATTTGATCTAACAGAAATACTTCATTTACTCAGAACTACTAGCAAGTGTTTAATTCTTTCAAGTACAAAATGCTCTCTTCCACTTTATTCAACAAACTCCACTGTGATCCAGCATTATGATTTCTCTGATGGCAAAATGTTATTAAGAAGCAGTCTTTCTGCCACTTCTTTCCTGCTCCTTCTATTTAATTAATCGGTTATTACATGTGCTGCTGAAGATGCTAGTGAGAATCTAAGGTGAAAGAAAATATATGTCCCAAGAGCCAAAAAAACCCACTCCAACCAAACAACAAAAAAAAACCCCAACGACCACCCTCCCCCACTTAAAAAAAAAAAAAAAAAGAATGGTTAGCAAACTCCTAAAATGACGGTCCTGCTAGAGATATCTCAGGTACCACCACCTGCTTGTGTGTGACCACTCCTTTCCAAACTTTGGCGATTTTCATGTTATAAACAGATATATGAGCAGTTCTACATTTTACAAAAAAAGAAAATTGATTAATGCCCACAGCTTGTTATTGACTTCCCATGGAGAACAGACATAATGTTAATCCTTTGAGGATGATAATGGAGTTGGGGTGACTATCTATCAGCCCCGTACTTGAGGAATACTGTGAAAATCAGACTAACACAACCAAAAGAGTGAGTAAACTGAGAGCAATTAAGTTTTGAATTGAAAATGGAATGCTAGCAAAAATAATAGGAAGTATTGCTTGAAGATTTGGAGTAGTTTCGGAAATTTCACCCAAGATGTATGCCTTCTGTTTAGCGTGTTCCCTGTGAGCCTCAATGAAGATAAATAGTCAATAAATAAGTAGTCAATAAATACAAAGGATATGGTGCCTACCACATATTCAGACTATGATAACAACTACTTTTTGAGATGTGAAAAAAACAAAATGTAGTTAGATGTCTGTGAGTTTCATCCTCTACTTTGTTGTGACACACACATGTAAGGCTTGCAGATCCTAGGATGTCTGATAAGGGCATTTGTTTAAACCACACTCCTTTTTTGTCTGAAAATCCTTAAGGATACTAATTCACCAGTTTCAATGAAGATGTGTATTGCTATGTCACCTTCCCACTCTCCTTCTTTAGCCCAAGGTTTGTATTCTGCTTCCCTTCAAACCAGCTGGTAGAGTTCCTTCTACCAGCCATGACTGGTAAAGAAAGCAGCTAAGAGACGGTGGCATTGCCCCACCAGTTTTACACATCGATGAATTCCCTCATGCAGCAAAAACTCTCAAGCAATTCTCCCACTACTTCATTTGCACCTTCTTCCATAAGAGCAATGTGAAATGACCCGATGGCCAGGAATTACAACCTACATTCTTTATGTAGGTACACTTCATGATAAATAGAAGCAACCACATAAGTCAGCCTGTAGCCTTTAGACAACTTATCATGTTTACTTATACAGCAGGAAGAAAGCTTTTATGACCGTTTTGAAGGCAATGGCCTCCAAGAGGAATACTATGAAATGGAACAAACCAAGATATTTCTAAAGCATAAACATGATCATTGACAAAACACTGTCTCTTAGGCAATGTTTTATGAAAAAACTGTTAGATACCTTTCTTATAAATACAAGTAAATAAAAATATGTATATTATTGCATTATAAATAAAAAAGTTAAGATTAATGTAGGCATATCTATATTAGATGTTTCTGACCAGAAATTAATATCTTTCTCACAAAATGCTATTTTTTCTCCTCCCATACAAGATCAAATTTTTTTTTATTCAGAGCTAATAAAACACAAATTATCCTTTTTTTTTTTTTAAAAAAAAAAAAATAAAAAAGAGGTGATTTTTTTTGTTTTTTTTTTACTGTAGAACTTCTAATTTGCTGCTAAAAGTAGGAATATTTTTCTCTGGCAAATTCAGTCTCCCTGGATTTAGAATGTCCTATCACTATGTGCATCAACTTTGTTCAGAGATAGAATAAAAGATGAAGAGGTTCTTGTTTAGTTGCTTGTTTTGTTGTTAGTATTTTTGTTTATTTGTTTGTTTTTTTCTTAATAGGTAACTGTTCACTGCATGATCCACCGGCCATTCTAGCTTAAAAAAACAAAACAAAACAAAACAAACAGATTCTTGGCTTTAGAGGGTTGATAAGGAGACTGACACTTCACAAAAGGTTCCTGTCTTGTATCCAATGAGGAGATGTCAGTGAACCCAACTACCATATGAAAGCTCTGCTACTCTATATCATTGCATTTCAGTCTTTCAGCGCTTCAGAACTGAACATGAGAATTGAAAAAGAGTGGAACAGCACACAGGGTTGTACAAAAAAAGGAAACTAGGTTCCCAGTGAGTTTTTCAACCATTGATTTATTTCCTTCAGTGTTTTAGGTAGTTAATGAAGGATACATGAAGCCGACCCATGTAAAACTAACGTCAGCATAGCAGTTCCCTTTATGAGGCATGTGATCCCTGAAATCTGTATGGTACCTTTGAGGGTTCTGTGTAAGAGAAATATAAAAAAAACCCCAACCAGTAGCCAGGAGACTTAATTTATTTAAGAGTAGTAGGGACTAATTTCCAAGCCGAAAAATCAGAATGACTGAAGAATGGTTTTCATACATGACTGAGGATTGGACAGAATGGCCTTTTTTCTCTTTTTTTTTTCTACTAATGATTAGGCTTAAGAGCCTAAAAAAATATAGAAAAGGAACAACACCCTAAAAGAAATGTTTTCAGCACATCTACAAACTTGTAAATTAGTTGATCACTGGCAACTATCTACAGAAACCTAATTTTAAATTCAGAACTTCAAGTAAAAATACCAAAACGACATGACACCATTTCCTCAGTGTTTTATGAAGTCCCACCTGCTACCACAAATGTAAACCTTTTGTTGCATTTCTGATATTTTTATATGACTTATATAGCTCATGGTCCTTTTTCTGAGGTTTAGATCTTTTACATTTTCTGATAACATACAGCGTTCTTCTTCAAGAGTACGGGCTTATGCTTTAACATCCTGAAGTTCTGAGCAAGTGAGGGAAATATGAAGCCATGAAAATCCATGCAACTCTGCCAGTGAAGAGCTACATTCTGTAAGGAAAAGCATTTCTTGCACTCTCAAAAAAAATTTTTTTTCAATATATTGAGCAAAAAATAATTATTCAAGAATAATGAACCTAATGTATTCTGTAGTACACTATAGCTATGAAATATTTTGCCCCGTAAAAGGTGAAGTAACAGATTTTTTCCTATAATTTGAGCATGTGTTATTATGCTTTTCTAAAACAAAGCATTAGTTTAACTGCTTTATAAGTAAACTACATCAACTTTTTCTACGTCTAGAATTTTAAATATTACAACTTCACAGTCTCTTTTTGACCCATTTATTTCAGCACCCCCTGCTGAACAGCTCAGCACATTATAATTCATTCTCTAAATAGAGTCATGCTTCCATTTATTGTTTGTCATTAAATTGTATATATTCAGATACAACACAAGCAGGCTTTGAAGGCAGAGGTAGCTTAACCCTGACAGCTAACAATGGTATATGTCTGATTTAGGAGTTACCTTGCTTATCCCTAACAGAGAAGTTAATATCTCATTTCGATGCTTGATGTTCTCTTTTCTGATTTATGTGCAATGCATTCCAACCTCATTTGTTTGAGAAATGTCCTTCAGAACTAGAACAGAGGTTATTTATAGTGCTGTGGTGGTGGTTTGTTTTGGTTTATTTTTACAACAAAAGGAATTGTGGTTAGCAGGGAATCAAGGGATAGAAGAAACAGCAAAACTAATTCTGAATATTCCACTTCCAGTACTCAGAGAAAACCCAGTAAAGAGCATGTTGATTTTAGTTATTCTTTGCACCTATCATTTTTTATTGAGTACTCAGCAACATACAGATAAAAAAGCATTGTACAACTAATTCTCATTGGTCCCTTTGTATTCCTTCCTTGTTAGACATATGTGTATACGTATAAGGTATGAATATAAGGCAGATGAGCAAAATTTGTTTTCTCATTTCAGTACAGAAGAAAAATGTGAACTTGTACACAAAATTTTGACATGTGGGAATGATGTGTTTTCTATTCGGTCGAATACAACAAGGCACTTCAAGCTGCATTCTCAAATCTGGGTCAGCACTGCAATTGTGATTTCAACAAAATTTCTGGCTAAGAGTTAAAAATAAGCTTCAACAAATAAAAAAAACCCGCAGAGTTAAAGTTTTCAGAAGTGAATAGCAATGTATTTTCCAATGAGAATCATTAATAGATGGTGCATTTTGCTGAACAATTTAACCTTTTGTTTTGCTCCCAAATACTGATTGGTCCCCTGATAGTTCACCCTGCATGTACATATTTAATTGTCATTTCCCTTTGAGACAAAACCCACATGCAACTCCTGGCGCAGCATGCTCCAGGGACCAAAGACTGTTCAAAGACTGTAAGTAGGGGAAGGCAGCTAACTAGCTAACTAACTAAATAATAATAAATACTCTAAATAACTGGTAATGATGTTGTAAGGCCACAGAAGTGTCATGGAAAGACCCAAGGACACCTAAGTCAGAGCACGGTGTGGTGTAGGCACAGTTGACTTGTCACAGAGGGGCAGCCCCCAGGAGCACGAACATGCCTTTTGCTCCTCCACTTGGCCTGGGAATCACTCTCATCAGTGGAGGATTTTGTTCAGATTAGACATAGTCATTGCTATGTATATAAGCAGCCTCATTAATCCTTCAAAGTGTCCTAAGTAGATGAACTAAACTTTTTAAGCAGGAATGTATGAAAAAAGATGGTTTTAAACTGTTTTAGGTTTTTAGACCCTTTAGAGAGAGCAATGAAGAACCAGTAAGAAGAAAATGAATGTAGTGGGAGGTCAGATGAAACCCCCAGCTGGTCTAGTTTCCCATCATGGCTTGTAGCAGATATTATGTGAAAGCTGACTATGTTTTCTTGACTGAACAGGATCAGGAATAACAAGTATCCATGTCCAGGCTGTGCTGTAGCCTACAAAGGGGTCACCTCACCAGACAGCCACCTTCCAGAGCAAGACAGGAATTCAAGAACTGGGTTTAATAGAATAGGCAGATCTCTGCGCTCTTCTTGAACCCATTTGTACTTTTGTGTGCATGTGCTCACTTAGCATATGACTTAAGATCAAGAAATCAGCAGCTAATAGCTTTTCAAACCTAATGATTAGCTGTAAAACAATCACATTACTCAATAAAAATGGAAGATCTCATAGGAGAGTATCGCTGTGGAATCACATTACTTGGAATTTACAGTATTTGCAAACATTTCTTGGCTGCATTTACTAGTAAATTATGGATTACATGAGCCCGTAAAAAAATAAGTTATTTCAGAACAAGTTGTGATGAAATTTTTTTGATTTTCAGTACTTATGTACTCAATTTTTTTAACTGGAAGGCATTCATTTTGAACGTGAATTAACTAAGTTGCACTGTACAGCACTGAACTGTAATATTCATATTTGGTGACAGAAAATTAGTCAATGCATGAACCAGACATTCATTTATTGTGAGAAATCACTCAGTTGATAAAATTTTTTTGGGACAAAACCCTAATGTAGTCTCTTGGCTTAATTCCAGAGTGGGCTTTTATTTATACAGTTCACTTTTGTATAAAAACTTTGCCAGGAGGTCAGGTCATCATTGTTCTTATAGCTGGTGCAGATTTCTTTAATGTAAACAGGAACTTTAGTGTGCTAGGTAAGCACGGAGGGTACTTCTCCACAGCCAACTATGGGAAAATGACAGCACCTGATGGGAAGTTAGAAACAACAGGCTCGAAGCAATATGTTGAAAGATAAAATTCAGATGCACAAGGCTTGAGACTGTCATCGTACAATGTGTCAACCTAATAAAACAGAACCAAACTTGGCAGGCAATGAAGCTGGCAGCTCCAGGAGCATCCTCAGGGGACAACCCAACTGTGGAGAAGTCACCATTGTGGAAAAATGTTGAATTTTTCAAATCCGTCTTCAAGTCAGAATCATTTGGTTTTATGTGGCCGCTCTTCCTCTAATTTGGAGGAGTAGTATAGAGACCCACAATAGAAGGGAAAGATACATTGATTACTTACAGGGTGTTAGACCTGCAATGCCTGCTATCTCTGCCTCAGTTGTCTTGGCCATGTTCTAAATGTATAGATCATACTTGATTATCCCTTCATGTAGGAATCACTTGACTGCTCCAGGGTGAGAATTCAAAAGCCTTAAAAAACTGTAACTAGGAATTTATAAATACTCCTTTATTAAAGATTTGATAAAGATTTAAACTTTTAAACCTTTTTTTGAATAGTGTAACACTTTTATGTCTATAGCTTATAACCTGGTTCAAATAAGTGTGCTCTTGCTCCTGTAAATCAGCATGAAAATTGATGAATAATGCTAAATATTAAGGTGACTAGTTTATGCATCTATTTACTGAGAAAGAGCATGTATTTATTTATTTTTAACTTGTGACAATTTGGAAAATTATACAAGAACATGACAATGAAATCATAACAACAACTGAATGAAATCCATATGAGCAAACTAAACACAATAAGAAAAGGTTTTGTTTTTTTTTCACAGTGTTCTGCAGGAATAGATCCAAATGGTCTAATTTCTTCCTGCACCTCTTGGACCAGTGTGTCCAATCTGGCACTGCCAAAGCCCCTGCAATGAGCCATTAGGAAACAGTTCTTTCAATAAGAGCTAAACAATAGGAAGCAAATACAAAATTAGGCAAGGTAACCTATTACTTAGTTCTGCTCCCTTTTAAAACATTTCTACAAATATTTTATAATTAATACAAAAATTTCCAGCTGTATTTCATGTAATTACTTACATGACAATAGGAATTAACATCACTTCTACTTTAAAAAAACTTTTTAAAGACTTCATGAATTTTTAGTTCAGCTTTGCCACTGAACTCTGTAATTGCACTGTAGCACAGCATCCCATAACATAGCCATAAAAGTTGCTCTAACTTAGTAAAGTAAAATCTTAGAATGAAAACCTGTCTGTATAGTTTTATTAAAAAAAAAAGGTCCTGCAAAATCCTTAGTGTCATGAAGCTCACTTACTTGTGATTTTTATTTATTTACTGCTAAGATACTCACTGTCTGCTGCCAAACCAAGCTCTTACTTCAATCTGTTATCTTAAATAAAAGAAAGAAAAATATCAATCAATGCCAAAGTAACTCTGAAAACTTCTTGGAAATATTGTTTCATGATTCAAACAGTGCTATCAAAATGAGTAATATAACGGAATTAGATGAACGAGTTAAACTATTTGGAAGATGAGAACATTTGAAGAATAACTGGAGCTTAATGTTTGGTTATACATCAAATTTCCAATAAGACTTAGGAAAGGATATTTCATCTTTTAATGAAGAATGCTCAATCAGACTCTTTTTTGCATTCATTATTACTATTTTTCTTTTGCAATAGTAATAACGGGTGGTCAAGGGTTAGGGCTGGGCTGGCCACTAAATGAATGACAGGTGCTCTCTATTAATCCTTCTCTCTTCTCAAGGGGAAGAGAAAGGGAATAAAGAGAGACTTATGGATTGGAAAAGAAAACTAAAACATCTTTAATGAAAATAATAACAATAAAATGAAATATATACAAATATATACAAAACCAATAATGAACCAAAAAGTCCTGCCTCTGATGTCAGTTACTTCATCATCACCACAGATGTTATGGGGCAGGTGTTGAGGAAGTCCTATAATGGACTCAGTGGCAGACAGGAAATGGATTCAGGAGCTGGATTCTGGGACTAGATGCAGGGATGCACGATTTGGGATCAAAGGCAAAAATGAACAGAGTCCTCCTTGGATATCAGCCTTTGAAGAAAAGAGCCTGACCATTGCTGTTCCTTCAGCTTTTTACTGAATATGACACATATGGGATGGAATACCTCACTGTGCTGTCCACTTCTCCCCACAGGTGCAACCTTTTTTTTTACGGCACCCCGATGTGATACACAAGATTTAGCAGTGACCTAGGTGTCCATAGGAGCAAGTATAAGCAAGACCCTCTCTGCATACCAATTTTTCATAGTAACTACAAACATCAAGCAATATCACTGCTACAAGCAGACATTGCTTGCAAAAATATGCTGCTAACTTCAGAAAGTGCAGTTCCTAAGAAGACGCTTACCTGAAAAGCATAATCATTGAACAGAATTAATTCTGTTCTGGCTCAAACCAGGACAAGGCATAAGATAGAAGCTGTATCAGTGACATTTTAAAAATTAGGTGAAAGATGGTTCCTTTACCAAATTACTGATTATATGAATCTCTATGATACACCTTGAGAAATTAATAGAAAAAAATAATAAAAATATCATGATAATAATTTGCAATTTTCAAACCAATCTCATTTCCTCCAAAAAATGTATAACACTTGTGACAAGAAGTGAGGTTTCTCTTTATGTTCATGAGAAGTACGGAATGTCTAATGTTATGATTTTCCTAAAACATTCAGCAAAGTCTTAGCTGCTCTTTTCCTAGTGAAGAATAACAAGTGGTGTCTATTTGAAAGAACTATGGTGTGAGGGTAAAATCAGATGAACAATTGATCATCTGTTCTGTGAGGGTTTTTATTAGGTTGGATTTAGTTGTGTGTTTTGTACTTTTTTTTGTTGTTTTTTTTTTATTAAAGGATCTGTTGAATAACGATTTTATTTTTCAGAATTTGTATCACACAATTTTTGCTAATGACTTGGGTAATGGAATTAGGAACATGTTTATCAGATTTGCTGGGAAATGAAGCTGTGTGGGAGTTCTAACAGTTTGGAAGGAAAAGGAAAAATTTGAAGTTAATGTGACAAATACAAGAATTGGTGTAAGCACAGTAGTGACAACTGAGTGGGAAACAGCTCCTCAGAAAAGGATCTGGGAATAAGAGAGAACACCAATCTGAATGGCAAAAGAAGGCAAACATCTTACTGGATTACATAAGCTGAAACAGATCCTTGAAAAATTCATGAAGTAACTCTCCTTACTCCACAATGACTGGACTCAATGATCTCGGAGGTCTATTCCAGTCTCAACAATTCTGTGATTCTATGACAAAACCTAATAAGAAAATATATGTAATCTTCAGTGTACTGCTTTTCAGAAATATATAGATCAAATGGGTAGAGACGTGAGTTTAGAAGTGAATAATAATGAAGAGACAAGTCGGCAATGTGGCCTAGGACAAAAGTTTGAGTTCCAGCTAGAGAAATCATAATGGACTACATCGGGGAGCAAGATAGCAATGTCTTTTCCACCTCTATTGCAGATATTAAAAAGAATGATCAGCACAAACTGCAGGAAGAGATATTCAGATTAACTGCCTAATGGTAAATTTAAGAAAGTATAGAAGCAGACATTAGTAAAACTGTAGAGAATAACTTGGGACTGACCACTAAATACTTCAAATATTTTGATTTATATGAAGTGAAAAAGTGTCTAGCTGGTTATACTTAGGGTGAATATAAAGAACAAATTATAGTTTGTAATCAGATTAGATAACTGCCATGATCTACCTTAAAAATCATGCTTCACAGCACAAAATCAACATGCTAAAAAAGTTGAAGTTACTCTTCAAATTTCCCCACACAGTATATACATGTATGATTCAAAATTGTTTTATGAATTCCACTTAGCTCTCTGCAGCAGTGTTTAAATGTGCAATGTGTGAGTCAATTCTTCCGACTGGAAGAAGAATCCTTTGGGACAAAGTCTTTCTTTGGGTTTGATTCAGTTGGAAACTTCGGCATTTAATGCTTTCTGAGGAGCCCTAGGGCATCCCACCATTCCTCCAGCTTTCAGTCCAGAAAGACGTACATTTCCATAATCCCGTGCTGTACCTGTTAGGCGCATAGGCATGTCTCAAGTTCCCTAGGTCATCTTAAATGGCACTACAGACTTACATTCAAGCATAGGTAATCTGAATTCCTTGTGACAATGTTTTGTTATTGAAGTTGCATTAAAAGTTGTCTTCAGCTCACTCTAAAAAGTAATTCCTGTCTTCAGCTATTCCGAGATGTATGTTGTATTGAATGCTATGGATCTGTGGGACAGGAACCTGGCAATTGTTAGCATAAATTTTTTTTGTAGGAAATTTATTCCCAGTGTTTCCTATATCCTAGGTGACTTTAAAAATAATTGGTCAAGTAAAACAGTATCTTTTGCAGAACTCAAGATATAACAAGCTAATGGGCAGACCAAACCATTGCAATCACCTAGTAATTTCAGTATGGGACTGAGAAGCCAAATAAAATATGATACTTTGATCATGGAAGATTCTGGTATGAGGTTATATGGATGGCATTTTTAGACATCTATGATGTTTCTTTTGAACTTTGGTCTTACTCTTATGTTAAGAAAAAATTGTTAAGGTTTGTATAGTTCAGACTGCAATTCAGACTATTACAATCTCATGGATTCCCATATTTAGGGCTGATTTCATAACCCATCTGTTTGGAATTGATCTGGTACTGTCCCAAAGGAAATGCTAAGTTCTATCTTGCTCCTAGTATAAGAAATCAAAATTATCAGAAATTAGAAATCCTGTGCTAGAACTTGGTCAAGGGAATAAGATCACGCTCCGATCAGATATATCTGTTGTGGGAAATGAAATAAATTAAACACTGTATTGGAAAATCCATGTTTTTTACAAACAGTTATGAGGTTTATTAGCAGGTGTATTTAAATTTAGATAACATAACACCTGTACAGAAGCTAATAGGATTTCTAGATTTAAATTTGAAATTAGGGTTTTTTTTTGTGAAAAGCGTTTTAATGGCTTTCAACTGAAGCAGGATTTTCCTGTAAAATGAAGTTAATGCCAGCAACTCCTTCAATGGTTTAACAAACTGTGACAAGTCTAACAGCACATGTGGTGTTTTAATTAGACATCATAGTAGCAGGCAAATTGATCTCCCCTTGCTTTTTCTCTCAAGTGTCAGTTAGTTTAAGGTGAAGCCCCAGAATGATTTCTGCTCGGGGAAGTGGAATTAGAGCAGCAGCTCAGCTCTGGCCATGAACTGAGTTTGTGTGTCATTGCTGAAGCTAATAAGTTTCCTTTCTCAAGCGTGTACTCGTGCAGCTGAATGGGTGAATGTCAGTAACCACATGCTGAGATCCTGCTTAGTAGAACAGAATATTAAATACTTCTATGGTCTGCTGTTTTCTAGGTCAAACTAACAATCATCGAGCTGTATGTGGATTGGATTCTGAAGGTGCCGAATTGCTTCTCTGCTGTCAGGAGAGACAGGGGATAAACCAGCCCTCAGCCCCACTTTTGTATGTCCTCGATGTGTAATAGGATTGAGCTTGTTGTCATTTAAAAACCTGAAACTGCATCTGCCTGATATATAGTGATTTCTATACGGTAGTGCTACTGAAACTAAAACAGCGGTTTGTATGGAGCAATTTAAATCAGCCTCACAGCTACAGGGATGACACGGAGACTGAGCAGACATTGGCTTATCGCAAGCTGCTGCAGCCCAGTCTG
This sequence comes from Baryphthengus martii, assembly GCA_013396935.1. Lineage (NCBI taxonomy): Eukaryota > Metazoa > Chordata > Aves > Coraciiformes > Momotidae > Baryphthengus > Baryphthengus martii. Next base: position 31,945 of record VWZK01022041.1, on the reverse strand, counting down.
GGTATTTATCTGTGCTGGGGAAAAACACAAAACAAGCAGTCACTCTATTCTCTCTCCCTTTCGTTCTTTTATAGGATAAAGGAAAAACCACCAACACAATCCACATCAAAGAGGTATAGTATCCCTTTGTGGCTTTAAGTCCACTTTCCAGTACTGGTCCTTATTTTTATCTTTATGCATTTTAAGAGCAAAAGGCCTAGTCACAAATATGTTTGATGGTATATATGACTTTAGTAATACACCTTTTTCACAATAATCCAGTGGGCAGAGTACCCTGGAAGCAGAGGTATGGGTTGATTTCTCTGCTCTCTGTGTAAAGATTCAAACCTCTCACTTCCCAGAAGTATTCCCTAATCAGCAGCTGATGAAATAAAATACTTTTGTAGGGCTCCTGAAGCTGCCCTATTGATCAGTGAGTGTGTACGAAGCCATTTTAAGTTGTAATACTTACTTGCAACTGCCATAGAAACCAGGTAGGTGACAAGTATCAGTGCACACCTGTGTTTCCTGCACAATATGTTGTCAAAATACAGCTAAGGTGCACTTGATGTCAGGAAGTTAGAAAATACTCCCAGGAGTATCATCTTCAAGTTACCTTTAAAAAATATTAACATTTTAAGAGAACAAAGAAACAGCCCGGTGTTTGTCAAGGGGAGAGAAATTATATTCTAGTATTTCTCCCTATTATTTATAATTTTACCTTGTGATTTAGACCCTACTGGGACCAAGGACTGTGACACTCTGAGTTTCAAAACTAAGAGTTCTAGTGTGTCTCCTAGTAACTGAAAGCATCTGGAAATTTCTCAATGAAGGAATGGAAAGCATATTTTAGATATGTTGCTACCTAAGAAAAAAAATTGGGAGAAGTAATATCGTACTATATAGTAATGTCACTATGAATTCTATCTTCTTTCAGCATAGCTACTTCACTTCTTGTGGTAAAATAAATATTTTTTGAGTTATAAAAATAATGAACTTTTTTTGTTATGTGATAACTTTAGCTAGATCATAGTGAGATAGGATTTTTTACAAGAGATGACTGAAAAATACCATATTCAGAATGTTTTGAAGGTTGTGTCTTGAAATTTCGTTTTAGAGAATATTATCATATCAAAAGCATTTTGAAGTCCCATCACATTCCAATAAATGCCTCTATTTATTAAGAAGTTTTATATACTTGCATATAATAAGTTTTTAAAGCTGCAGAAAGCTTAACAAGGAAATTAAATATTTCTGTTATCTAAATAATATATTGCAGCATAATTCTACAAAATTTCACTTCTGAGAATATTTTTTTTATATATGTTTTCTAAGTAAGTGGATTCTTATATTGAGTCTTACTTGTCTTTTAGCACATTTTGCAAAGCATAAATATTGCTGAGTTCCCAACAAGCCAGGGCTGAGGTCAGAAGCAATAATCAGCTTGATAATCAGCAAATTTTAAAGCAGGTCGCCAAATGCAGGTAGTGTTCCATGTAATGTGAATTTCAGCAAAATTCCTAAACTGTTTCGGTTAGAAAGGTGAGATTACTTCACTTACTATTTCTCTTGTACAGCTAGAAATAATGTATACGGTATTATAAGGAAGGTCTAGATACTGAAATAGTGTATTTTGTCCAGCTGAGATGGAGTTAATTTTCCCCATAGCAGCCCTTATAGTGCTGCTGATGGAAAGTAGAAAATAACTCTTCAGCTTTACTTTGGTTTCATGCGTGGCCTTTGCTTTTATTAAATCCACAATTCTTTTTTTCCATCTTTTTTTCTCCCCACTGTGTCCTGTTGAGGAAGGGAGTGATAGCGTGGCTTGGTGGGCATCTGGCATCCACTCAAGGTCAATCCACCACAAATAGATACAAGAATAGAACTACCTCTACACAGTTTCACAAAGGCGAAAATACTGGTTTGCATCTTAACCTTCAGAAATGACCTTTTAGAGACAAAAACGTTTTTTTTGTTTTAGTTCTGAAGGTTCTTGATTTACACCTTAAAGTCCATCAGTACAGATGTTCTTAAATAGAGTAGTAGTTGCCTGGTGTTGTAAAAATGATAGGTTTCAGCTGGAAAACAGCTTTTTCTTTCTGCAGGAAGCACATAGTGTATTGCTACCAATCCACAAGGCTGTCCTTACTGGCTGCAGTCAGCATTGTGTGCTGGGTCATGTTCCTCAGTCACCCACATCAGCCACCCAAAGAAGCATTGTGCGACTCCTATGTGACCTCATTGCATCTGTGTCCTTTCTCCTCCCTCTCAAGGACTTTGACAAGGTTGATCCTTGTCCAATACCACTTCCAGTTTGAAGCTGGTGTTTTATTCAGATACAGCGTGAGAAACACAACAGCTCTTTTGTGCTGTGGCACAAGCATACTCTTAGTGGTGCTTCACTCTCTTGCTCGCAAAACATTGAGTTGCAAATTTAGTTACAGGAAGTACTGAGATAGTCACTACCATGGCAATGTTCAAGTCACTCCAAAATATTTTTTTTTTTTTTTTTTGTGTTCCTAACTGCGTTATGAAAGCAGATAAATATTAAATAATTCTCACAGCAATATTTCAAAAGGTGGGCTGCTCAGCTACTGGGTGAATTAGAATATATGTATTTATAGCTATGTCTGGAAATAGTAGTGAGAGAATATTTCCTAAAGCACCTCATGCCTCTACTTAGCTTCTGGTTGAAGTAAAGGTAGAAAAAGTAAAATACTGATTCAAAAATTATGTTGAAAGGTCTTTCTGAAGATATTTATACATTATTTGAATTTAAGGTAAACTTAGCTCAGACCTTATAAAATTCCTAATAGGATATGTATTCTCAAGAGAGAATGTTTCAGAGCAGAGTGCTTTTGTCTAGGTGGAGATTCTTTTTTATCCTGAAATGGTCATCCATTCTTAAAATATCCCAAATAAATCTACATATTTCCCTAAATACTGTTACTGCTTATTGTTCATCCATATAAAGACACTGCTTATAAGCCCATGTTAAGATTTTATTTCAGTCTCATAAAAAGTAATCCTATTTTTCCAAATATGATAAAGAGTATCAGCAGATAAACCCTGGTTTCAGTAAATGTTATTTTCTAACTTGCTTTCTCTTCCAAATCTGTTTTGCATTTCCTTTGTTGATGAGTTTTACAGATTTTTTTTCTTTTCTATTGTTAAAGGCTTGTTTGGGTTTTGCTGTTTTGGTTTTTTATTTTATTATTATTATTTTATTTTATTTAAGGGACAATTTTAATTGAAGACAAAACACTACTTGCCACAGAACCCTTTGCTTACTTATCAGGTGCCCTATGCCTGGATGCTAGAAGTTAAAAAGGATTTCACTGTCTTTATATCTCTCTTTCTTTTTCCATCATTAGAAGTCCTATAAAGAAGAGTGTATGCCACCTACCTAGGTAATTAAAAAGGTCATAGCTGCTATAGCTGTAAACCACAAAGGAAGGCATTTTCAAAGACAGAAAGAAGAATCCTTTTTGAACCCAGAGTAGAACAAATATATAGAGAACGGCTTTTTTTGTATAATCGTGTCTGTGCTGCCTCATCAGCAATCCCGTTATCCCTCACTAAGCACTTTAGCACAAAAACAAAGGGACTGAAGGTTAACCTGTGTGTTTAAGTTTACAAACAACTCCATAAAAATATGTACTTACTTTACTATAAACGAACATAAATTTCAGTTGCCTTAAATAAGAAATTAGGAGTTCAAAGAAAGGTTGCAAATTTTTGTAGATCTGACTTCAAGGAAGAGAAGATAAGGGAGTGCAGAACGTGAGATATTCAGCTGTAATCTAATAGGAAGTGTTTATCTTCCAAAGTTTAAAAAAATGCACTCACTCCTTGTGGCTTCCATTTGACACTGTTTCAGGTTTGTTAGAGAATAATTTCTGCTATGATTACCTGACAACAAAAACCTTTCCTCAGAGTGGTGTATCTCTGCCTACTGTTAAAAATGGATTTCATCTATGTTTGTCAACAGTATACACAGCTCAAACTGAGAAGCCTTACAGTCCACTGATATATTTTCTCCTTCAGATAAGCAAACAAACAACCAAAAAAAAAGAGAGATATTTTTGTATGTTGCTGAGGTTATGTAAATAACCAGCAATTTTACGTTCCATAGCTTCATCAATGATATAGATAGCTGTTTTCTGCATAGTTCACTCAGTACGGTTGATATAGAACATATCACAGAAGCCTGCATAAGAAAGTTTTTGTCCATTATGGGGTTGGCTACTTTTAATTTCTAGAGAAACTCCCAATCGTGTTTAATAATCCTGGCTGGGATGTTTTCTTCCAACAACTCATAGTCAGTACCTATGCAAATATAACACAACACACTTACAATACAAACCACCAAAATTTCTTAAAAGAAAAAGGTCTTAATGTAATGTGCTTTACATTTAATCTACAAATAATTCCTTTTAAAATTATCTGTTCAGAGACTGCAAACAGTAGAGGACTCACTGTTCATTGTCTCCAGTGAGATGATCTCTCTGAAGAGTGCTGATTAACATTCTTTTAAAGAGCTCAGCTTGTTTCAATGAGAATCGTGATTGCTTTTTGATATGGCAGCTGCTGTGAGTATTTACACTTCTTCCCACTTCAGATGTATGTTGCTGGAGGCTTTACGGCCGCATCCAGGCATGACTTAAATGATCTGAAGTCATTTGTCACATATCCTGGAAAAATTAGAAGACTTAATGTGGAAGGATTTGAGTGAATAATTTTAAGTGGATAACTTATTCAGAAAATGTAACCTCTTTCTTGCTCAATTTCTCTGTGGACAGTGGTTTTAGGAATGTGTTTTTTTAAAAAAGATTCTATCTTATACTTTTCCTTTCCATTGTACGAATATGATATTAATTGGTTAAGATGAGTTACTTTTGCTTTATGATTTAGTATTTTTATTCCCAGGAGATTTAGTATGTCTATGAGTCATTGAATGTAGAAACAGATGCTAAAAAGAGCTATCTTCCAGATAGTCATGTTTAAATCTTATGTGGACGTAGCAGATGTCTAGCATACTTACCACTTTACATGACCAACTGTCTTTCCCTATTCAATAGTTCAAGCACTGATGGTTTTGAGTGAGAATAACTGACCATCACAAGAGATGGAGCCCAAAGTCATGAGCTAAAATCAGTGGACATTTTTTGACATTTCTGGACATTTTATGGACATGTTACAATGGTGGCCCATTGACTGAGGGTATATTATCTGCATACTATATCAAAGGATTCTAAGTGGGGGATAATTACTGAGAATGTATTGGATAATGTGAGAAGAAGAAGGGACGCGGTGAAGGAATTCCTTGTTTTGCTTTGCTTGCATGAGTGACTTTTGCTTTACCTATTAAACACTATCTCAACTCAAGAGTTATCTCACATTTACCCTTTTGATTTTCTCCCGCATCACATTGTGGAGGAGTGAGCAAGTGGCTGGATAGAGCTTAGTTACTGGCTGGGGTTAAACCACAACAATAGCAAAGAACTGAAACAGGGAGAAGGAAGGCCTAAACCACACAAACTCCAGTTTTAAAAATATAGTTTCTGGTTGAAACACTGCCCAGCAGTATGAATCTCAGGCTTCCCGTGCAAGATGTCTGTAAAACAGTCATTTATGTATTAGGTTCATATGCAAGAAGGTATTTTAAAAAAGCAGAAATCAACCCATGTACTGGGAAAGTGGTGGCATTTTGTAGTGGGAACACATTACTCTGGGAGATGATTATTTCCATCAGATTTGCCCAGCAAAAGCAGAGGGAAGATAAAGGTATGATGCTTTCTTTTATCCATAATTCAGTGTCTGGATCACTGATTCAGGATATTAAAAGTGTAAATCCCTTTTCTACCTGTGGTGATCGAAACCTATAAATAATTGGTAGAGTGGTGGTATTTGTGATAAGACCTTCTTCATAGTTTTTATGAACTTTTAGTCTTCCTCCTCTCCAAAAGTCTAACTCCTTTCCTCGTGTATCAATTGTCAGAGCACCAGTTTTAAAATTATTTCAGGAACACTTTTCATTTATGAACGCATTTGCAGGAATGTCACATTAGTTTCCTGTGAATGTTTTTACTGATAAAAAAAATCACTGACCTGACTACACGCAAAAAAATGCCTTTATGAAGAGATCACTACTGCCTAAGTCCAGGTTTCCTCAGGGGAATATGGTGTCAGAATGGAGAAAGGACAGTGCTGTCATGCTACTAAAATGCCATAGCTGCAAACCACTGCTACTGTATGTCACACAGCAGATACAAAAAGCAACACTTCAGAGGGTAAGAATGGTGAGATGTTGTTTGGATAATGCAACAGTGCATTCTAAGATTGTCGTTCACAATTAATTCAGCACCAGTGGTTGTCTAGACAAGTGTCATCATATTTTATTTACCTCATGCAACACCACTGCTCCTTCTGAGAAGCTCCTTATTTCACACTTCACAGTTTGTCCCATTCTTTGTACTGTTCAACATGAACAGCAGGAAGTCGGCCCCCACAGAGACACTTGTTTCACCTAGTGAGAAAGCGCATGTATTACTGAGAAAATGGTATGATCTGGGCTATTTTAAAGATTTTCCTTCACGCTAGTGTTTCATATTCATATTATTTTTACCTTTTAGGATTAACATTGCCTTTGAAGGAAGAGAGGAGATTATCTAGGTAATTTTCATCAAATTTCACAGCTACTGTTGTTTTTTTTGTACCCTCACTCTCAAGTTTTACAACTTCCGATTTTAAGAGTTTGCCTTTTCTATTTCACAGTGGTAAACATGGTTTCTTTTTGTTCTTTTCTGCCTCCCACTTACTCACACATGAATAATTCCATTTTCTTGTCTGCAATCATATACATTCAAGCTAAAACTGGTAAAATGCATTCACCCCTTCTACCTTATATATCACCTCAGCTGATCTTGAATTCTTGTATTATCTTCCTCATTATTTAATAGTAATAAATGTTCAAAGTGCTCTAGAGTCCAAAACTTGTCTTCAACAAGGACCTAACTATGCTATTTTGGTGTGAACTGAAGAAAAAAAGTCTTTTTAGGTTGATGTGGACAAACAGAAGAGAGACAGTATAAGGAAATTAATCATATATGTAATAATCTTTTTCTTTTTTTCTTCTGAGAAGTCAGCAACAGAATTGAAAGTAATGCAGTTAATACCAAGATGAAATGTAGGCCAGACACAGGGAAAGCATGTGAATTATCATACCAAAAGAAGTAAAATACAAGAGAGTTAAGATAAACATCACCATACATTTGTAAGTATAATCTTAGAACTTTAGCAATGCTTTTATTTACATTGGTTATCTTAAGTTACATAGCTTTAGGAAGAGACAATTTTTAAGAATTTTCTCTTTCTGAGAAAGTTCATTATATATATTGCAAAGATTAGATTTAGAATTTGATTAAGAGATGGCAAATGAGCATTCAAAATCGAGTCTGAAATGTTGTGCCTCTTTTGTTCCACAACAATTACTGTATGCATAAGAATGTCTCAAATTGTTAGTACACGTAACGGAAATCAGACAGCACGATCTATTCTGTATTACACATTTTAATAAAATCTTCAAGATATGAACCAAATTCAGCTAGGTCAAAATATTACCTCTACATTAACATGTAAGCCTTGACTTTGTGATACAAAAGATATGAGGACTGATAAGCAGAAGTTCTCATTTCACTGGTATTTCTGGTACCATTCCCTGATCATAATCCCTTTACATGACAGAGATGGAAGACTTCCTTTTAATTCTCCTGTAAATATATTTCAGCCTTGTACCTCAAAAATTATGTATGCGTGTGTGTATGTACGTGTATGGCTGCATCTGTGGAATAAAATCTCAGGGATATATAACAGATAGGTAACAATTTCTTGCAGTGTTTTTACTTTTAAGTTTTCTGATACATATTTCGGCTTTTCAAAAATCATTACATAGGGCCTACATTAGGTATGATACACTTAATAAGGCTTGGATGAAGCACTAACATCTAGCCACTTTGAAAGAAAGCTCTCATTAAAACTCAAAACATTTTAAACCAGAAAGATTATTCTGTCATCAGATGTGACATATGAACTACTTTTAATTTCTCATTCAATGTATAGAGATTGATTCCTAACTCTAGTTCTATAAGATCCATTTCTATTACTGCTTATTAGATATTCAAATATATTTTTCTTGTTTTCTCCCATGCTTCATTCTTTAAAAATTACTTCACAGCTACCAAATAAGCATCTGCCTTTGCTATGATGTCTACCAAAAGTCTTTACAACTGTTAGGTGGATAGAAATCTGTCTGAAAAGCAAGGTCTCTTACTCATGAGGAATCTCCTTTCTCAAATATTAAGTGCAAGTTTGATTGAATATCAGTCTAAACCAAGTGGGAACCTTCCAAGAGAAAACGTGGAAATACAGTTTCCTAATGGCATTATACTGCTGCTCAACAATCTTTTGCACTTCTGTAATCTTGTGGCGTTGGGAGACTCCTGAGGTAAGCTCATTCAGGGCTGAGGACCCTCTGCAGCATCACTGGTGACAGTGATGTAATTTCCGTCAGGGGGATTGGGTTCAATACTGGCTTTGCAGATACTTACACATATTTCGGTTTATTGTTCCTATTTTCATTAAAGTTGTTTTAGTTTTCTAATCCATAAGTCTCTCTCCCTTATTCTGTCTCTCTTTCTCGTTGAGGTTAGCAGAGACCATCAGTTGTAGGTCTAGTGGATGATCCTGACCTTAAACTCTGACATTGTGAAATACTCTGCAAATTAAATTCAATATCTTTTTTTTTGGCAAAACTAGCCAATTAGTAAACTTAATTTCCATTGGAATAGTCTTGCCCATTTTCCCTGTTTAATTACTTGTTAAACTCTGAGTAACTTTCAGAAATGCTGTTAAGATTAACATATAGAGCTGGCAGATGAAAACAAATTCTCACTGTGCTAGGTGCTTTACCAATGGGTGGTGAAAGACTGACACTGCTTCAGAAAACGTGCTATTGATAAGGAAAGATGCATAGAGTGAGAAAAGGAAATCTGATTTTAATGAAATTAAAAAAACACATCTAAAATAAGGATATAAATAGACTGTAAAAGGTAACCCTGTTCTTTGCGATGTATTCACATGCTTTCAGTGCATATAATTATCTTAAAAGATAAGTGAATAACAAGCATATATACAGGAGTTGAAGTGAAAAATAATTCACTTCTGCTCTACTTTTTGCTCATTCCCTCTCTTTTCAGTGCATCTCAAATTTCAGCTGTCTCAGACTGCCTGTGTTCAAAAATCCCGTTCACATAACCAATGAAAAAGTGAACTGAGAGGCTTTGATGACTGTGATATATTTATTCCTGGGTTTTAGGATTCCTACAAACAGACCTCAGCTCTACACTGCCATACCTGTTCTGTGCATACATACCACAAGCAACTGGTGGAATGGAAAAAATTGAAAGGGTAAACAGTAACATTTATGTTGTAATAACTCCCCCCAAGAAATACTGCTTTATAGAAATGTGTTACTATTTCTGATTCAATCAGTGAATCTAAATGAAACACAAACATCTATTTCAAACCTGTCTTAGCATGCAACAAGCATTCTTCTGTTCTGCTGCACACTGTGGGTTTAGTCAAAGTGGAGACACAGACTGGAGACCTTGAAGGAGAGGCTGAGAAACACAACAAATTCCAGTTCTTTACAAAAACACACCTTGGTTGTGGACAAATGCTTGGCCACAGTGAACTTCATTTTAAAGTAGCAATACTGTCAAGAATATCTATTCCTATTAGGAATCATGAAGATATCATCTCACTTTTCTCAAAGGTAGCTGGCAAAACTAATTAAGCAATAGTCATCTTGTTCCTTCTGGCATAGCAGGAAAATGCACCTCTGTTTCAGACACATGAAGGTCAGAGCTGGCTTCTCTTAAGGAAGGCTGACCTAAGGATTACAGATACTATTCTGGCTGCTCATACTACATTGATCTTATGCACTTAGTTTAATTATCCTTATTTCTGCTGAAACTGTGTGATAGACACATAAATGTATTCTGTGTACAGACTAAGTAAAACCTGTCTCTCAGTATATACTGTCATGTTTTATGCCAAATATTGACTTGAAATTTCCAACATGTAACTGCATGGGCAAATATCAATAATAGGCGTATCACGTCTTTAATGTTTGCCTTATTTAGATGCAGTTTATTGTTCATAACAACCAAATTTAGTCCACAATGTTGTCAAGAGTTAGAAGCATCCACCTACATTTTTTAATAGAACAAAGAGAACAGCTAACTCCCATACTTATATGAATGACGTAAATAGGTCATTCTATCTATTTTCATGTTTTCTTCTCATGTGGAAGAGCCTAAATGATATGGTATGGACATGGACATTTATAATAACATGGACATAGTATAATAATGAAAGTATATTCATTTGCAGAACATCAGGTCTACAAATGTCAACGTGATGAAGTTAATTTTTCTAAAGTGAATCGTGATTTTTACCTTCTCGGGCTTGATATTAGGCAAAGTTCATGCAAACTAAGTAGCTTTGTCCAAATTCTAAATCATATTCTTACTCAGCAATACTTTATTCTGACATAAGAACAGCTCTTTGTGGCATTTTACTGAGATCACAGTCTACTGATAGAAGAAAGTCACCAGTACTTACACCTTTATTTATTTCTGAATTTCAGTCCATTTATATCAGCAATGCACTTGCTGTTTCTACCCTTCTGCTAGCCAAAAGCCAACTTGTTCTGTTAAGCATCTAAAAACAACTTCTTAGAACTTTATCTTTTCTCTCCAAATTTTTATATGCAATTCCATTTACTGATTTCATGCGTGGAAAGTAAAGAAATTTAGTTTAAACAGATCCTTATTCTTTCCCCAAGGTTTCTCAGAGATTCTAAAATGTTTCTGTGTTTGGATAAAGAATTATTGCTGCTGAATTACAAGTTGCATGTTATTGAATTAGAAGTCATATATTAAGAGTGGGTTTATTAGGGCTATATATTTTATGGCAATACGATATTAGTACTTCTGATAGGAAATACGTAAAGAAGATGAAAAATTTCATGAGAGATTTGCAAAGAAAATGAATATTAATAGTTGATTGAGACATATCTATTTATTTGTCTCGGTGAAAGAAACCAAGTCATCCGAGAAGCTGAAAAGATATGTTTCTGGGAGGCACGTAGTCTGGGAAACTTACTTATCCTCAAAGCACTTTTGGTGGTATTACTATTTTTATTTCATATGTTATGCTTCCTTGATTCACCTAAATGAAGAGAGAATCTTGTGTTTCAAAGGTTCATTAGTGGTACCTAATCTGCCATGGACTTTGGAGTGTTAAAGAATTGAAAACGCATTTCATAGGTATGTACGAACTTTTTAGTAAATAGTTTCCTGAGCAGATGTCTACTTGATAATTGATTATTCATTTTATGCAACCATTCTCTGGAGCCAATAGTCAAGTCATTGTAGGATTTTTATAATGGTAAAATAAACTGAAAACAAACCATGAAAAACAGCACTGGGTGAAACAGAGATCTAAGGATGAAAAAACATAAACATCCTTAATGCATTTAAGACAGAAAAAAAATATTTGTAAATGTCAGATAATGAATATCGTTATTTGCTTGATACTACTGTATGGGTTTAGTTGTCCTTCTAAAGAAAATATTTAAGCCCTGATTCTGAATGGTTTAGGTAGTGTGTTGGTTTCCCAAATCTAAATATCTCACCCCTAAAAACTGAAAAGGATTCTTACTGCCAATGTTCAATTGATACTAAGCTACATAGTACCTAGAGCCACTACGTATTTGCATTTTGACAGTAAAATGTGCTTAGGGAGGTAAACCTGTTTCCAAATATGCATGTCCATGCTCTCTAAATTTGATACTTAGTAATAAGAAAGGCCTTGGGCATTGTGAATATGTGCATAGAAATCCACTGTGCTTATCATGAGAGTCCTATTATGCTTGCAAAGCAAAACTTTACATTTTCCAAGCAAGCTGCTCATGCAAAGACCAATTATGTATCACAGTGGATTGAATCCATATGGCCCATGTCCTCTTTTTCAAACTGGGGGCCTAGCCCCAAGGTTGTGAGCAATATTATCACAAGTGAAGTGTAGCCAGGCATCTTTCTCCTACCGACTTCCTATTTATATCATGTTACTAAGAGTTTTAATGTAGGTATTTAGAATACATGTTGAGCTTCAGCATGCATAGATGATGCTAGTGGAATGAGATAGATTCATGTTGTGTTTCTTCAGAATGGTTAGTAAAGCAGTGGCTGAAAGACAGAAACATTGGTGAAATAATATGGTTTCAAGTATTCTCAAATGTAAGAAAGATTTTTATTGGAAATATTCTGATTACAGTTAAATATTCTCACTGTATTTTTTGGAAAGATCCAGTAGACGTATCCACTGCCAGAAGACATGGAGCAGCAATTCTATTCAGCTCAAGACTTCACCCCAGAGGTAAATGTCTCAGATACATCTAAATTGCTGGATTGTCTAAACCCCTCTTTTTAACTCTTTTGATGTCTGACATGTTGCGCTCTTCTGGCTGCCCATCTGAGATGGTCAGAAATACCAGTGACCAGCATTTCTACTACTTTTTGCTAATCCAGATTATGATGCTAAATTCTATAGAATAAAGTTTTCATTAGTGTTACTGCGAGTCAATAAAAAGACTGGAGAATAGACTAGCTGGAGAACAGGGAAAGAAGTTTGAGTATTTATTTGTTTCTACTATATTTTATATTCTGTGGAGAAATTCACTCTATTAAACTAAGAAAATTCACAACTAAGATTAAATAGTGACATATCCTCTTGAGTATATATTTTCCTTTATCTTTCCCTCAACAATAAGAGCTGGCATATGAATAATATTTTCTACCTTCAGAGTGCTCTGGGGTGATTTATTTAGTGCAAGTTAAACTGTGAATCTTGCTTAACTACACTTTTCAAACTTCAATCTCCATAATTTGCACCAGATAGGCAACCTTTATTATGAAACAAAGAACTAATATTAGCATTCCCTTGAAAAGCTGCATACCACTGAGATTTCATTATCAGGGCAAAAATGCTACAAAAGTAAACATAAATAATGCAAAAGCATTGGTCAAAATCTGATCTAATTTCACCAAATGATTCTTTACTGTGCAAATAGTTTTCTAAAAGTCAAAGAAACAAACTGTCATTAAATGCAAATCTTTCATTACCTGGCCTTTAAATTAATATCATGTAAATAAAAGTAATAAAAAATCCACAGCATTCTCTCCCCCCTAAAAAAAAAAAACAACCAAACCTCAACCAAAATTAAGAGAATACATTTTATGATGTATAATTCTCTTATTTTTTTTATTTTTTTTTTTTTTACTCACTTCTGGACTCATAAAATTCATTAATTCACAGGTAGACAGCCATCAGCCAATTGTTATAGAGCATTTAAAAATTGTGATATACATGTAATTTTGGTTTTAGTTGTGTTAAGTTACATTAACAGTTAACAACGCTTAACTGTCATTTACAAAAATCTCAGAAAAAAACTCCATGTTTAATATAGTTTTCAGTTTAGAAATATCAATAAAAAAAGTTCCTTTAGCATAGTAAGATTGAAAGCTGGTTTCCCATAACTTCACATTGCCAGTAAATGAAGGAGGTGATACTGCTCATGAGTCAAGAAAGAAACTCAAAAAAGGCTTGTGACATCTACAGATGAATATAAGAGTTCAGAATGGTGGAGGAAAAATCTTCGTTCTGAAATATATCTACAGACTGGAAGTAAAGATCCTGAAATGCTACAGGAAATTCAGTTTAGCCTTTCTGTCTTAGTTTTCAGAGAAATGAGTTACAGTCATAACCTCCATATATGTCTGCCTATTTGTCTTTTAATCCTTCTAATAAATCTGATCGCTTAAAATAAGTTCAAGTCAAAAAGAAACATTACATGCTATACTATCTCACCTCTGATCTGACCATAACACTTGGCTTTGTAACAGTAGATATGAAAGTGTGTTACAGAGGAGGTTAGTATTGTTTCTGTAGCATAATAGATCAGAGCTTGAAAGGTCATCTAGCCCACACTACAGATCCAAGGCAAAATCAGTTATAACTAACCTACACAAGACACATACTCATCTAATCTGTTCTAAAAAGTCTAGAGTGATGGAGAGTGGATACCTTCCCAGACAATGTACTCTGCTGCAGATCTGTCTTCAAAGTTGTCATTCTTTCTAAATGCCTCCCACAGTCATCTTTGATGAACTCCAAGTCTCTTATTTCTTACTCTGTCTTCAGTAAAAAGAAAAAAAAAAAAAGGATTTTATTCCCTTCTCCTTGCAGCTCCCCTTTAGAAGACTTTTTCTATATCTCACTTTAGTCTTTTTCTGTCTAGACTAGGTAACTCCAATTTTCCAAGTGATTCCCATTGATCATCTCTATTACTATCCTCTAGACTATCTTCAAACGGAAAACATCTCTCTTTAAACACAACCTCTTAAACCTCAACTTCCAGCTATAAGGTCCTAATGCTTATAAGTGGAATGAACAGAGTATCTTGGATGTAACACAGATATTTTTTGCATTCATACACTTGTACATGATGATTACTTACGTGGAAACATCATATCATTAACTGATTGGAAATAATATATAGAGCTTTTACTGATATGTTTTAACACAGGGACTGGGAAGGAGAAATCTGCTGAAGTAGAGATCTGATTCTGTCTGCCACTATATGCCCTAGGTTTAAGTGTAGGATACTCTTCCCTGTTTTCCTTTGGGTATTGGTGAGTAGACAGGTTTTTTTGATCAAAAATGAATGTCACAGAATCACAGAATTATTGAGGCTGGAATAGACCTCTGAGATCATCAAGTCCAGCCTATGACCTAACACCACAACATCCAGTAGACCGTGTCACTAAGTGCCACGTCCAATCTTTCTTTAAACACCTCCAGGGATGGCAACTCCACCACTTCCCTGGGTAGTCCATGCCAGCGTTTAATCACCCTTTCACAGACAGCCCAGTTCATGTGCAGCCGCTCTGACACCTCCTCTCCCCAGCAGCTGCCTCCAGGCCGTGCTCTCTGAGTTTGGTGGCCCTGAGGCCTTCAAGCTCTTCCCACTCATTCCGTTCCATTGTCGTCAAGGCCACCTAGTGCTCACACAGGCTCAGAACAGGGAGAGCATTCAGACAGAGATAAGGTTTAATAAGAATATAGGATAAATTGAAATGATTAGACATAGGGCTGGTCAGTGCAGCTGCTGCATAGTGCACCATTTTCACTGAATCCATTAGTAAGAGTTCTGCTGGCTCTGCTCTTTATCCATACCTTCCTGTATAATTTGGTCAATGAAATAATATTAACTTGTGTCTGAAATACCTACTTTCTGAAAAAATCCTCTTCATTCTTACATGATCAATCTCTTTTATGTAAAAGAATATTATCTAAGAGATATTAAATTTATATAAAACTGAAGAACACAGCATATGATGCAAATGTATACTTGGAATAATACAACCTGTGAAACTTAGTAAACATTAATATTTTCCTTTGATGTGATATAAAACTAAAAGATAACCTGTTTTCACAATATATCAGTTAAATATTTCTCTTTAATGTGTTCAGACTGAATGAATTCAAACAATTAAGACTCAAAGCTTCATCGAAATTAAAATTAAAAAATAACCCAAAGAAAGGGGCCTAGGGCTCAAAACAAAGAAGTAGTTAGGTTCAGCACACTCAAATCAAAATCACAGCAATCCTGTCTCAATTGGAAATTTGACGTACGGTCATATTTTGTCTATTCTATAAATCTTAGGTACACCCATAGGTAAATACCTATAGCTAGATGAGACTGACACATCTAACCACCAGTGAGTAGAAGAGTATCTCTTCACTCTCTTCACAGCTGACAAAGGGCAAGTTAGTTTATAGAACTCCAGAAGGCAACTGAACTCATTTTGCTGTGAGTATCTTGGATCAAATTGCCTGCTCTTTGGAAGTGTATGTTTCTTCCCACTTACTATCAAATCAGTCTAAGAGGTAAGGCAGACCTCCTGATTCATCTGCTTCTCTAGGTGATAGATATATAGGTTAGTACAATGAATGACATTCACTGGAAGAAAAATACAATTTCTGACATACTCTTGTAGAGCAGGAATTTGATAATAAAAAAAAAAAAAAAAAGCTGCATTCTTTGTTCCAAATCATAGAATCATAGAATGATTTGGATTGGAAGAAACATTAAAGATGATCCACTTCCAGCCCCCTTGCCATGGACAGAGACACCTCCCACTAGACCAGGTTGTTCAAAGCACCGTTCCACCTGTCCTTCATCACTTTAAGGAGGGGGATATAAACAGCTTCCCTGGGCAACCCGTTCCAGTGTCTCACCATCTTCACAATGAAGAACTTTCTTACATCTCATCTAGATCTACCCTCTTGCAGTTTAAAGCCATTACCTCTTGTCCTATCACTACATGTCCTTGTTAAAAGTCCCTCTCCAGTTTTCTTTGTGAACTGAAAGGCTATGAGGTGTCCATGGAACATTTTCTTCTCCAGGCTGAACAACTCAACACTTTCAGCCTATCTTCACTGGACAAATACTCCAGCTCTCTATCTTTGTGTCCCTCCTCTGAACTCACTTCAATATCTGGATGGCATCCCTTCCTTCCAGTGTGTTGATTGGACTATGTGCATTGAGATATTTAATTTGGGTCCCCAATGAAGCTGACTTTCTTCTCACCTTTTGTTTAAGCAGAGAAATTTACCGAACCCCCATGACTGAAATTTTACTCCTTTAGATCTTTACAGAATAAGAGAAGCCTACAGTAAAAAAAAAAAAATCATGGAAATTAAAAAAATAATAATAAAAATATCCCAAACAAACAACAAAAAAAATCCTCTATTGATTACTAATACTATTACCAGGAATTCAAAGCCTCTCTTCTCCTTTCTTTCCCTTTATTCTTTTGCCCTAAATAACATCATTTATAATTGTTTAGCTACAAGGCTTACTTCAAAGATTAGTAACTTATGACTGCCGTTCTAAAGAGACCTAGCCATGTAATTTCTTTGCTTTAAATCTAAAGGCTACATTGGCAAACCATGAATGCATTTTATTAAGCCTTGCTAAATTTCCATTAGTTCTCAGAGCTACAGATTTCATTCAACTTAAAATGAAAAATCATTACCCTCTGAAAAAAACATTTTGTTGCTTAAATATGTAATTAATATGTGATTCAAAATTCCTTGAATCAATCAGCCAAAGGTGAGAGTGTTATTGAGGAGTGATCTGAAGGCATATGAACATCTGAGAGAATACTGAGCTTTTGCAAATAACAATATAAAACGTGCCCAAGTGATCTAAATGACAAATGCAAACATGAAAACCACTGAATTTATCCTGCTATCACTGCTAACTATAAAACATGATGGAATATTTGGTTCTGATTCTGTTACACGTTGTGATTCTTAGCTAGGTAGTTTTTATTTTATTTCACAAATACATCCCAGGGCTTAGGAGGAAAAGTGCTGCCACTAGTGCGTTGCAGTGGGAATTCCGGGTGATCACTGTCAAGCATTTATTAATATCATTGAATGACAATGAACTACATGCAGCACAAAGTAAATATTTAAAATTCAAATTTTTAATTAAATGCCATAATTAATGAGTTATATGTTGTAGATCTGTTTTTTAATCTTTTGGAAATAGATTAAAGTTCTGTCTGAAAAATAAAATTCTGTAACAATGAGTAAACTTATGACAGAGACAGAGCTGTTAGGCTGTGTAAAACATTCTCAGCCTGATTCTGTTTTTAAGCACAATCATTGAAATTTAAACTTCAAGTCTCAAAAATAAGTTTTGGTTATGCCATGAATTGATAACCGAATTATAATTTCAAACAAGATTTCAACTACCTACACATTTAGTAAACAGTATATAGAAAGTGTTAAAGGGATATTTATTCCAAATTCTAAAAGAAAGTCTCTGGGCTTCTGGGGGAAGGAAGAGATGGAAGGTGTGGAGAAAGAAGTCTGAGTCGAGGTTCAACATCCAGGTCCTCAGGTTGCAGGACAGAACTTTCAGCTTTGGACTTCCAAACTGAACTCTTTAGATTCGGAGTTGTTTCAAGAGTTGGGGAAATTTAGGAATATTTCTAAATGCCTAAGCCTGGATATTTGCCAGTAAACAAAAAAATATGTATATCTCCAAGGATTTAAATGCAATCTTAGCTATAAAATTAAGATGTATTTTGCATAATGTGGGGTACAACAGGGAGTTCTTCTATGAGAATGTTCAAAAATAATCTGTCAAATTGAGACTCACTGTAAAAATGCATTTGTTGTAACTGATTTCTAAAATGTGGTACTTTCAGAAGGCAGTGTTCCTGTAATGAACAATTAATCTTATAAGAATAGGTTTTGTTAGCACTTAACAAAATGGAAATTATTTGAATATTTTGAATAGAAATACATAAAAAATATCATAGCAGCAATAGATATGAGAAATTAAAATAGAATGAATTCCTAATGTTTCCAGACATCTTAGGGATGCTTTAACATCAATATTTCTTTGCATTTTCATCTATCACTTTTGCCTCTGGCCTGATTGAGTATAATGACTGAGCTCTAAGAAAGCAAATAAAAGAGCAAATGAAAACACTTCTAGTCATTGTTTTTGGAAATGTTACTACTTTTTTCATGACAGACCCAGATTTTAGAAATGTGAGAAGCTCAGCTGTCAATAAAAGAAAAAAGTTTCTTAACATTGTAAATTGTAAAGAAAAAGCTTTAAAAGTGTTTGCAGAGCAGCATAAAGATTCAAACTTCAAGAAACAAACACAAGAACAAAATGTGCTCCTTCTCAGATAAACTTAATTATGTCTTCATTATAATGTATTTATGCAATGCATATCTTCTCATCATAATTCATTGTATCTTTATTATAATCTCCTTCATGTAGGGAAGAAAGAGAGACAGCCAATGGTTATGAAATGTTTAAACTGAAAGAGAGTAGATTTGGATCTCTTCGTGCTGAGGGTGGTATGACACTGGAACAGGTTGCCCAGGGAAGATATGGATGCCCTCTCCCTAGAAGTGTTCAAGATCAGACTGGATGGGACTTTGAGCAACCTGATCTAGTGGAAGGTGTCCCTGCCCATGACATGATGATTGGAACTAGGCAATCTTGAAGATCCCTTTCCACTCTAACTATTCCATGATTCTAAGATTTTGAGTGCAATTTCAGCTGTAAGGTGGAACTCAGGAAAGTTCGAAGAACTTGCCCAAGAGAAGTAGACACTCAGACTTAAGCGGGGGGGGGTTGGGGAGTGAGAGAAAGAAACCTCCAATCCCTCATGAATTGCATCTAAGTTTTTCACGTGACACAATAAGCAGATCTAGAACAATGCTATTTGCATAAGGTATTAAATAATTCTGTATTACTGTGTTCTTCTTTTGGCTGGTAGAAGTTTCACATGTACAGGAAGGGCTGGGTTTTGCTGGGATTGTCAACTTCTTTTGAAGCCTGAACTCCACACTAAAATATCTTGGAGAGAAAAAGATGTCTGGAGACCGGCTTTGTCACATATAGGGGCTGTGCATCAATGTTTTCTTCATGCAGCATGGATAAAAACATCTCTACGCTTCTTTCATCAGTCTTTTCTGATATCTGCAGTATATGGAAAGTATTAAATACCCAGTCTTCACTTGATAAAATACAGACAATGAGAATAGTGGAAATATAGTAAGAGATGTGTGTCCATATATGTCATATATGTCTCTCATCAAGATTATAAGTTTAAAAAGCTTATATGTTAAATTCAAAAAAAAAAAGGTTATTTAATCTTCATATATTGATCTTATTGGTAAGTCAAATAAGCAATTTATTGATATGTTTCCCTGTCACCTACAGAACATATCTTTGTGTGAAATCATCCTCTCGTCTCTCGGTTTCAGTTACAGATATAATTTTTCTTGGCTAATCTAAGAAATTTTCAGGAAGAGACTTTTTTCTCCATTACAATCATATTTATTGTCTTTTGGACAGGTTTCTCTTACTTGATGTTGACAATCTGGGATTTTTTTCTGTGTCATTTTTTGTTGGAATGTGAACTATTTTTAAAAATGCAATTTACTGTAGACTGTTTGAATAAGCCCTGCAAATATGGTAATGAGTTCTGAGCCTAGATTTTGCATAAACAACTCATACTGTATGCATTTTGTATTCATATTTTTATTCCTAATCATAGACTAATACAGCTGACATGACTGGAAAAGATCTCTTGGGTTATCTGTTTCAATCTTTTTGTACATAGCAGATTTTTTTTCACAGTTAGTCTGTCTGCTGTAGGTGTATGTGTGTGTGAACACATAAACACATGCACACATGTATACACAAGTATATATATATATTCCTAAAATATAATATAATGCTCTGTCAAGCAGTTCCAGCAACTATACCTCAACTTTCTCTCTGGACATCTTTTCATTACCTAATTTTTCTGAAGTTAAAAAAGAATATTAAAAGAATATTCTTTTAATAACAACTGTAATCACAAATTACTGGACTCAATGAGTCCACTACTCATACGTCAAGATTTAATAGTCTCTTGCATTTTCAGTCCTTTCTCTGAGCCTTTGATAAACCAGGAACTCTCTTTAAAAAGGAAGCATTTCATACATTACCCAAATAGAAGGTATCCTAAAGGAGCTGACTTAAAATTGCACTAGAAACTGTAATACAGTCATTTTGTAACATGAGAAATTTTTATTTGTAAGTTAAATATTCTAGTCAATGCATTGTTCGATTTTTTTTTTCACTTTTAAAACTAAATAATGCAAATTACATTCTTAGTAACAGCACCATCCTCTATGAGGATGATATAGCAGTCAAGACTGATTGTTCAACTCCAAAAATAATTCAGTATTTAACCTAACACAAGTCTGCTTTGAGAAGCTGATTTTCATCTTTCATTGTTTTTTTTGTTTAACTCAAGCTCAAAGCCAAAGATATTTTCTGAAATTACAGAATTACAGAACCACAGAATGAATGAAGTTTGAAGAGACCTCTGGAGGCCATCCGATCCAACACACTGCTCAAGCAGGGCCAACCAGAACAAGTTGTCCAGGACCATGTCCAGATGACTTTTGATTAACTCCAAGGCTGAAGACTCCACATATTCGCTGGACAACATGTTCCAGTTCCCAGTCACTCTCACAGTAAAAAATATGTTTCTTGAAGTTCAAATAGATGTTCCTGTGTTTCAGGTGATGCTCATTTCCTCTAGCACTGTCACTGGGCATCACTGAAAAAATCTTGTCTCTCTCCTCTTTGAACCCTACCTTCAGGTATGTGTACACCTTGACGATATCCCTTGGATCCTCGACTCTCTGAGTCTTTTAGATAAGTGGTTTCCTAGTCCCTTAATCCTTTCCTTGGCCTTTTGCTGGATCTACCTGAGAAGCTCCATATCTCTCAGCCCAGAACTGGACCAAATACTCCAGCTGTGGCCTCACCAATGATAAGCAGACAGAAACAATCACCTCCCACGAACTGCTGACAACACTCTTTCCAACGCAGAATTAAATGCTTCCATTGTTGTGTAATAAAACAAAAATCATGGAGATAGTGAAAGGCACCCTCAGAGTGCTCAGTTTCATGTGTGAGATTTTAATTCAAAACAGAGCATTTGATTAAATTTCAAAATTATATTTTACTTCTCAATTATTTTACTTTTATTTATGATCAAATGGTATAAGCATACAATTTGGGGACACTTCTGACGATCAGACGATCTTTTTTTTTACGTTTTAGGAAAAAAATTGTTGTCACAAAGCAGTATGTCTGGCAGCAAAATGTGAAGACTGACTTTTTTCACATAACAAGAAAATGCTGAAATGTTAAAATAATGTATTCCTTTCCATGTCCAGCAGGAAGTATTGTCTTACAGTTATAGATGCATTGTATTTACCACCACACAATTTTCCATATTTTCATACCCATCTCCTCAGCCTCTGGTGGTGCAATTATTCTCTTTACTCTTCATCATGTTTCCCTAGCTCACAGCTCTTGCTTCTAAACTATCTCTCTTCTTCCTTCTCAGCCCTGTATGCACCTCTCCTATCTGGTTGCTCCTATTTTTCCCTGTGTTTACACTTTCTCCCTCATCTTTTCTCTTCTTTCCATTCTTATCTTGTAGCTTTTCTTAAATGCAGCTTCTTCTTTCTTCTTGTTCAGTTGAACAAGAAGAGCAGTAATACAAGAAAGTCTCTGTTGTGTAGCATGGGATTGGGAAACCATTTTTTTACACACTGAAAGCACAACAGGCTCTGCGAGGCTACAGCTTGATAATGGTTTGTGTACACGAAAAGCTGTGAGGGGTTGAAGTGCATTTAGCAAGGATCAAATCTTGTGAGAAACAGTGGAGAAAAAAAAAATACTCAACATATGCAAACCAAGTTTGGAGAAGTATACGCTGCTTTTGCTAAAGACTGTAGAACTTGGCAGATAAGTGCTGACCTGGTGAATCATTCCTGTCTTTGTAATAATATATTCTTAAAAGCACCAGTTCTTCTCAAGAATTCTGAGTTTTGCGTGAATGTGGGAAAAATAGCACCTTATCAGCTACAGCTGATAAAATTTTGTTAATAAATGTGAATTTGAGCTGTTGCTCCTTGCATACACTTTGCTTTCTTTCTGGTTTTGGACGCATATACAAAACCAAGTTATGTAACGGGAAAGATCAAACATCTGTAACTTATGATTTCTGGTGGTGTTGTTTGCCAAAACTTTTAAGATTTTATTTAAATATTATTTTAGATACTATGCATAACATTTATTTTTGTATTCTTAATGCAGTTCTCCAGAGAATGACAAATTCATTTTGCAATGATTTAATAATCTTAAAAATATTTTTTTTTTCCCCAACTAACTAAATACCTTGTGGAAAGTATTTAAAAGATACAATCTCTTACATCTTTCTTATTTGGAACTGAAGCTTTCAGTTTAGGGAGAATAAAAAAAAAAAAAAAGAAAATTAAAATGTGCTATATGGCACTCTGTAGTCACCTCTGATAAGAAATAAATTCACACACTTTTCAATCTCTTGATTAATACATTGGTCGAGGATAGAGGAAATACAAATTCTAGTCTCTGATCTTTTTGTATCAGAAGGATCCGATTGAGGAATTTTTCACCACAGAAAAAGTGACATCTGAGTTGCTTCATACTCAGGGTGAATGCTTTGGTCAGTTGTCCAATAAAGCACAGTAATCTCTTCACTATGCTACAAAACAAATCTCTAAAAATCAATAAGATCTTTGAAAGAATGGGATTTTGACTTGATTACAAATGCTCTGATTTTGTTTGCCTTTAGATTATGGATGTGCTATTCTGCCAGTTAAGAAGACAGAGACTAATTCCTCTCAGGACACCATGGAAGAACAGCCCTCTCTCACAGCCACAGTCATGTTCATTTCTGAGCGAACAAAAGGAAGATTTATTGGAGTTCTATAGAAAAGATAAAAAGAAAATAAAAAAAACCCAAATAGCTGAATGATGCCTGTGAATAGAATAGAAACTTCTCTTACGCAGCCTAACACTGTGTAGCTAAGCCTTTATTTGATTCATCTAATTGACAAAGTTTTAGTTACTGTTGTTGGCTAAGCACAAATGTGAGTGAAATAAAACTTTTCCTTTTCCATGCCCTCAATCTCTTGGCAAAGATTAAGAGGTTAATGTAAAGTTATAATTAATTATTTTTCTTCCTCAAGCATCAAACTTTCAATTATTTGCTGGGCTACACATTTCAGAATCCCCTCATCCCCTGTCCTATTCCTAAAAATAAGATATTATCAAACTGGAGAAGACTGTGCGAAGATTTTGAGGAATTTGTATCAAATGAACTCTAGAAGAATGAAGTAGACAAACATTAAAGATATAGGTACAAATAAGAGTGTCTGAAGCAGTGCATAGACTGAATAAACTCCTGAGGTCCCTTTCAACTGTAAGATTAAGTGAGGAAGAATGATAAGTTACTAACTCTTCCTTACTTATCCGATTGTATTATTTTTGTATGGATAAAACAACATCTTCTTAGCCATAGATTAAGACCAGAACAGTTCCAACACAGAAGCATAGACTTTCAGCCTTCCAAGAGAGAAAACCCAAACTCTTACTCATAAGTTAATTACTCCTTTCTTATTCTGGATGAAGATTTCTTCTCTATTTCTGTTCTGCTGGGCTGATGAATAAGTGAACTAGTATAGATTTCAGTTTGATAACAACCTTGGGAATACCTTTCACTGAGTATTCATGGATCCAAAAGCTGTCCTCAGTACTCACTCCAAATGAAATAATTCAGGATTGTCAGAAAGAAAGGAATTTCTTACTTTTATACACATACCAAAACAGTTACAGAGCTGCTCTTGTAAAACAGTAATATGTAGTGAATAATGTTGCTCTGTTAATCTGTAAGCATTCATGCAGAAGGTGCTTTGCAAACAGCTGAGTTACTTTCTGAACTGCTCATCACCAGCTCTCTGCACTAGTGATTATAACTCCCTGGAATTTCTCAGCAGAACCGATCATGTCAAAATCATCAGTTCACCTTTAGCTTTCCCTTCTTCTCCAATACTGTACTTTCTCTTCTTTAAATCAGCTGTTTGTGCTGCAGTATACTGAGCCAGCTAGCAACATTCACTAATCTAGAGAGAAGTGCTTTATCTATTGTTCATGTTCGGTCTACACGCTCTTAGATCACCTGGAAGGTTTAGATAGATTCTTGATTGCACTACCGTTGAATTAATAGACCACATGGAGTTTTTCCTAAGTTTATGTTTATACACTGATTTACTGCTGGCTGTGGGAATGGGCACGATGTCTGCTTGTACCAAGATTATTCACTGATTTTATTTAGTGAATCTAAACTGGAAAAGCTAGTTTTCACCAAATGAGCACTTCATTAATGTGATATTATTCCATCTTACTGAAGAATTCATGCCAGAAATAAACATTGTCGAATTACATTTTTTTTTTTTTCCTTCTTCCAGGATCCAACTCACATCATGGGCTTCTGTCCCTGAAACCATAATGCTGATGGGATGGAGAGATAGAAAAGACAACCTCATACATATTAAACATCAAAGCATTAGTAATAGGAAAGAGTGCCTACAGAAGTACTTTCACTAGCTGGACTGAAGTAACTTGGCAGATCTCACATTCAAGAAGAGGGAGTTTTTCTCCTCTATCTTGTTTTTCTTTTCCTGTCTTGTCTGCACAGTCCTTGCTCAGCTCACCTTGACGATTAGCTGAGGCTTTTGTGAGTTGCTTCATTTCAGTAGCTCAGCAAAACTGCTGACAAAACCATAGACCAACTGTAGCTTATCAGCTTTTTGCCAAGCTGATAAATAGAATTGGCTCAGCAAGGTATCCTCCAAGCCATATAACACAAGGGAGGGAACAATGCGAAGATGAGCAGTGGAGTGAACAGTAAAATTGTCACTTTTGCTGGCAGAAAGTTACTCAGGTATCTCTGCTGCTCAAGGAAATGTACCAGAAGACTTTAAAAAAGTGGTTCTGCTCCTTATTACCTAAGACATCATACAAGTTCCTTTAAAGTAATTAAATTTTCTTTTTTTTTTTTTTTTTTATAATGACGTCTAGATCAGGTGCTGTATAAACAAACCAGCAAATCACTACAAGTAAATTCTGAACATGAAAATTAAATCTGATCCATGGTGTTGGTGTATGTTATTCAAGAATAGAAAGTAGTTAGGAATCAAATACACACTCCAAATTTTATAAAGCACTTTGTATCTATCTAGTAATCTTCATACGTATACCTCGAGGCAATGATTTGACAATTATCTGCAATTAGACATCATCATGACAAATTATTTGTTAATCTCCCTTCCTTTTCTCTACATTAATTGGCTTGATTTTTCCAACGTATTGAAACTGATAATAAGTGTCTTAAAAGTAAATGTGTAAGGCTTTAAATATTACAGATAAACTCGTTCTTCAGGCAGTAAAATGAGGTGTTAATAAACTTCCTATAACTTAAAAGTCTTCTGTGTCGTTCTTTCCTAAAAAGGCTCATTTCTTTCACACTACTGCTTCAGTTTCAGTGTTAATTCTTGACTTTCTCAGCTTTTTAAATTCACAGTATTAACATTTGACAAACAGTAGAAATTCAGCATGAGAGTGTATAAGAGAGAACCCATTATTGTACATCACTTTAGTTGTCCCTATTACTTGCTTTTTTCTCTTTGTCACGTTAGTAGATACTTCAATCTTATGTAGCCTGCTCAAAAAAGACGACATCACACTCATGTGATTAAAAGGACTGATAGGGAGTTTTAGGATGAATTCTGCAAACTCAATTTACTGCATGTTCTGTTGCTGACTAGACTTTACATCTCATGCAAACCTGAGTGCACTGGGTGTACGGAAGTCATCTAAGATAAGCAGCAGTAAAATGTGGAGATGGCCAACATATTTAGGACTGAAGTCTGCCTGGAGATCAACATTTATTCTTGGACATAAAGGATTTCCTGTTAATGCTCATGCCTCTAAAAACACCCTTTATAAAACATACTTGATGCTTATCTTGATTGTCAAATAATGTATTTTGTATTCACCAAAATTTTACATCTATTATTTAGGCTGGCAGCTCGTATAATTCAAAATCATATAAGCCAATAATTTAAATTGTGGTATTTTATGTTTAATGTATGAAAGTGCTATTATTCAATAATTTGTCAGATTTTTTTGCAGTAATAGCTACGATAGAAGCTACTTTAGTGATATTTAACCTTATTACAGTTTTTATAGCATTGTTGGTAATTTAATCTTATAAATACTTTAAGGAGTAATTGCAAGTAAAATTCTCCATATCTATTTATATGGAAATTGAAACTAGTAACTCAGTCTGGGTCTTTATCCAGTTGCCTATCAAATTCTGTTTCCATTTGCTTATACAGCTCTTCCTTCTGTTCCTTCCCCATTCCTTCTCTTCTATATATTTCTGTACATACTTGTCCAAATAGTAGGACTAGTAGTTTTGAATTCCTCTGTGATGTGTTTAGTATACGAAATAAGCTAGAATTTTCAGTACCTGAAACTCTCTGACACTGCTAAATTGTTATGTAAAGAACACTACTGAATGCTGCTGTGTAGACTACATGCCTGAAATCCACATTCCTCTGGAATTCATGTCATGTAGCTCTAATGGGATATAACAATAAAAAATGAGGATGCCTTTACTCTGCTGGGAACTCTTTTCACCTTTTAACCTTACTGTAGTCCCATATGAAACAAGCCTAGGCCTGTGGCACAAGATTTTATTTTCTTTTTAGCTAGAAATAGACCCTTTTTCTTCCACTAAAATAAACTCTGTAACTGATAATAACCTTTCTTTTCTCAGATTATTGAAACTAACTCTAAAAGACAATAAATTAAGGGTGACTTTTCACTTGGCAATTTTATTGCATCGACTTCCTAAAAGTATAATGAAATTGTTCCGAAATGCAACAGTACTAAGAGCTCAGGAAAAATGATGTGATTAATGTCTGTATTCATAATTGTGTGTCATGAATGCAAGAAAGGAAACAAGTGAGATTTTGAATAGCCATGCTACAAATTACTGGAACTTTTACTTGGAAGTCCACATAACACTTGTGAAAATAACAGTGCAGCTTACAGCTTTCATGCACGTGTAAAAATTAGCAAAATATTTTAAATAAATGTTCAAATGTGTTTTGTATTTTAAATACAGCACAAATATCTATGTAAAAACAGAGACATTCAATCTAAACTTACACACACATATATCTATATTTACCAAAAATATGTATACATCTTTGTGGGAATTTCTACGTGCCTGTGCATATATGTGTGGTGATTTGTGTCTGTAGACTACTACATTGCAAATAAATGCATAAGGATGAAAGATTACCTACATAAACTGGAAAATGCACCAGCAGATTAAGGGCATGGAAGCTGAAAATGTTTCCTTTTATGTCAATAACAATGCTGTAACAGTTATGTCAATAAATACATTGTATTTCTATCATACCTTTATGTAGCTGGGTAGATTTACATAGCAATATTTAAAATTAGTACATGAATATGGTACGTTTCCGTTTTGGTACTATTATATCTAGTGTTAATAAAATACAATAATTATAATACTAGAGTAGCATTGTTATGAAATAGTAATCCTGGTTTCACTCTAAATTATTTTACTACAGTTATACTAACTAGCAGACATGCCTGGTAGTGAGTAAACATTGCAAAATACATAACATTATTTAATAGTACTTAGATACTTTCACTGAAATTGCATGCTGGCTGAAGAAATATAAACAGAGGCTAATAAACAATGGCAAAAAGTGAATTTGTTGGAAGACTTTTCCTGGAAGGAACAAGGTCTCTGTGATCGCTTCTTGTTTCCAGTCTTTAATGACATAAAAGAACAAAGACCATATTCAAGGAATTCAGTGATAATCAGTCTGGTATTACATGGAAAGGAATATTGAACACAACTGAAACAGAGATAGCACAAAGAGGTATTTGAAGCATGGTGGTAAACATATGAAGTTAGACATAAAAATAGTGCAAGTTAACATATGTACATCTAGACTGAAATAAGGTCACTGTTGAAGTAGGTTTCATCACGCTGGCTACTACTAGGAAGTATTGAGACAATGTGAAATATTGTACTAGTCAACCAGAGGAAGCATTTAGACATAGGGATATGTTTTCCACTAAGGAGGGAAAGAAAAACAGAAGTAAAACATACTAGTATTGAAATTGTGCTCATGTTGTCTTCTCAGAAGCTGTCAGTGCGATGTCATTCTGCTAATACAGAATAAAACAATGAACTGCGTATGTTGATTTTTTTCAACAGCAAAAAGATCTGCCCCATCTGCAACTCTACTTTTCCTCTGCTGCTCTCGTCTGTTTAGATTATGAGATCTTCAGAACAGGCACTGTATTTTTGCAAAAACCTTGAGTGCAGCAAGGTTTCTGAAGTAATATAATATCATCACCATAGGTGTTAATAATTATGATTCATTATGGTGTCTTCTTCACATATTATCACAGTATTGCCTAATGATAGCAGTGACACTACAGAGGCCTATAAAGTAAACCTGTAGTCGATTTAACATAGGTAATATATTGCAAATGTATATTGTATGTACCTCTAAATATTCATCTTTTGTCATTTGTACTTGCCTGACATCAAAAGCCTTTTTGATTGGTAAACAGTTTTTTCATTGCAGAACAATTTCTGAGTATTCAAAAACTCTTCCGATGTGACATTAGGACTAAATCAAAACCTTTTGAAATTTAAATTATAGTGGATAAAATAAAAGGAGAAACTGCAGGATGCTCCAGAACAGCCATCATCAGCATTATTATTTGGGCAGAGGGAAATAGTGTCAAATTCTTTGCTTGCTCAATTTGAAGTTGGAGATGTTTATTCTTCACATATATCTCTTTACCTGACTACTCTGAAATGGAAATCTTTCTCGTGGGAAATCTTCACAATTTCACAAATAGGAGACTAGCTATATCTAAAGTATAGTAAAAATGGTACTCTACCAGTACCTCTGAGCGAGGTCGTGACTTCACAAGTGTTTTGGTCATGTTTCTCTCCTGAATATCCATTTTGATTTCATTTACTGTTTGGCTTCCCACTAGTTGCTTCTGTGAACTGCTGTAGACATATATAAATGTGATGGATAAACTGGGGTACCTAAACTGAGACATATATAAATGCGATGGATAAACTGGGGTACCTAAACTGCCCCTTTATATTTGATTTTAGGTAGCTGACATCCTCTCTTACAACCTAGAATAGGAGCCTGTGCTGAAATCTTTTCTAATATAGCACTGATTTGGAATGTAATTGTTCCCCTGAACTCTGTCTTAGAAATATCTAAACTTCTTTTTCTCAAAATTCCATGAAAATTGGCAAATCATTACCCAAATATATATAAAAATAGTTAGTGTAAAGAAACAATTAAAAAAAAAAATCCTCTTTAGTTCCAGTGGATAAAGGAAATAAACTGATGCATTTTTTTCATAACTTCCTGTTCTGTTATCTGTCCCCATTTACTGTACCATCTGCAATAAGAACAAATCATACACTTTAATTTGTGACTTTTAAATATATGAGATATTACAACTGTCTAGCAAACACTCAAGCTTTTCAGCTCTTTTGTTTCCACTGTTTAGCTAGAATGACAGAGTTGCCTTGAAGAAAGACACTGACAAAAAAATCATAGGATTACAGTGAATAGCACTTCAAAAACGTTAAATGTACTTTTCCCATCACTCCAAACTTTCAACTCTTCTATTTCCATATATAAATGATCTTAAAGCAAATTACGAAAAAAATAGAGTAGAAGTCATATTCCAGACCACACCAAAAATCACATCAGTCTGTGGCATTATACCTATAGGAATGGCATATAGGCTGCTAAATGCTTTTGTTTATAGCTGTCGAGACATTGAAATAATTTAGGCTGTCGCTACATTCAAACTATTTTTTGTGTACATCTCTGGGGATCCTGTTAATAGATAAAATCTTCTTAGTATTTATTCTTCATAATCTGATATTTGGGGAAATATCTGAGTGATTTTTTATGAGCTCCCTAGGAGTGACCCATAGCAATGCACAATACCACAGGAGAGAACAGGATGCAGTTTCTACCAAGCAGTGTGTCTGCAGCAATCAGATCTTCTGGGGAAAAACAGTGCACACGTCAATAGGGCAAACATATTCTGAAAAGAAAATTAAATGAAGCATATTTTAAAACCAGCATGAATAACTGACTACAGCACCAGAATAGTACTCAAGACCTTTCTCCACTAAGTGATCTCCAACAAGTCCTCTTTGGTTTTGTTTTTTTTCATTAGTATAGAACAAGGATTATCTTGAGACTTACGAACACAATTAGTCACAGGTTGCAAAAAAACATGTGTCAGTTCTATTGGAATAAATAGAAGTATCATCTTGAAAATGCAGGGAGCTATCTTTGCCCTGTCCTAGCATAGTTATGAGGAACTGCAGCACATTTCAAGGCACACTTTTGGGCATCATACCTCAAGAACAGTTTGGCCATCTAGATAAGATGATACAAGCACTGAGATATTAAAAAAATATTGAAAGAACTGGAATTATTTATTTAAAGAAGACTAATTAAGGACAACATAATAAACTTTGGCGGTATAAAGTGCTGCTGTAAAAAGAAAGTATTTCTTGTCCTGATGGACAGACCAAAAAACAGGGTTTGAATTTAAGAATATGAGGTTTAGGTTGGTCCAAAAAATCCTCAACATAAGGATACCTAAGTAAGGAGGGAGATGTGGGAATAAGAAATATAAAAAAATAATAATTTCAGAACACTTCCAGAAAAGTTGCCTTCTAAACTCATTATGAAACAGGAATACAGGCAATATTACACAAACTAGATTGATTGAATTACAGTTCTTACTCAAGGTCTTATCATCCCTCATGCAGTCATTAGGTATTGTGCTATATCTATCACCTTCCAGGAATGGGTTTATAGTCTGCCCCACCCCAATCTGAGTCCTGAGTCACAGATCCCAAGATAACAGAAGTTACTATATCATCAAATCTAGCCTGGGATGTGTCTCTGAAAAATCTGTGAAATTGTCTTATCAAAATTAGTTTTAAACCAACTTCCTCAAAGCAAGGTGTTGTGGTTTAGGGTCAGGGCAGCCCCAAAACCCAACAGACACTCTGTTAACACCCCTCCCTCTCCAAAAGGGAAGAGAAAAGGAATAAGGGAGAGAGACTTATCAATTAGAAAAGGAAACTAGAACAGCTTTAATGAAAATGGAAAATAACAATAATAATAATAATAATAGAATATTTACAAATATATACAAGAC
>VWZK01022040.1:0-116311 GCA_013396935.1 Baryphthengus martii | reverse complement strand
AAATGCAATAATTTTGTCCACCTAACTACCACAAAAAATTCTGGTATCTTCAATTTACACTTGAGCTGCACAGCTCTGCTCTGTTAACGAGAAATTTAAGTGCCTTTGTCCTGAAGCTTGAAAACCCTAAAACTGAAGAAGCGCTAGCAGTCTAGTCTTCGGCGCAGTGAGAGCCCTAACACTTTAAGAATATGAGTGAACAAATGTCATTTTCAGTCACTCTTGAATTCTGACTGGAAGTAAAGAGCTTGGGAAAAGTGGTGCGAAAAATTCGTAGTTTAATGGTCTCAGCAATACTATTTTGCAAGGCAAAGAGATTTTTTTTTTTTTTGTCCAACTTTCAAGTATTCATAAAGACATTCCCAAAAGAAATACATTCGGAAGTGTGTCAGAAACTACTGGTTAAAAGCACCGTGATGGAGTAATTTATTATTGAGAAATAGACCTGAAATAACACTAAGTGCCTACCACTTACAGAATGTGAGATGCTTCATCTGTGAAAATACAGTGTGAAAAGACAAAAAATAATCTCTTTTTGAATGAAAATATTGTTCAATGGTATTCCCTGAACTGTACGCACAAGTCTGCTGACATGCTGTTGAAAATATTAAAAAATTACCTGGAAGAGAGGAAAAACTTAGGTTATAAAGTTGCCTACAGCTACTTAATCATATTTAGTGTCAGCACAGTCAAAGGCTATCTGCAAATCGTAACATAAAGTTCCCAAGTTTCCAGCTGACTCAGCACTAACGTAGCAGACAATAATCACTGTAGATGAACACAAAACTTTACTCAGGCATTTGGGAAAATTATTCAGCAGTGGAGCAGCCTGAGTTTGTTAATTTATTTAATCAATCTTTGATGAAAGAAAGCATTTCTGATGCTTAGATTTGTTAAGAAAGCGGAGAGAACAAAAGAGGAGCTGCCATTGCACGAGTAGAAATGCAGCCACTTCTCAGTTGCAGGGCACATTTCTCTCCATCTTGTGAGGATGAGCGTACAGAAAACATACAGAAAAGGCAATACGGATGACGAAAGCCAATTCATATGGATTGAACAACTACAGTGTGAAGAATAACAAAAGCCCTGGGAATCTTTAGCCTAGAAAATGGATTGAGATACAGTTGATAACAGTCAACTTAAGTCATGAAAGGCAAAGAGGAGGACAACAGCTGCTCATCAAGTCCTTCCTTCTACAAAAGAATCAGAAGTATTAGATGAAACTACCCAAAAAAAAGAAGTACAAACCCAAAGGGAGAATTCTTCACACACCGGAAAGCTCAGCTGTGCCCTGGTTAGCTGACTAGCATTACTGCCTTTTAGATATTTTGTAAAAATAACCGAAGACATTCTTGGAAGAAGAATATGTCAAAAGACAGAAATTTAAATTTATGAGCTGTAAAATGATCGAGATTGTGAGAAAATTCTGAAAATGTATTTTTACACCTGTTCTTACCAGAGAATACTAGAAACAGAACAATGTACCAGATGAATCGATGCCCTGACCTAGTATTCTCTCTGTGTTCTTACAGTAATCCTAACAATACTTATACATGAAATGGACTTAATAGCTGTGGGTTAATTTATTAATGAGATTTATTATTGCATAAATATTCAGTGATCTGAAATTGTGGAATGCCTAAGCATGCCAGGATGCATTGAAAAACTCATAAACTTAAGACGAGCCATATTCTTGGGCACAGAACAGCTGTAACAAGCAGCTTTTTTTCTATGAGAATCTTTATAACCTAGTGCAATCGGAAGTACTATCTTAGACATCAACAGTAGCACTGGTTACTCTCTCTTCTTTACGTATTTCAATACAACACAAACTTTTAGAAAGTATAAAGCAAAACCCAATTGTACAGATGTGCAAATTTAACAGTACAAACTCAGGGACTGAGTCAGCCCTTTTTTTTTTTGTCTTGTAAAATGTAATGCAATGCTATAAATTTAAATCCATTTGGAGTTCTGTTTCTTTACCAAAAGATCTCTATCTGCATGAGTTCTATAAGTTGCCATGCTATTTTGCTGGATTAATGACCAAAAAATCTATGCATGTATAATCAGGGTAATGTGGTAGCACATTTCAGCTTCTGTAGGTCATTTATAATTTATGCAATTTGTTCCCTCTTTTTTAATGGCAACATTTTTCATTCAAAGTTGTGCTTCCCTCAGCTGCAAAATGGAGAGTCATTCATTTAATGTATGCAGATGGAAAACAGAAAGAAGGTCAGACAAATTGCAGTCTCGTATTTTGCAAGAAAGGTAGAATTCTATACCCTTCCTGAAGAAAACTCAGAAATACACTTCAAAATATTGTTCTGAACTACAGCAAAAGGGAGACAGTAAAAATATTTATCCTATTATGTTGAAAGAGCTTGAAAAATAGTGTCATTTTGTTGTAAGTATACAATCGTCAAATGTCCATTCTGCTAATTTAGCACTAACTTTGGTCTGAAGAGGGAGAAGCAAAATACAAAAGCTATATTCAAGGCAAACAACAACAACACAAAGCCCAAGAGAAATTCAGGTCCCAAATTTCAAAACTATCTGTATTTCACCATTATGAAACATATTTTAAGGAATTATTATATATTCAATTATTATATATTCAAGTATTATACATTAACTAAAGACTGATGAAATTAGAAGAGGCCCAGTTACGTTGTGGACAATCCAATCTTTACCTGCTTTAATTTTTAAGGCACATTCAATAGGATTGAAAATAAACATTCAATTACTTGGTTTGATTTTTATATTTGTATCAATGTACAATACTTAGGCTGATTTTATGCTCTATTTGTATGTGATTAAAGAGGATTGGTAACAGATTTTTTTAATTTTTATTTTTTATTAATTTTCAATGGCTTTATCAGAACTGGTAAAGAACTTTATCAACTGATAAAGAAAATGAATTGGGTACCTTTTTGTTACATTAGTACACGAACAGTGTGACGGGAAGGACAGCAGTTTCCCTAAAGTGTTTTTAAAAAGGCTCAGTTTAAAATTTTAAACATATCCATTTCAGCACAAATGAAGAACTCCAGTTATAGATTTATCCATACAAGAGACACACAACATTTTTGGTTGGTTTTTGCTGTTTGTTGGTTTGTTTTTTTTCTAAATAGAATATAGGTTTGTCAGTCTTGAAAAGCTACTTGCATAAATATTTGTTTGACTTCTTATTCAGTGAAACACACTGAAAAAGTTAGAGGGCAAATCTCTGTCATCACTTAGAGCCAAGTTCCTCAGTCACCTTGCAGAGTATTGTTGCTAACAGAGTTTCATTATCTATTTGCAGTAGATCAGCTTTCAGAAATCCAGTAGCTTGATGATGTTTAATGACCTTCTGAGAGAAAGGCATATACATACATCTCCAGTGAAGAAGTTCCTTACTTTATTTGGTATATCCCACTCTAGCTCAGGGAGATAAAGAAACAAAGACAAAAAAAATTACCATGAAAGAAATGTCTTCCTTAGGCAAGTGAAGTTTCTGCATTCTATTTTTATAACAGAGTGTATTGTTAAATTTAGGAAGTTTTAGAAAGTGGCATCTCTATTAAAGCTGTACTGTGACAAATGTTAAGAAATAAAGGGAAGTAAAAACCTGGTAAAAATGTACATGTTTATTAGCATAGCACTATTGAGCACAAGTAAGCAAAACTGTTTCTGTCAAAATCTTGGCTATTATCCTTTTGAATTTCACCGACTGTTTTTAATATTTATGACTTCAGACACTTTTGAGTGATAGTGCTCGAGCGGTGGTGAATCCAATGGGAAGGTAACTTCATCTAAAAGTCAAAGTTAAATTTCTGGCCTTAAAAAGATGTTGCTAAGCTGGAAGTTATCAACATTTTCACAGTGAGAAAGCACCTTTCACCAGTTTCTCATCAAAACTCTAAAACTAATTGATTTCTTGAAATAGTGCAACTCAACTCGTTAAGGAATTCAAATTAGCAGAAAAAAAAAAGAAGAAAAAACCAACCTTATTCAAGAATTTCTAGGATGAATTAACTCAACAGGCACAAGGGCTCTGGAGGACTAATCACAAAGGCCACCAAGGCCTTTAACACTGTGCTATTGTACTCACTGAAAAGATAGAGGGAGTGAAACGACTTGTGTTTCTGCCTACTTCGGCCCAACAGCTTCGAACAAAATTCCTTGTGTCTCAGGTGAGTGCAAGGGTACTAACCACTATCAGCTGCCATGTCCAGTCACGTAACACTGGTGCAACGGCAGGTTCCTAAGCACTCTTCCTGTTGCATTTTATGGATCATAGCAGATTTTGTATTCAGTTTAGCCACTAGACATGTCTTTCTCTCCCTCTGTCCAATGAGTATTTAAGTCATACTCACCGGGAGTTGAAGCACCCACTTCTGCAAGCACCTCCCCTGTCAGTATTTTAAAGATGTTTCCAAGGAATATCGTCATGTGCAGAATTTTGTTTACTGTTGTTCTGTCAGAAATTTCATGACATTATCTTACTTTTCAGAATGGGTCAAGACTACCTCGTTCAAATGGAAAGTCTGGCTTTCTATCATCGCTTATTCATAAATGGGGGAGAAAATACTGGTTCTCCGTTACCTTACTACTACATATTTGGAGAATCTGATATGATTTTTTTTTTTAATTTGTTTTTTTTTTTCCCCCTTTTGAAATAGGTATAATTGTGGGACATAAGAGGTGTCCTTGAGAAAACAGAATGGCTGTGTTGAAATGCCTGGATCTGAAGGGACCCTGCCTTTTCAGTTCTCCAAATTCCAAGAATCAGCAGAGTCATTAACATTGCTATCAGGCATCAAGCAGATAACGCATTCTGTGAAAAAGCGCATCTCTCATAGACTATAATGTATATGTTCTGGACTGGAAGATAAAAAACATGCAGTAGACTGATGGAGTGAATGTCAGAATTCATTTGCTTTGCCATAGGCAGGACTGTAGAACTATCGAAGGAGTAATTCCGAAGCCGAGCCTCTAACGGATCCTGTACTACAGGGACAACGGGACTAGTAACATCGTGCCTGAGAAAGCTGGAAATCTATAAAACTGAGCTGCCAGCTCTTTCCTCTTCAGAAGGGAAAAGAAGATCGAAAGGAACTAAAACAAGAAGAGGCACATGTGTATGTCAGTGGTATCAGAGGGGAGCTGGGAACTCTTCCTCCTACAGAAGAGAACTCTCTGATTTTGTGAAAAGGCAAAACGTCCTTAATTCAGCAAGTAGCTGATAGCATGCAAAGAAACTATGAAGATTGATCTGATAGGACTGACTGATGTTTGGATCTCCTGACTGTTGATTAAATATTCATTATGTTATTTGTAGGTTGCATTGAGCATCTTAACAGCAAGATCAATTCATTAACTATATTAATGAGGCTACACAGTTGCTAACAGGATAAATACAGTTCATTAGAGAAAATATTAAAGCAGCAAAATACTTAAGTTAACTCTTTGTAGCAGCAATTGAGGGACCGGGGGATTATTTTTTTTTAAGTATTCCTATTTATTACATGTTACTTCCTGCCATTGAGTCTTCCATCTAAAAGTATGTTATTTTGAAAGTAAATCGTGACTAGAGCTATAAATTACAAAACACCATCCGATCGTTCATGTACAATATTTCCTAAATGTTTGGCAATCGTGCCTCCCTACCATATTTCACTAGGCCTCTTGACTACATTCCATTCACAGAACATACTGATTATTTTGTTCGCTTTTGAGAAACATAGCAGAATTTTGCTTTCCTACACTGCGTGTAGCTTAAGAGGATATATGTAGGCATTAGACACATTGAGTTCACTGGGCACCAAACTATACACCCATGGATAACGGAAACTTAGGTCACCTCACCACCAGCAGTCCTAAGGGGCCTTTGGGACAGCTGTAAAACACCATAAAACACCATTTCTGGCAGAAGGACTCTGGCAAAAAGGCTGCAAGAAAGGCTACAAGTGATACAGCTCCACAAAGATTATCCTAGTAAGTGCCAATATTTTTCACTGCCCCTTACAGAAGAACAAACACAAAGTGGCCACATTGGAAAGACAAGGACATTTCACTCTCTTGGTGCATCCTAAGAGATCTTTTTCTCAGTCAATCAATATTTTTAGCAACTATTCCAAGTCGTCTTCAAAGTCAAACCTAAATTTCTTCAAATATGTCCTACTTATACTACAAGCTCCCTCTTATTTATTAGTGGCACAGGTTTACTAATTTTTTTTTGCTTTGTAGCTGGTTCTTTTCCTTCTCCTCTCTTCTCCCCAACAAAATGTCATCATTTCAAATCAATACAGGTCTTTTACAATCTGTTTGTCACAGCATCTCAGTTTAGCATGTCACGTAAGCTTTACTGACAGGCTTCTTGCTACACTACAGCATTGGTTTAAGATGAGACAATACTAATTTAGCTCTCTAGTGTGACTAACTAATGCCTTGGGTCCCAGCCATGGGGTCTACAGCTTTAAGTTCTTTTCTAAAAGCAGTTCTGCTATTAAAGAGACTGATTTTGTGTACGTAAATTTCAAATGGAGAAAAATTAATTGTTCAATTAACTTGTATTTCTAACATAGCGAATGTCTTGTTTTGATCTAACATAGTGGTCAGGGCTTTCAACAGATCATAGAATTTGACAAAACTCACTTTTTTCAACTTCATTGCAGGTATTTTCAAGCTCTGTGCTTTCAGAAAAAGTCTCCAATTTTGCTTTAGGAGTTACATCATCATAACATTTGCCTTTCTTCCATGTAATGAGTTAGTAAACACAATTTTATTTTTATTGATAGATCTATCAACATACAGCGTTGGCAAAATAAGAGTATCTATCAACTGCCTGATTTGAAGCACCACCTTTTTTTGGTACTATTTTCCACTAAAGAATAAATTAAGAAATGATCAGGCATCCTGCATCACACCTTGACAGACTAAATCTGACACCAACATTTCTGTGTTTTAAGAAAATATTAATACATTCATTTCACCCAGAACTCAAGTAATTATTTAAAGTGAACACAACTGCCAAAAATTGATGAATCCTACATTTACATTTGGAGATTATTTATCATATGAGTTACCTTGCAATACCAGGCCTCTTAATATCTATATACGTACACCACTGCTTACATTTAAGCATAGAAGAGTCTCAGTGGCTTTCAGGGGCACAAGTCACATGAATCTGAAATTAAATACCTGTTCTTGTCTTTGCAAAAGCTTATATTATCCCTTTTTATCTTCTCCTGGCTTCCGAGATAATCAGAGTCACTAATAAGCAACTTGTGACTCGCTATATGTGTAGAATGATGTAAGTCTGCCTGGAGGATCCAAGATTTGCTATTTCTGTTCTTTTAAAAAATCAGAAGGTACATCTTCCTTCCGCTTTTTATGAACGCTCATCCTTTGATAAAGGCTATCTTTAAACTGTTGTGTTTAAAAATGTGATTTGTCTTGTCAAGCACTGCATTTCAG
This sequence comes from Baryphthengus martii, assembly GCA_013396935.1. Lineage (NCBI taxonomy): Eukaryota > Metazoa > Chordata > Aves > Coraciiformes > Momotidae > Baryphthengus > Baryphthengus martii. The sequence goes on along the minus strand of VWZK01022040.1, from coordinate 108,850 downwards.
AATCAATTCCAGATTCAAATACACAGCTGGAAAAAATTACCTACACCTTTAGACTGAGGTCACCTTTGAATCTGTCTAGCTTTCCTAAGTGTACTGTGAAAGTATAGAAATATATATTAATTTTAAACCACCAATTTTTAAATGTTGTATAAGCTATAGAAAACAATTATTTTAAAACCTTTCTTAAAATTGACAGTTTTCATCCTCATAAGTCTTCTCATATATACTGGAAATACTACATCTGAAAGACTTCCTATTATCCTTAGTTTTTGACTCATTATATGAAACGATCTAGAGAAGTACAAAAACTGGAAAAGATGCAAAATAAATCATCACATATTTCTAACTATTTTACTATGCAGTTATCAAAGAATGTTGTATGAAGTTAATGTAAATCATTATTCAGTTTCCTAAAGACAGAGGAAAAAAAACTGAACTAGCTTGTTACACTAACTGGAAGGAGAATATATGAAATAAAAATTACACTCTTTTCTTCCTAAACTATACTTTAGGAATGAATCATAAGTCCAGTAGGGGAAAAAAATCTCATATTAATTGACCTATATTACATTTTTATAGTTGGAGCCCCAACCCACTACTTCCCCTAGCATGAAGGCAATTTATTTAAGGCAATTCATTATCTTTACTATCTAAACTAAATCCCTGATTTATTTTATTAAAGAAAAAAAGGCAAAACATTCGTCAAGGACTCATAAGACTACTTCACTGCAGAAACAATACATTTGATAATATATATGGCATTAATCCAACAAAGTTTAGTCCTGATGCTACAAATGTTAAAAAGTGTGTGAATTTTGTTTCTTTCAGTGAAATTACATAAGTTAATGAGAACATTTTTGCGCTTACACTGCTTTGATTCCACATTCCTACCTAAAATTTTCTCTGTGTCAGCCACCTTATTTTAATCTTTGTTTATGAGAAAAGGAGGAAAGATAAACGGGGGTCTCTTCCCCCTACAATGCCTGAATCAATTTGGGTCTGATAGTGCAAGTGATTTACCCTAACATGTCACAAATATGCAAATGTCTAATGTAAAGGCATCATCATTTCTGTCAATTTAGCATGTAACATAAGTGGAACAGAATGAAAATTAAACATCAAAAAAATAAAAATCCTCAATATATTTTAAGACAGGCATACTGTGAAGCTGTCAAATGAATTATGTTAATTACAGACCATCTCTAATTTTTGAAGCAGAGATTTCTCATACATACTTCTTACATACACACTTCGCTTAGTAACATCAAAGGGTAATCACAGAGATAAACTGTAAAAAGTATTTCAGATGAGAGTAAAATTGGAATACGGTGTGAAATTTAGCTAAGCTTCTATTAGCACGAGTGAACCACAGTGGTGGTTTATGGCACTGAAATGGCTTTAGGGCTGCTCTCTACTTCTCTAACTTCCTCTTCTCCTTCTCACTTGCTGGGGCCTTGAGTCATCCAAAAAGCACTTTAGTTTGCATGCAGAATGACATTATGTCAAGGACTGGATTTAGTCCCACTCCTTCAAAACTTTATCTAGGATTAGCTTTAGGACTATCCCTAATAAATACTCCAAATATCTAAAAAGCGAATAAATACTTATTTCTGGTTCATTTGTTATGCAATTATCAGCAAGCACTGAAGCAACACACAGATGATATTAACTAAAAAAAAAAAACAAACAACCGAAACAACAAATAAATACTGAAATTTTCTGAAAAGGTGGGCAGCCACAGCGGCAGGGCTGCACACGCTTGCTGCGCCACAGAAGACGGATCCAGCTGCTTGTCTGGGCCGGCTGCTCAGCCAGCCCCATGTCCCAAAGGGACTGTTGCTCCTCCTTCCCAAATCCACCCAGGGCAGGGGCAGCGAGTACAGCGGGTGGCAGACATCACATCACACACATTCACCTCTTTTAGGTGGGTCTCTGCCTGGCATTACATGTGAAGGAAGCGGCCATAAGTGTGATGTCTGTGGGACAGCAGAAGAGCTAAATATTATCTTATGTACTGTATATTGTAATTTTATATTCAGGAAACAATTAATGCTGAAACATCTGTTAGTAGCTTATACACTCGGTTGTGCTCATTAGTGCAACAACAGAAAAAAGTACCAAAAACTAAGTGATCTGCACAAATACATGTTTGGTTCCATCACTAAAAATTACAAACTTTAAAAAATTAATAGTAACAAAAAAAAAAATAAATTTTCTTTTACATCCTTCAGCACCCTGGCAGATCAAAACCATGCTTGAAATTCACTTGAAGCTACATTGACACAGCAGACACCCAAGAGCAGCAGGGAGAGGAGCCCTTCTCGCACAGCAGACCGCCTCCTGCAGCACTGACGGTCGGTCAGCAGGGAAGCACTATGTCAGTAGAGATCTCCTGATTTCTACCAACTGGAGATTTGACTCAGCATGTACAGAGCTAGCCAGCACACTTCCTCTTGCTGGTCAACTAAGACAGTAATTCTTGGTTCATATGAAGAAATGCTTTTCTTGGTATGACTCTGTAATTCCTTTTAAAATAGGTTTTGCTTTGATTGTGCTACGGGAAATTTCCTTTGACCTATAAAAAAGTGCATTGGCCTCTTAGATTTAGTCTTCTTGCTCTTAATAGGAAACATCAACCCCATCACTCAACAATTGAAAGCTATTTGCTCCTGTGTACATAATCCTATTGTTCAGTTGACTAGAAGGGTAATAGATTTTTTACGTTACTTCCCCTAGTATCTAACTATTATGGTGGCTCACAAGAAAACAATTCATTCAGAAAATAAGTAGAGCATAATAATTCCCAAAACCTCCATTTGCCTTTAGCTGTCTTTTCACTACATAGAAATATCTACGATACTAAATTCACATTTACTTCACTTGTTTTATTTTGCTTTAAATAAGAAAGCATATCCTCAGAAACTGGATCTACTTTAAGAAAATCCATATGCAAACAGTGGAATCCATACAATTACATACAGAGTTTTCTAAGAACCTCCTTGGCAGTCTTTTCCAGTTCCTCAGAGCTAATACATTTCTCGATAGCCTCACCCACAGACTAAAGGAGCTTTTTCATTAGGGAGGAGCTTTTTGACTCTAATATAACATAAGGATGACATATAAGATTTCTTTCCTACATGAAATTCTGGAACCCTTCCGTAGGAACCAAGCCAAGTCCACAGAGCAAGTGTCTTAGCACGTCTACGGTACTTCCATGTTTTGGTATAAAGGGGGAAGGAGAGAGCTTCCGTTTCCTCCAGTGCTCCCTGGTTCCAAGACAACAGGACCACTTCTCATCTTTACTGGAAATTCAGCCTGTGTCAGCAACAAATCGCCCTTGGTACTCATCAGCGTCACAGAGCACGAGCTGCCAGAGGACTCCGCGTTCGCGTAGTTTCACCCTTCTTTCACCTGAAGTTTGAAACGCACCTCAAGCACGCTCAGAGTGTGCTCAGCTGAGGGCTGCCATGCTCCAAGATTAGACGCAAAGCAAATCTGCACACATCAGCAAACCAAACTGCTAATGTAGACACACCCTTCCTGTGCCAGTGAATGGATTAAAGTCTAATATTTTATGATGCTGAAAAGCCTAGAAGAGAAGTGTTAATTACAGATCAATCCTCCAAACGTTCAATAGCTTATGGGATAATAATGTAACACTTAATATTGGCTATGCATATTTAAACATGAAGTAAAAATGATTTTGTATGTGAAGTAGTACATTGTAAATAACTTCACCGTTTCATTTTTACTAGTACCTCAGCTAACCACCTGTTATTCTTCACATACTAGGTTGATAAACGTGAACACGTTCAGGCTGCCATCAGCCAGGTTACAACTCTGATCATACTTGAGATATCTCAGAAAGCCTGACAGTATCCCATCCTTACAGACTGCAAACTTAGGTCAGAAAGAAGTGATCCTTAGTACCTCACTGTATGGCTCTGCCTCAGGTATTTACGGATAAAGAACATCCTTGTCCTTAACTCTGCTTCGCCTTCTGCTCTTGAAGGAAAAATACAGATGGTCACAAAAGGTGGAAAGCAATGTCATCCTGTACTTTGGAAGTGCCTCCAAAAAGAAAGTCAAGGTTTTGTTCAATTACTCTCTCCTCTCAATCATTCAGAGCACATCCACATGAAAAGAAAGAGGGCTCAAATTTTGTAACCTACTGATCCTTCTCCCTTGTTGATTGCCCCAAGGTGGCAGAGCCCATAAAGAAGAGTAAAGCAGGGTGCTGGGACATTTTGAAACTTGCACGCAGATGCATCTCTTGGCTAATTAGCACATAAACAAACAAGCAAAGATTTTGCCTGGTAGAAATCCACGTTGCTTGTTCAATCAGTGAAAGTTATTTTAAATTATTGACCTGTTCACTGAATACTAGTACACAAGCTGAAATGTATATTATAAAAATAATAGGGTGTCCACAATGAGATCTCAATGCAGCAGGGGCATCTTCAATCTTTGCTGAGGGTGTAGAAAGAGAATTGTATGCATGTGAGAACAGTCCAATCCAGCTACTTTACTTAGGGATAGTTCTGTATATTACTACCAACGCAAAACTGGCTGAACGATAAGATCGTACAGAGCTATGCTGGAAAACAGTGCAGGCCCTTTAGTGTCACTGGTAATGCTACACCATGTTCTAATCAAGTCATATTAGACATCATCTGCTTTATTTTAGTAAACTTTGTTTTCAGTATCAGAGATCTTTTGTAATTGCTTACTGGAGCAACAGATTACAATATCTGATTTCATTTCATCTAGAGGAAGCCTAGTCCTGTGCGTTTGCATTCCAACAAGGTGGCAGTATCATGAGCCACCCAAAAAATGCAGAAGAATTACTGAACAGCAAATGCTTCCCTACATGTTCCCTTTTCACTTACTCTAGTGCATTTAAGTCACATTTTTCACTGTGTATATTGTCAACAAGAGATACAGGACATGGGTCCAGAAGAAACTGTGTGGCTTTAAATCTTCCTGCTGTCATTCGTCCTTGCATTTTACAGTGGCAAATGTCCACAGGTAAGCGTATGTACGTGTATTTCCAGGGAATTATTTGACCCTCCTCCCCACAAATTATTCTCTATTCGCGTGTCTTTCAAAGCACTAATTCCCTTTGTACCAAAGCAAACTTCAAGTTCAGCATTTAAACTTTATAAAGTGCAATGTGAACACCTGTTTAAGTTGATAGCCATCTGTTTTCTCACAAAATCAAAACCTTAATACCATGGAATTAACAGATGGAAAGCAAGGCGTAGCCTGAGCAGGTTACTGCATGCATCCAGTTACCATAAAGAGTGGTATTTTTAATGAATCATTCACATCCTCCATTATCTTGTTCCCATCTATCTGGACTAATAACCCATCAGCGTTCATTTGCTTCTTATGGGACTTGCCATTCAAATGCAATTGAAGACCTTTTAGGATTTGGCCCCTGCTAAATGAATACTTAACTATTGAGAATGCTGCCTGAAACAGGCAATTCCAGATCATTCCCTGTGCTGAATTCTAAAGCCGATTACACAAAGAATTAGGAGAAGCTCCAGATTGGCAGGTAGGGGGAAAGGAATAATAATAATAAAAAAAATCTTAACTAGCCTAACATGTCAGTATGTTGCAACTGCATTTCCAAAAGAAATATCTTCACATCTCTCATCACCTGAACAAAACCTGCGGGCAGACATCTATTTTAATAAAACCTGAGATTTGACAAAAGGCTTCAGTGGTTTCTTCTTTATCTATCATTCTTGCCATGGCTCAAAATCCTGAAGGCTAGAAGAAGAGTTTTAATGATCAGGACCGGAGCTGCAAGTGCTAGGCACACAAGAAGCCCAAGACTGACATAGCAGGAGCGGTCTATCCACAGTACAGGTCAGTGGCAAGAGGTCACGGCCCATCTCACCAGACTCACCTGGGATCTCCTCCCTCAGGGTGACAACTGAAAGATCGGGACCATGTCCTCGCATTCATACAGCTCAAGTCCAAACAACCATTTCAATTTTTCCTGTTCCCACATTGTGAATTAGAGTGACTTTACAAAAGCTGCTTTTGGAATGGAATTTGATAAAAGTATTGATTTGCCTTTTCTGGCTGCCAAGGCAAATGCTCAATAAATTGCAGCAGCTGACAGAACAGGTAGGGAACGTCGCAAACTTGAATAATACCATAAAACTGTGCTCACAGCATTCATTAGGGTGGCAAAAGAAATTTTATAGAGAAAAAAAATGAAAATTTTAGGTACATTTTGAACTCTTTTCTATCAAGAGAAAGAAAATACAACTACCTCTATTAAGCTAGGTTGACTAAAGTAAACACATTTCTAGTTTGCTGAACTGAACCAAAACATGAGAAAAAAAATGTACCAGGACCCTCAAAATACCAGGACCCTCAAAGTGCTTCTGCTCCAGGACTAAATCATCATTTGGGTACTTAACTGTCTGCTGTGGTCATCAAGGTTCCTTTGTCCATGTTCTCTGTTTCATCAAAACAGCAGTTACCAACTCAGAAAACTGGGGCATAAAAAAGAATAGGATGGTGACAGACCTAAACACCACTCTCCAATACACCAATTAAAATTGATTTTTACAATTTAAAAAACCTTCAGCAAAATGACCTTCTTTACCCTACCAGTGTTTGCACTTATAAAAAAATTAGGCAATTAGTGGATTCTAAAATAATTTGCAGCTTTTGAGAGGCAAACATATTCTTAAATTATCCATTTCAGTTTTGTTAATTTCCATGCCTGCTGAATTTCACTGCGTCCTAATCTGTTGGGTCTGTGGTCTACACTTGGCCATTAACACCATTTAACAGTTGTTAAATAGTATAATCGCCTGTTGTTATCTTGATGTAGATTCAATTCCAGTGTTAATTGCTCTCAATGTGCTGCTCATAAAATCATCCCATGTTACATTCTGCATGCTTCACTCAGAAGAAAGCTGAAGTGAAATGGACTGTATTGTACCTCAGTAGAAAAATTCAATTTAATGAAAAAAAGCTACATATTTAGAGGAGTTATGAACTGAATAGCGATGTGGTCCCATTTTGAAACTGCAGAAGAATTCTAAGGCAGATTTGGGGTGACTGTTCATAGCAGGAGCTCAGTTTCACGCCAGCACTAATATTGCCCATCTGCTTTTCAATGTATCTGTCAGGAGGTGAGCACACCGTTATTCCTGTAACATTACAGAAAGTGAACAGTTTGAACTACAAATCTCTCATCTTGTTTTCCTTTTTTTTTTTAATTATTTTAAATATGTAAATATCAGCAAGTTATTGCACTTACTCTTGGGTAGAAGAGCGGTGAGGTCTCCAGACGGGTCAGTGTCCACTGCTAAACACCAATCCTCTACCCTAGTGAGGAGTAGCTACACTAGCGCTTCTACAGTAAAATTGCTAAAAGGAAGATCAAAGCTAGAAACAGAAAATATTTTTTTTTTCATACTACATAGCTGGACGTTTAATCCTGTTCTCTGAGCTGTGAGTAGTGTGTGTGAATTTAGAGTCCTCCATTAAATCTATGTCTCTGGTTTTTCTTCCTTTTTTTTTTTTTTAAAGGAAACAAACTTTCTCCTCATCCTTCAGAGAAATTACTGCTGCCACTGTGCTTTCAACTTCTGCCATCAAGCAGTTTGGATGCAGTAGGCTAGAAAAGATCCAGTATATGCCTGTAAGATTGAAAGAAGTACTGATGGTCTCTTGAGACACAGATCTTCCAACCCAGTTACCTTCACCCCTAGCCCTCTTCTCCATACATTGTATTGTTCCCTCTAGAAGCTGATATTGGCTCCTGAAGTCAATATGCTTCTGTAGAATTGCCCTCTTAAACCATTGGACTACAAGTGAGGACTTAAAGTGAATGGTCACTACACCTATTTGGAAGGCAAACGTCCTCTTAACATTTCAGAGAGAGATTAATAACTTTAGATATGCTTATGCAGCTATAAGTAGACTTACAGTAATACAATATTTAAAAGTTTAAGCATGTAGTATTCACATTTGTGGAATTCCTGACAATTTCCTGGTCCTTATACAGAAATCAGATGGAATTAACTATTACAAGCACATTCCTTGATGAAATACAGAGTTTGGGGAATTTTCCTTTTTTAAACAAAAACAACCCCTCACCCAAAATACAAACATTGATTGCAAGCATAAAAAAACCCAAAACAACACAAGAAATATACCAATGCACCTACTTTCCAAAATTACTTCCATTTTAAAAATGCCACCACCTCCTAGCATGACTTTGCCAGCTTAAGAACATACGCACACTCAGAAATGAAGCAGAGAAAAAGACAGACATTTCCATATATAAATATTCAGGTAATTTCTCAATTCTATAAAAGAACAGAGAATGATTTTTATTTTACCCACTCATAAATCCCTGGCCACGGTTTTATTTTCTACAATAAATAGAGCATTCAACCTTTAAGTATAATGTCCAGAACTCACTTTACAATAAAACGCCCAAGGACTTTTATTTAAGACACAAAGATTGCTGCAAAAATAAGAACTAAATCAGCAAGATACTTCTCAAATTTATCAGATAAATACTTAATGAAAACTATTCCCATTGCTTATTTATTAATTATTTCCAGCTCTGTATTTCTCCATGACTTCAAATAAACAAATAAGCTACTGGACTAGAACAAGAAAGATCAGACCGCATAGAGAAAGAGAATACAAGAAGAAGTTTCATTTATTTGAAGTTTATTCTATTTTAGGAGAAGAAAAATAGATTTGAGAATCCTCACTAAAAGCAAAAGCGAGTATCTGATGAACCACTGAGAAGGCTTTCTCTGTCAGAAGCAGAGCACGCTACTGTCGGACTTGTAGGAGAGCATTCTCCACCACTCGGACACGATTCAAACAATGGATACAAAATCAGAAATTGTACAACTGCTGGAAAGAAAAATATTTATCATATATATTGAGTGGTATTAATAGTCCTAAAATCTAACAGTCAACTGCATCCCTCTATTACTAACAAACAATGTAGGAAATTATCATTTTATTCTCCAGTATTTCCTCTCCTTATAAAGCAAGAGCACAACCCTCATAACTCTCAACTCAAATGCAAGTTTAGTATTCTAATTGTAGGAGCATGCTATAGAAAGTTGTAGCAAGGAACAGTAAGAAATATTTGCCCGGAATTACTCATTGGTTCTATTTTTTTCAGTGCAAAATCAATTACGCAATTAAAATAAAAATGTGTTTAAAATATCTGGTCATCTGTATTTCAGATGATACAATTAAAACTGCCAAAAATATAATCTTTAAAAGAAAAAAACCCGAATTTTAAAATGTTTTGAAGACAATAATCCATCATTTGTAAATAAATGCATTTCTATATGTACCATGCCATTCTTATAGTCCATTTCTAAAAAAAACCAAAACCACTTTTGCATACCAAAGGCAGCCTACAAATTATTCTACAGCAGAATCCGTTTGAGTCTTTTGCAACATATACATATGTAGAAGATTCAAGAAATAGATGGAATGCTGTGCTGTCGCCATCTCCTATTTTCAGTAATGTACATATGCTATGAAAATTATGATCATCTGCAAATATCTTCTAAATAGCTACATTTACTAGACCAATAAAAAGGAGGTATCTTCATAAAGAAACGTTTAAGCCCATCTTAAACATGTATCAAAGTATCGACATACTGATTTTAAATAATTTACAGCCCTAGATAATTGCAAACCTAGATTTCAATCTGCCAATAATAGCTAAGTAATGCGTTTTAAAATTCTTCTATAATCAAACTACTTGTTGTTTTATCTTCAACTGAAAAAGATCCCCACATCTTTTTTTACTGCTACATATTGCAGGGATAAAGGAGACTTCATTACTCTTCGAACTAGTATGTCAATATTTATTTAAAAGAAGTTTACAGTTGTCAAGAGAGTCCTTGAAGAAGTGTCCGGAACTCAGAAAAGTGAAACCTTATGGCTCAGTGCATCTCTTGTTAGTCACATCCTGGATTCCTGCAGAAATTCCAGTTTCATTAGGAGAGCCCAGCAATGAGATGGGATGCTGCAATGAGATAATGGTCTTTTGCTCACAGAAATACCGAAGGGAAGCAGCAGCAGTGTTTGAAAGAGAAAAGGATTTCTAATTATCCCATGACAGTCTTCCACTAATGATTTGCTGTCCATCATCCAAAAGCAAATAGAAAAAAATCCCACCTAACAATATGACAATAGCACCTTCCTAAGTTTTATGTATCATTAAAAATGGAGGAAAGCATAGGGAATACCATTTTTTTTTCGCCATATGGATTCCCTAGTAACATCAGCGCATTTAGCAAAACAGCAACTAGGCTGTTAATATATACAGGGTTTGCAGGGTTTAAAAGAATATTCCATAGCTTTAAACAATCGACTTTCAACTGATGAGGTGAAATTCTCATTCCCACTAACAGTGAGAATCACCAAACATTCTTGTTGTGCATAAAGATCTCTTTGAAATCACATCCACAGGACTGATCACTTAACCTGGTACAAGACTATGGCTTCTGGTTGGACACTGACACCTTCCCTCATGGAATGACGTTCTGAAAATTTTCCTTATGCTCTGTAAATCTTGTCTGCTGGGTGTCCCCAAATCTAGCTGTTGTATGCTTGCAAATGTTGCTTGCAAATGTTTACAGGCTGAATCCAAGCCACAGCATGTGCAAGACAGGGGCAATTTGCACACATATAGTGCGGCCCTCTGGAGGAGTATTGGTCCCGGAGCTTTTGCAATTACTGGTGTCCACGTGAGTACATTTGACAGCACAAAAAGTGTCAGCTATAGATTCAAAGTCCAGAGGTCCACTGCAAGCACTGCAACTGAGGGGAAAGTTTCCCAGTATGTTTTGTCTGACAGATGTAAAAGCGTTCGTGAACATCCTGGTACCAATGTGCAGATACACTTCCACATGCCCACTGTTTCAATGACGTTTCTAACTTCATGTCAACAGTGCTAATTTAGGCTTCCCCACAAAATGTTAAAGAAATCAGAAAACTGAAACTGCAATCAAGCAGCATCTGAACACCTTCACGGCCAAAAAGTGCTTTGTTAGGTTCAGATGGAATTTCCTGTCTTTCAAGTTGTGTCCATCACTTCTTGTCCTGTCACTGGGCACCTCTAAGAGCCTGGCTTCCTCTTCTTTACTCACCCCATCAGGTATTTATACACAAGGATCTGATGCCCAGAGCCTTCTCGGCTCCAGCCTGGACAGTCCCAGCATTCTTGGACTCTCCTTGTAAGACAGATGCTCTTAAGTCCCTTAACCATCTTTGTGGCCCTTCCCTGGCCTCTCTCCAGTATGTCCTGTCTCTCTTGTACTGGGCCGCCCAGCATTAGACACAGAAAGTGTGTTTCATCCGTGCTGAGGAGAGAACCATCACCTCCCTTGACCTGCTCTTAACACTCCTCCTAATGCAGCTCTGTGCCCCAATAACCTTAACAAAATAACCTTGGGTAAGAGATGTTTAATTTTTCCATCCTTGATTGCTTGTCCGAGACGCAGTTGTGACATCAGGTGGTCACAATAATGCTTTTATAACACAACCACAATAATGAAAGTTTCTAAAAGTAATATTGGGGTAACACTCAGATCCCCTTTCTGATTCCTCCAACATTTCTCCTTTACTACAGAGCTCCTCATTTTGAGATGCTATATTCCATGTCCTATAACATGATTTTCTCATGGTTAAGCTTAAGCTACCTTTCTAGGAATTAGCAGTTTACATCAAGCAAGTTATTTTCCTGATGTAATGGAGATGCACCAATAAAATTACAAAAAATATATGTATACATTTACTACGATTTTTTATTTGAATAAAATGACACTCTATACATTCATTTTCTAGAAAAAAAAAGTAAAAACCTTACTACTTGCTTTTTTTTTTACTATTTTTTAGTATTTTCTATTATTGTATTACTAAATATTTTTCGTCTGAGGACTTTCAGCAGCTTGGCTGTTCATTTAGCATCAGATGGCACAACTAGTTCCTTGTCAAGCAGCTAAAGTATTTTTTTAGTTTCTCATACAAATAATTTCTTGTTTCTAACACTTCATCATTTACTATAGTGGTAGGTGGATAAGAAAAAACCAAAAGCAACATCTCCTTTCATTCAAAGTCTATAGATATCTAAGCAAAGAAGTATTCCCAACAATCTCACTGTATTGTAAAATAAACAGTCATGTTAACTCAGTTTACTTTATATAGGTAATTGACAAATTCATAGCAAAATATTCCTCAGCTACATACAGCTGTAATTTTTTTAAATGCTGCGAAAAAAAATCATAACTGTACATATCAGCCATCTAAAACAACAAATAGTAAATAACTAATAGCTTACAAACTCTAACAGCGTGATACTGAAAATTCTGTCCAGACTTTTCATCAGAACATTCAAATACTGTAAGAACAGATTTGTTTCACTCTTCACAGAACAAAAAAAAGGCTCCAATTTCAAAATCCCTGGCCACAATAATCCATTCTGCTGGAAAGGTCATTCCCTTTCAGGAGCCTGCATAAGCAGCCGTGTCAGTCTGGTTTTGCTGGAGAGTCCACGCAGAACTTGGACAATGCCAACACACTGGAAATCATCACATAAGCATGAGCATAAACATACATTTAAAAATAAAATCAAATCACCAAGAACTAAGGATTTCCCTTTCTTTTTCCCTTCTAGCTGTTTGGGTGCATCACGTTATTAATTTCTATTTTCCTTTCCTCAAACACCAAAACCACCTAGTGCCCTACTATTTAAATAGAGCTGCAGTTCCGGGGTTAGAAGAACGATTGACTAGCACTGCTAAACAATCTTTTCACTGCACAGAGGGGTTCAAATTGAATACCACCTTGTTTATGAGATTGTTGATTGAAAATTATGACTTGAGCAGTCTTCCTCATCGCATTATGAGAATTTGTTGTTATTTATTTTCATATAGTGTTGCCAAACTATGTAAGGTGTATTAGACTGATCTTTTTTATTTCTTTCAACTATGGTTTTTAGATTAGAGTGCACAGATGCACTATATAAACTGTTAAATCCCAGCACCTCAAATACCACACACCTCTTTTTTAAAGGTTTTCCATCAAACTGAGAGTGAAAGACAGACACAGACAAAATTAAGCAGAACTACTGTCAGACACTGACAGTGCAGAGAAACAGAGACAGATAACAGATAGTAGGGACTAAGTACCCTACAATTTATTGAAGCAAATAGAGGAGAGTTGAGTGGCAAATTACCCATACTGTTCACAAACCAGCAGGCCACCCTCTTTGCCAGACGTCCAAACTGTTTCTGGGTAATTTGGCACATTTCTGCTTTGTTGTGCTGTTTCTTACGGAGTGAATTTGAGTTGTGATCATTCCCTGTTGTCCAAGACCTTTCTGAACACTAGTAAAACTTTTAAGAATGATGATATAACAACTGAATACATACAAATCATCAGCTGATCAAGCAGTCATTTAAAGTAATATGAACTCAGACTCTTAACTATTTTTAAAGAAATTAAAAGTGTATTATATATCAAATCTAAACAAAACAAACAAAAACCTCAACAAACAAAATTTCTCTCTACCAAAGCTGAGATTTCTATCTTGAAGAACAGAGCATAGGAAATTTGTCAAGAAGGCAATATGAGAGAAAAATACTTTTTACATACTAAGATAAATGTGAAGCAAAACATCAAAGATCTAAGGAAGAGAAAACAGTTTATTTCATTTCTGAGGTGTTGTCTTTCTTCTTGAAAGCATAAAAGGTCACTTCCTTGAAATCACAGCAAGGAGACTGCTATTCACAAAGTCAAGAATCCAGCAAACAGTATTTGATAGCAATAAGAATTTTAGACCTACTGATAATTCTCAGCACTAACCTGATATGCAGTTTTGCTCTCAGAAACAAAAGGAGATGGTAGTATATGAAGAGGATCCCAGTATAATTCTGCAATTGATTCATTTCTCTGCCTAACACTATGTGTATAGATATCTATATATTCATATACACACACATTATATACGTGCCCATGATTAGGATGTGTATCTACTCAAGTTAAGTTACTTAAATCCTTCCATAGCAGCCTTACCAACAGTCCAGGCTGGAAAGTGGCAGTGACTGTAGCGTGCTGTGAGATCAAGGAGTCTAACAAAACTGGGAAAACACAACAGCAATACCAAACCTCAGCCACCCCCTCAGCCGGGTCACGCAATTATCACATTCAGTTGTAACACTGAGAGAATTTCTAGCTGCTGTCAATGAGAACTACAGGAAGAAAGCAATCTGGGGCACCATGAGAGAAAAAGCACCGCTGGGCACTGGTCTGAAGGAGCATGAAGAACCCGGCTCAAAAAACACACGAAGAAGCACTCAGTACCTGGGACAATAACGTACCTGGAGACTGCATCTTACAAGAGCAGCAAGCCAGAAAAAATCCTGTAGGAGTGTGTAAATTAAACAAACAAACAAAACAAACAAACCTAAAACAGCATACAAAAATAACAGCTCTCTTCAAAAGATAAAAAGCCATCTAAAAAAATAAAACATTCAGACACACAACATAGTCTATTTATAGACACTCTACTGTAGGCCCAATGGGAATGCGTTTCACCTGTCCAAAAATATTTACAAGGACAATAAAAGATGCTCTCTCTAAAAAGCCAGGTAAGAAAGCTTTTGAAAGTAAGAAAGTTACCTTGCAGAAGAAATCATGCCTAAACCAAGCTTACATTTAAACACTAGGCTGGCCCCTAAGTGGTTGAGAAGCAATTTGAAGACAAAATGAAAATTACTCAACAACAATTCTTCTCAGGCACAGAGTCTTGCTAGAAAGGGCAAAGAGATGATGAAATAAAAAATAAATTAATAAGAACAGTCAGAGAAGGAAGAATACAGAAAAAGCCTAAAGGATTTTCTGATATCTGGATTTATCAAGCAGATTTTTCAGATGCTGAAATTAATTTTTTCTTTTTAAACCAATAATGTGTTGGAGAAACAGTTTGAAATGAAAACACCAGTAGAAATATTTACAGAACAAACTGACAAGTTAGACCGTGACTAATCACCATTATTTACCTAAGTTCTGAAAGAACTCATGGATCAAACATCCAAACTATTAATTCTCTCAATAATCTATAGCTTAAATTGTCTTGGTGGCAAATATGTAGCAATTTTTAACGGCTTCAGGGAAGATCCTGGAGTGAGGAATGCCCTAAATAAACTAATGCAGATTGCTAGGATAATTAAGGAACAGCTGAAGTATCTTCTGTAAAGGGAAGTCATGCTTTCCAAATCTATTTCTCTGAAGGAGTCAACGAGCAAATGAGAAAGGAAAGCGAATTGTGTATTCTACTTCCATTTCCAACAGGCATGCAATAAGGTAACTTGCTGACGCTCATCAAGGAACTGGAGAGTTTTACAACCACAAATCAAGCTATACCTGGTCAGTCTAATGGTCCAGCTGTCACCCGACCTCATGTCTATCAGGAGTTGATTCTGTGCCACAAGGCATACTTACTCTTTCGTCACGAATTTTAAGGCTTATTTAGCAATTCTTCTTCTGTTTATAATGACTTGAAATTTAAAATATAAAATAGATAGATTTTCTGTAGATTTCTATACGCTATTTTTTTTTTTTAACCCAAGGCATGCCTTTCCTTGGCACTTCACTGGCTTGACTGGCATCCCCAGTTATATTCCAGAATCCAAACTCAGGCATATGCACTGGTGTACAGTGTAGCCACCAAAGAGTTTAGGAAAAGGGCATACTAATCACGATGAATAGTAATGGAGAGCAGAAAATTAGAAACTCATCAACTGAATAAAAGTAACTGGCTGAATTACAAGAACTAAAAGACTATCACAGGCAACACATGTCAAAGACATAAAAAACCCCTAACACTGATTAATCTACCTAGATGAAAGTATGACATTGGACATGAGGAATATGGAAATCACTTGCCCAGATGAAAGCAGTCAGATAAATTAGACAATGATTTTGCCACTCACCTAAAGGTTGCAAGAGGACACTGCTGGCTAAAGGAGTATGTTAACAAGCAGTTAAACAATCAGCTGCTATTTTATTTGCAAACAGGATTGAGATACTTCTAGCATAACCCCATCAAAGTATGCACGTTGGTATGCACAAACAATTCATTCTGATTAAGAGTCACACATGGAAATCAGTTGTTCAAGCAGTGTTGTCTCTGGCACAACCCAGCCAAAGCTGGTATTTCTTAGTAGGCTTCTTCATGGTCTATCCATGGAGAACCTAAAACTGGCATAAGATTGTTTCAGCTTAGCAGTACTGAACAGAAGAGAGAAATTATTTACTGTGAGACACGAGAAATGTTTCTCCCTATACAGCAGCATCTGGCCATGTGACATCATCTGTGGTGATGCTCCCACAATCCACCCTCGGAAAAACGCCCTGAGTAACAACAGCAATTAAGATACGGAACTGAATGAAAATACTAAAGATTAATCAAATACCCCAAACCATGCCTGCCCCAAGACAACACTGCTGAGGAGGCAGCTGATCGTCAACAAGGTTAAGCAGCGGCCAGGGAACTGCAAGGACACTCTTGAAACAAAGGAGTCCGCTCGAGAGGAAGTGTGAGTACAGAGCACTGTGTGCATCCTCATTAGCTGAACCTTACTTGATTGTTTTACAGATTTTTATAATTTTGTCAAGATTATTTTAAATCCCAGTCTTTTTTTCCATAGTGCCTGCAGCCGTCCCTAAGCTGGTCCATTTGTTCACTTAATAACCACACATTCCACTCAGCTACCCGGGCTGTTAGCAGAGCTGCTCCATAATGCCAGATCTAAGAACGAACCAGGATGAATCTCAATTGTAATTCCTTCAATTTAAACTGGAAGCATTCCTAACTGTTCTATGGAAACAGCTTTACACTAATCTATTGAAACAATTTTATATTAATCTGGTTTTTGGGGGAACAGCCTTCAGTGAGACAATGCTTGTCAAGAAACTTCTACCATTTCAGGTATTTCAGCAAGTGCCACAAACGCGTAAGTAAACTGGTGAGAAGATAGATTGCTCATATTTCCATATTCCCACTGGGCCTAAGATTTCCAGGTAGAGATTAATACCCTAACATTTTCAGTGTTACACAAGTATAGAACAAAGAACCACCAATCAAAATAAAAGGTAAGAGAACACATGGATACAGAAAGATACGTGGGGAAAAAAGAAAGTAATTATTCCTGCAACAGGCAGTTGTCTCACTGTATGAATGTTCCAACACAGTTGTGAAGTTTGTTGAAATAAAGGAGAATGATGGATTACCAGTTACAAAAAACAGATACTGGAATTATTTTCACATTTACCACGTAAGGATAACATGTCTAAACTAGTCTGAAGACCTGTATTTAAGTACCTGTCATAGCTGACTTTTCTGAAAATTTATGTTTTCTTAATTGCTTTGAGACATTCTCCATCTTCAGATAACAAGAATTTCAACAAATTCTTCCAGAAATTACTTCATATCAGATAGATGTATTTAGAAAAGGTTAAAGAAGGTTATTTTAATATTTTATTAGGATTCTTTCTCATTCTGGCTTGCCTTTAATTTTTGCAACATTCTAGTTCTGCAAAAATTAGTGCAAAAAACCCCTCGTCCTGAGCATTAGAGTTTTAAACCTCTGCTTCTCTTGAAGATGAGATTGTGGAAAGCAGATTATATCATTTACACCACAGAAACTGAGAACTCTACACAAGTCTGAATATTTTGACATTTTCCACAGAAAACAAACGACACCATTTTTTCTGCCTATTTCTTGTTAATATTCGCATGTTGTATTATTCTATGCCTTTCAGAAAGACGGAGGGCAAAGCATTTCTTGGGTTTCATCTCCTGAACTGACTTAAGTAAATCCTGGAAGAAGGAAAATGTTCCCTAGTTGAGATACTGATTTTTCCTGCCAATTTCTCTCCATGGTTGGTACCAAGTCCTTTATTCTCATCAACGTGTTTGTAGGATGAACTGCTGTAGCATTATGCGTCACAAATTTCACGTCTGTATCATCAGAGGTGACACAATTCACTGTTATTGACTTGTCCATGTTGCATGAATACATTTGCTTACAGTCAAGCAAAACAGTAAACTTCTCACCTGGGGCTAAGATCATCCTAACGCACTCCCTCAAAATCATTTGCCTCTTCATCAATCATTTGGTGCTTCTTAGCATCGATGCATTTGACAGAAACACGGTCGTATCCCTGCACGCCAGCACTCGTACAAACGCGCTGCATATACGGCTGGAGCTGTTCCGCAATTTCTTCTTGCTGGACACAGCGTGGTTGAAAACCATAGCACTGCTATCAAGTCATACGTGTATACGTCCACAATATGTTTTATAAAAAGGTATTATTCCTTCATGTTTCTACAAGGATACATTGGATCTCTACAGTATCAGATTTAAATAAATTGCTAATAACGAATAACTTATTTTAGATTATTTGTAACCTATGGTACAGCAGTTTATGGTAGGTCTGTGTACGTCATTATTCCAAATAACAGTGCTAATCTCAAAGAAATCTAATAAATATTGTCTCTTTTCAGAGACATGGAAGCCAGACAGGAATCCAATAAACAGTAACTTCTGCCACTCAACATGTTTGAGAGAAGAGTAGAAAGCATCCAAAATTAAAGAAAAGTGCTTTCAGCCACAGGCTTGTTATTTACAAAATGTCATCAGCTCTCGGAAGAGGTTTTATGCACCACCTTGTTGTGCTGCAACAGTTGCTACCTAGGTGACTGCACAACTAAAGTGAGTAGTTAATCAAAACTTAAAACACCCCCCCCACCCACAGTGGTAACGAGAGAAGCGCACACAGATCAGCAGTTTTAAAACAGCTTGAAATAATCGCAAGAGCACATCGCTATCTTCTGTGGTCGGTATAAAACGTCGGTCTGTAAAGACACAACGAAACTGTCACTTGGTATATGCTAAGAAAAAAAAAAACAACACAACAAAACAGCTTTATTTGTAACCAACCGACTCCAGGAACAGCTGTCTTAAATTCTGGTCCCTCAATTTACTTAAAAAAAAAGACAGACAAGAGAAGCAAGATCTCAGAGATTTTCTAGTTTTGTGACAAGCTCAGGAGCAAGGGTGGAGAATTAGGAATAAAGTCACTTACTCAATTCCTTTTTTTTTTTTTCTTTAGGAAACTAATGAAATAGTTTGATTTACTAAAAGCATTATACTTAATACCACTCAGTTTAACCATTCAGTGGCACGCGTAAGGAAGGGATAGAAGATATATTACCGTCATTCTTGAGGAGACCACTGACTGACTACCACATTTCACTGTCCTGTTACAGTGCCTCCCAGCTTTCACTTTACAGACTGCTATTACCTACATTTATAGGTTTCTATCACATGGAAATGTCTACCCCTTTGCTCTGAACTAGCAGATCTTCACCTCTCGTATAATTTGATAAGGTTCTGTTAGGTTTACCTTTGGAAAAAGTAATCCTAAAAGACTTATTAGGCTAGAACAAATGGCAAAATACAGCCAGAAAAGGTTGTCAGATAGGATATCTAGTGTTACAGTATGGACAAGCTAGTAGAGGTAAAAGAGTTCAATCCAGCTTTACTAGTAAAATCAATATGCCTTTTCATTTTTACTTAAATATAGCTGTATATCACAGCATATTAAAATAACTATTTAAGAAATCACATCTTCCAAGCAGCTCTTTAGACAGGAGGAATAAATAATGGCAACATTTTCTAAGTGAAAATCCTGTTTCTATACAGCTTGCTTTTTTTTTTTTCCCTGTGATTTGCAGATGAGGTTGATGTTAGTTAATGACTTTTTTTTTCTCCACACAAATTCACACACACACAGATTTTTAATAATTTACGGTTGTTCATCATGTAGATCAATTTAAAGCAGGGAGAGGGTGTGATGAAACCCATGTCATTCAACCATTCTGTCAGATTTCATAGCTATTTTAACACTTTATTTGATCTTCTCTCTGAATCATGAATCTGAAGTTACTTCAAAACCCCAGCTTCTCAAATAGTATACCAGCTCATAGAGACCAAAGGAAAAATCTGTCATTGCTCAATATACATTCTAACCATTCATTTAAGTTTCATCCATTTAGTTTATCTGGTACAAATCACAAAGAAAATAATCATCTAATGTAAGTTAGGCTACTCAATTACAGCTAGATAGATTTATGCCTCCTATACCTTTCACTGGAGAAGTTCAAAAATCTCTTGCAGAGAAAAACATATTCTGTAAAAAAGCACAATATACCTGCTACAGCTCATTAACTTTGTTTGAGCTATTACATACTTCAATTATAATAAAAGACTAAAGGATTAGAAGAGATAGTTGATGCACCCACTAAGGGGTCTGAAGAGCTCTTCATTTTACAAGATTCCCTGAGAAACGCTCCCACGGGGTCCTGTACACCCATGTGCGCTACAGCATCCTTTTTAAAAAGATAAACAAAAACGGTTATCTCCACCAAACTAAACATACAGCTCAAAAATACACCTTACAGACTTCAAATTCCACTTTATGTCTTATGACCTTGTTGTCTTTTTCTTTTGCCTTTGCACGTGCAGACAATACACACACATGTCCACATGCACTTTCATGCTAAAACCTTTGTACTTTGACCATTCTCACCCATAGTCTGAAGACTTGGTTATGAGCTTAATTTAATCCCTGAGCAGTAGGAAGAGCAGCAAAATGCCATCTGCGCAGACACACACACACAAATGTGTCTTTCATATTGTGCAGGGGACAAAAAATTCAAAGGTTAATAAAAAAGCAAATATCAAATGCGTCTCCACGGAGTGCGGACCAGGGATTTCAGGTTGACTTCACTACATTCACCTCACGTCCCCAGTATATGAAAACTTAATGTTCTAAATCAAGAATATGCACATATTATTGTAATTTAGATGTAAGGTTTGTCAGTAAAAGGGAAAAATAAAATCAAATGCAACTACAGAAACCCAAATAATTTAGGTGCATCTTGATGAGGCCTCCACCTCAAGAGATGGGTAAAACAGATCCTGCATTGCAACAACAAGCAAGCAGTTATGGCATTATTGCATAGCAGCATCTCTCCAAAAGGTTATTGCCTCATTCACCTAACAAATTAATTTTTATCAAGTTTTTATATCTTTTTTTCCCTCCTTGGGTTGTAGGATAGTTGCAATTCATTGCTGTTACTTAGGTGTCTAACACACACATCGGTCCATCTTGATCTCCCAGCAAGCACTCCCCAACACGGGAATCACAAAGTTGTGAACTCAAGTTACAAAGCTTATAACAAAATCAGTCAGTAACTCAAGGACACGATTTACGTAGATATACCTAACAAGACTAAGCAAAGCTTCACATATCTAAAAAAATAAAGCACTTCTGCAGAGATACTCCTACAGTCACAAGGTCCCAATTGCATTTCTTCCATGTACGTTAGGGCAAGGCTAAAAGAAGCGTATCTAGCCAAAGTGAAGCCATAGCCATTGTCACCCTTAACAGCTCTACTGCTTCTGCAATGCCAGCCCCCCATACGTTGTGCAGCTGTCCGGTATGACTGGATTCCCAACGGCAAAGCTTTAAGCTCTCAAGTCTCTCCTACATCAAATTAACCAAAATAGTTTTGAAGGTTTTTAACATAAAACAACAAGCAGGGATTTAGTGCACTATTAATTAGAATAATTGCCATTTCTAATGAGCGAGAAGTCAAAGAATTTTCTTCTGCTCGACATTCAGTGAAAGGTGTAGTTGCCTATACTCTGGGTGTCCAAGTACAGGAACACCTTTTTCCTTTATCTCACCAGCCTTGTTTGTGCTCCTTACTCAGTGCCATTTTGATGCAGTGGTAGAGGGTGGTAGTTGAGTTGCCCTTGAAACAGGAAGATGTTGCTTGTAAATCCATCCAAGAGTCAAAGTTTTAATAGATTAATTAAACTTGTCAAACTCTTTAAAAGCATTTTTTCCCTAAAGTAATTTATCACCTATGAAGTAATGAACTAAAGTGCAATAGCTAATTACCTGCAGAACATAAGAAGTACAGAGCATTTCACTGTAGGGTTACCCTGTTGCATTAGCCTATGAATCTGAAAAATAACCCATCATAACGTAGGAGATGCATTAAGGAGAGATCTTAAAACTAAGGCGTACTTTCCAGATATTAACAGTGATTTCTAACAGTATAACCATTTCTAATTTAATTTTATCTAAATTTTGTTGCTCATGAACAGCACCCTGTTGATAAGCCTTACCACCTCAAGATTGCCTATATGCAGTAGATGGACAGAACATCAAATCATATGCCCACATCTCCTGCACTTTGTTCCAGATGTAGCTCCTTTCAAGGAACCATAAGTCATTAGATTTCTGAGCACATTCATTGTTACCTTTTTTAGTCTATTACTGGAAAAAAAACGTATAACCACTGGAAATCAAAACAGAGCCACACTATAGGTGCTTGAAGTACTTGAGCTATGAAACCTTGCCCCACAGAGAACAATAGAAAAGCCACCAAACTGAAAGACTGTCCAAAAAAAAAGAAAACCCAACCCTAGACAGAACACAACCTTCCTACCAGTCCTCTTACTGGCTGAATAACTTCACTTAAACCAGTCGTGCTATTTCAGTGTCTGGTGTAGTTCACAATATTAAGATGTCCACATGGAGTACACAGCTAATATTTCCTTCCACATGAATATTTCAAATTTGCACATGGTTCAAGGAAGAAAATTAACCACCCCAGCCAAAACCAGGACAAGGTTTAGAGGTAGAAAGAAATATAAACTGAAGCTCATTAAGGATTTTGTTATAGAGTTAAAAAAAAAAAAAATCAATCAAGAGTCATCTGTCAAGATTGCCTGCTTCTCATTAAACGTAATGTTAAATGATGTATATGTCACAGAGGGCTGGCACTGTAAAATAAGAATATTCTTCCCTTTTCATATTTTTGCTTTGACACGAACTAGCTATCAAATGAAAAGTAAATCTATTAGAGATTTTATTTTTTGACTTCATATGTCCAAAGTGCTTTTCTTTTTTTTTTCCCTGAAAGAGCTATTTTAGTGATGCTCAATCAATTCATCTAACTGATACATATTTCACATGGTCTAATAAAATAAATTGCTCCTAAAGTAGCTGCTGCATTTTTCATATGTCCCTCCATTTCTGATTTCACTAGTACCAAGCTACGGCCAAGACAGATACCAGATATAAACTTTTGCTCTGCATTATACTTGTGGGATATATTTTTTTAATAAAATGTCTATTTTACCCAGCATCCTATACACAAGAAAGAAATGTTTGAACACACATTTTCTTAGCTTCATGCCATATTCCATCTCATATCTACTGATGTTTCCTTAAATGCTGTTAGTATATCAGTTGTATTGTTTTTAACCTAGAAGTTTGTTCATGCTTTGCTATACAGTGGCAAGTTTTCCACATTGCTTAAGCCCCAAACTACTTTTTTGGGGGGGAAGAATCAACTTGAAAATTGCTTCCTTACAAGGATTTGTTATGAATGTCATTAATGCCAGGAATAAAAAAGTAAAGTGTAGGTCATGCTGCCAAGTAAGCTTTAAGTGGAACTGTTTAAAGAAGCTCTCTCTAATACCAACATTAAGTAACTTGTGTTCTTTAAAGTTGTAATCTCTTGTAATGTTACAGTAAACACTGAGTTTTCAGGTCTAGTCCTTTACCAACAAGAAAGTAGTACTACCTAAAGCAAGCAGAGAACACCAGCATTCAGCAAGAAAAGGGTAACTTCTGCACACAATAACTACTCTACCAACTTGGACAGTTTACCTTTTTTGGTTTTTTGAATAGCATATTGAAAAGTCCTGGGAGAGACAGGAACTTAAAATTGAAGATGCAGCATCCTAAAGAAAACACCAAAGAGCAAGGGAAGCATGATATTGGACTTGTCTCGAGAGTTAAGCTTAGAAGCTTACGTGGTTGCCAATGGGTGAGATTGCACAGTACCTTCCATGTATGCAATTTAACAAAGTGAGGGTGTTGCTATGAATACCTGGGGGCTTGAATTACAAACCATTCCAAGTCAGCATCCCATCAGCATCCCACTTCTCCACTTGGGGAGCGGAGAGCTCTTCCCTGTAAGAGCTACAAAAAGGTTTTGTGTAGCATTCATCTGAAATGTGTAGAGCACAGGTTCACTTCTCTCTACAGAGGTTTGTGTTCTCAGCCAGTATCAGCCCAGCCTTTTAGGAGGAGCAGATAGAAACTGTTGACCAAGAAATGATGCCAAGTATCATTCTACTACTTCAGTATCTTCTACTACTATCCTTCATATCTTTTACATATATACTCTGTGACAAAAAAAAAAAGGAAATAAATAAATAAATCAACAAACCTGCTTTTTACTTCACTTCTCCCTTTGGAGCCCAGAGAGACAGACAAACCTTTTAGATACAGTGAGATAACGTGTTCTCTGCCTTTTCCAATAAAGGACACATGAACTTGGGAGTTTGGAGGAGATTTAGCTGCCAGGCCAGGTATTTCTATCATTAAGGTAAACCAGAATTACAGGTGCCAAGGAGAGACAGGGAAGATAAAAAGAGGAGGGAGATGAAAAGGAGAGCAAACCATCCATTAGCCAGCTTGCTAGGCACTTGCCTTATAATTGAGATCAGGGAATAACCCCTGCAGAAAGCTGAAATAAACATCGGCTGAAACGGTCGAGTGTGTCAGCGATGCCATTCCGCAAAGTACGAGAGACAGGCCCGATCTATACAATCGCAGTACAAGACCTTGAAGTGATTTGGTTTTATACAACTTAAAGTTCTCGTTGACATATCAGAAACGTTACTGAAAATAAAAGAAAAAAAAAAAACACACGCACAAAAAAGCACAAGCCACAAAATTCATCATAAATTCCCCCCTCAGACAAAATGTAAGAAATTAAATTATACACTAAAGAAAATGAGAGTTTACAGCTTCTTTTAGACTGCTCAAGAAATTAAGGAATTTTTTTTTAGAGAACAGCTTATTCTGTTCAAGAGATTTTTTCCTTCTGCTATTGAGGAAAAACAGGATCTTGGTATATTGCTTATATGAGAATAAAAATTAAATGAGGAACATACATTTACCTTCACTGTATTTGCTTTCACTAAATGGATTTCCTAGTTTGTTTTTTTCTTTAATCTTGTCTCAAAAAGAACGAATAGAAGTAAATTAACCTTTTTCAGCCATACCTGAAAAAATACTTGGTCATTTTTGCATTTATAAATTGAAGTCCAAAATCTGTCCCGCTTTTACAAAGCATGAGCCTAATGGGAGAGAGAAGGAGGTCACGAAATAGCTGTGCTTTTCCATGCAATCCTGCAGAGACTTGATCTGTCCTCAGCATTCAGATCTCCAAGTGCACAGAGATTTACCCTTATCAGCACTTCTCACAGACAATCAAATTCAAATCACCTTTTGTAATTACATTATTAAACACTCCAACCTATTTTCTTTCTTCCTCCCTCCCTTACCACTACCGCACAGGATGGATTGCCAACGTGAGCACTTCCTTCACGAGGATTTTTCCTTATTCGTAGTTATCGTATTCTCCATCCTTGGCTACCCTCACAGACACAAACTGCTCTGAGCAGTTTGATTTGGAATTGCGTTCGGAAGAAGTTGGTTGGACTGGATGGCACGGAGGCAGGCAAAACACGGCAGCTCAGTCCCTGCGCTTCTGGGCTCGCATCTGCAGACCAGGGGCTAACTAGGACATGGATTTAACACTATCCCTCGTAACTGTCCTTTGACTCAGGGTACAATCACACCAACAAATGTGATGGAGATACAGATACTTAATTTGCCAGATACTTTATTTTATACTGGGGAAAGATAAGTGTGTGCCTAGCCTCAGAAGTTCTTTTCTTAGTCACCATCACTTATATTCACGTTGTACACACCCACTAGACACATCTTCATGCAAGCTCTGCAGAACACCAATGCTCCACTTTTGATAAAACCTCAAAGTTAACCTACTTCTACTCTACATCTGACACGTCTCTTCCTCCTAAACAGCTAATGAATCACATTAATGTGATGAAAATTACAGGGACGATGCGTGCACGCAGAGTTATTTGACATGAACAAGGGCAACCGATAGTATCCAGAGAATATGCAGTATCTGGAATGTGCATAGCTTTGTAATTCTCTATTTTATGAACCTTCATCAAAAGGACATGCAGACATATCCACTATATATATATATAAATGCGTATATTCTAGTTACAGCTTAACAGTAAGAGAGAACACAGAAAACCAACATGTGAAACTTTCAACCAAAATCCTCAAACATGAGCACAACCTCACATTTTTCTATTAATATTTCAGTACCAATTTTCAATGTGTCTGATACGCAGAATTATAAAAGGTTAATTTTATTTCAGGCTCTTACACCTCTATTTGAGCATTTAATTCTAGAAAACAGGTTAGAATATACCAAGTTTAACTCGCACCTCAGTGGTACCTCTTCTACCAAAGCAAAGCAGTCAATTTTAAGCAGCAGATGGAAGTCACACCCATCTACTGAAACCGTGACAAATGCACAGGTTCAGTGCACGAGCTTTCCTTAGGCTCTAGTGCTGAGAGAGTGGCACATCTCCTGTATATCCTGAAGAGACTTTACCTTAATCTTTGTGTAAAGGAAAACATTTTATATTTGCTACGTTTCCACAGCAAAATGCCAGGAAATAACGTAGATGAGCAATATCAGGAAAGCACCTTGGTAGTAATGCACAGAAAGCTACCGGTGGTGTAAATCTGGGTGAGACCACAAATTTGTGTAACCACAAATTTTTCCTTGCCCAGGCACCAATAACCAGACAGAGCGAGCGAGCACAAAAGCTTAAGTACAATTGTAAGTGCGAATAATCTTTGTCATTCTGCTTTGGGACATTGCACAAAGCTCTAACAGCTGTAAGAGAGGCCAGCTGGAGGAAGCATGGCTGTGCCAGCTGCAGGGCTGGAGTATGTGTGACACTGCCACCCTCCATACTATAAGAAAGGCTGAAAAAAAAAATCAGCCAATAGACAACAAATGTTATAGTGGTCCTGCAGAAAGGGTTTGCATAGTTCACTGTAAGCTATTGCAAGAGGTTTTATACACAATTGAGAATGACATTGCTTTCTAAACAGATTAATACCTATTAAAAGGAGCTAGCCGGGATTCCTGAATTGTTACAGAGCTCTTATTTTCCCTTTAAGCCTTGCCCGCCATTACTTTTCATTTAAGTTTATGACTACATAAGTTTTACTTTGTAATACTTAAAAAAACACACTAAAAAAACCCTAAAAACCCAATAAAAACTACATCTGAAAACAACTGAAGGGATGCAGACTGTTCCTATAATGGGTGTGGATATTTCACTTCAGTCATGATATTTACCTCTGAGTTGCACATGCATAGACTATGAATACTGTTGTAATACAGAATATCATACATTATAGAACTACACATTGTACATTTTATATTACATGCATTTTATATAAAAATACATGTTTTATATATGATATAGTATAGTCAAGTAATATGTGTTTCCACGTCATAAAGATCTATTTTTTAAAGTACCAAAATCAGTAAGTCAAACATTCAAAGGCAAACAAAAGTAGATACCAAAACACACAAGTAAACTACAAAAAGCCAGAGTAAACAGCTCCAAAATGGAAAAGAACTCCTTCTATGAGCAGCAGCTGAGTGGAGAAAAGACTGTTTTCTATTAGGTCTAACAGCAGGATTTGTTATCATTTAAATACACGCTCTAATACACTTAGTGTTTCGTGCTACGTTTAACAAGATTAAGTGATCATACAATGTTTCATCTCAAATCTTTATTGGAAATCAGATGACAAGCCTCATTTCTTGCCAAAACATTGTCCCATAGCTCATGCACGATGCTAATTCCAGCTGAACGAACAAATCTGTTTACCCAAGCGTAACAAGAGAAGTGCTATTTATCAATTAAAGGATTCCCTTAGGAACATCTTTATTTTTTTTTCCTGGAATCCTAATTTTTCTAAACAGGTTCAACTTTGCACCAAAAACTTAGATTATGAAGTTCTAAGGCACTATTGAGCCCTTTGATGTGGATAAAACTGGAAATATTATCTTTACAGTCAAGGACTGCAAAATCAAAACACTTTATAAAAAGCACCAAGTTTCATAAGCATTAATTACAAACAAACTTTTCCTTTTTAAAAATCTTGAAATGAAGGCTAGCAGGTGCAGAGACTAGCAATGTAAATGGACTGAACACAGAGAGCTTCAGACTACAACTGAATCAAGTATGTACTAAATTTGAAAATACTCCAAGCCTCCCGATACACGGATGTGTGCCAACTCTGAAATTATGCCAAGAAGCGGCATAGCTGGGAATGGGACTCCATTTTTCAGATTCTTACGCCCGCTGAAAAGAAATTCTACAACTATGACATCAGGAAGCAATTCATTACTTTTAGTGTATCTTTAGCTAATACATCTTATAAACCAGTTCCTACTGCAGAGACAAAACGCCGTAGAACTGTCTCGACTGTACCTGCACAAGGCTCNCAACCAAAGACATTCTGTGTGGTTCTGTGTTATTATAATGACAAAAAGATATTTTCAGTTACTAGTCTTGATACCAGAACTTTTTCAGCCCAGTCTCTTGCTGTATATCATATTCTATTTACTGTTTTTTATGCCAATGTATTTCAAGATCTAGTTGCACCATTAAATTACACAGGCACGTATGGGAGGCTGGCAACACTGGCCTCTGTGGAAAAGTAACATCTATAACCAGCATTGGCCCTGAAATTTTTGCCAGCATACTTTAGTGAGGACATAGTTGCAGATAAGCAATAGTTAAATGCATTTCATACTCCCAACGCAAGAGATATTAGGAGCTGAGCTAAGTAATTATTTTGTTCTGCAGAGGAGGAGTGGAGTAAATAATATGCTGTGCTTTCTGAAAAGAAAATTCAAGTTAGTGTATTTCCCCTTCAGCTGGTGTCATTACAGGCCTGGACAGCGCCATGCAGAAAATCTAAATATGAAACTCCCTTTTTACAAAGATAAGCCAAAACCAATACGTTGAAAAATATCCCATGTCAGCATGCTGTTATCAGTGCTTTAAAAGTCAGTTCACAGTTCTGCTTTTAATGAAAGCAAAGGGCTTTTAAACTTGGGTATGATACATTCCAGGAGAATGTCCTAATCCCTAATATTTAGTTTATGCAGGCTGCTTTTGCAGGATAGTCACCTGAAAAATGGATCCCAGCCAGTGCTGAAATAGTCAGTTACTGTGGGAAGGGATGCAGAATAACAAGGAGTCTAATGATTTTAGTATCCTCTTTAAGAGAGGAAGCTGCAGGATCCCAGCAGCAGAGAAGGTGCTGGCGGGTTCTCTGGAAGCATCCTCACTTCCAGACTTGCATAAAAGGGCCATGACACAGCAGGCTTCTCAACTTAGCCTGCTGCTCTTCTGTACCAGGCTGAGACCGCTACTGTGCCAAGAAGAATTCATTTAATTAAAACTCCAAAACATTTTATATTTACTGCAGTTTGAATCACACTTTTTCCTATTCTTGCTGAACTAAAAATATAAAAAACACAGCACAAAAAACCCCAAATCAAAACAAAAATCCAAACAAAAAAAAAACCAAACCAACAAGCACCAAAAAAAACCTAACCCATCAACCCACAAAAAAACCACCCCAAACCATAAAGTGGGGTTTTTCAGCATGATTGTGGTTTAGTTTTGTGGGTTTTTTTTGTTGGGTTATTTTTTTTGTCTTTGGGGTTTTGCTTGTTTTCCTCCCAATATGAATTGGGTGGTGGATCTCTGAATCGATCCTCACACACCTACCGGTCAGAACAAAACAAAGCCCTGACAGCAATGAAGGAAACCTTCAGAAGCAGCTCTCTCAGATTCAGATATAGCTGTGGCTGGTGTTCTGGTCTCACTTTGCGTGAGTTTTTCCTCTTTTTCTGAAAAGCGGGCATGATACATTCTGTTATTTTCGGCTTTTACTGCAGTCTGAACAGACCTCCTGGTAACACTCATTTGCCAGGCTATAAACCTCTGGGTTCTTTAACATGTTTCCTGCTAACATTTTGGAGAACTCTTAAAAGACAGTTTATTTTTCAAGGTATTTTTCCACCGCCTTTACTATTACATTTTTTAATTAAATGAATTATATTAATCAGAGTTATAAAGTGTTCTTTGAGGAGTTTTACAACCTCTTCAATCATCAAATTACGTTCTTCATTTAACAGCAAGGTTTCTCCCAGTAGTCTCACATTTTTCTATTATTTGTACTGTTAAAGTATTTGTTAAACAACGTTTTCAGCCTGTGCCCCCAAAATTTCTCTCAACAAACCAGTGTCTAGGTTTAATTCATCGCGTTATGCTTTTCTAGAAAAGCTATTTCCTTTTTTAGCTTGAGGACGTAGGACAGAGAAGTGCTCAGGGTTAAACAGACGACCTTCTCTGCATCAAACCATTCATAACCCCAATCCATAGGCTGCAGAAGTACATGATGCAAAATTTGCCTCCTGCACAAGAAGCAATTCCTCTGAACACTTTCCAACAGACGATTTCCCTGGGGTCTGTTTCAGGAGGTAAATCAAAACTGTTCTCTGTGTCCCTAAAAGTCACCTTGAGCAGACCTCAAACTGCGTATTAACATATCCCTCTCTTACCTGCTGCTGCTCTTCTCCCTACCACCTCCCCATACTGGGCCTTCTCTTCAGCTCCTGCCACCACCCTACTGCATTTCTGTCCTATGCACTTACCTGCCCCTGCAATACTCCACTGGGATCTCTACAGCCTTATTTTTGTTCTCTTTGCTTACACCCACTGGCACCTTGGCTTTTAAAATCATTTTAGGACTCAGACAGTCGCTTGCTTGATTTTGTAAGGCACTTTCCCGTACATCTGATATCAAAACCAGCAGTATTAAGGTGGTTTTTTTTGTTGTTTTGTTTGGGTTTTTTCCCCACTGGTGGTGGTAGGTTTGGTTTTTTTACCAGCCCATGTTATAAATCAGAATATCGTATTTTACCCGAGACCCACCCAGTCCAGAAGAGCACAGCAGTTGTCTGCCATACACTTGATCCACTTGTCTAAGCAACCACCAAAAAAGAGCAGTGTTTCTATTGTTTCCTGAGGTGCAGTTTTTGAAAACATAAGAACTCAAGATGGATTCAGTTGCCTGAAGAGTTATTTCCCATTTGATTTTCAAATAAAACCTATCTTAAGTAGCAGCCAACAAAGCAGAGTATGGTACCTTTACCCAGCTCCATTTTAAATTGAGTCTATACAGGATTACAAATAAAATTTAGAAGTGAAAATATTTATTCTAGAGTTATAAATTCCTGAAGAGAAAAAAAAACCACTTAATACATGTTATTTAAAAGGATTCTTCATAAGATGTTCAAAAGTATGATTGAAGATGGTGAGAAAAACATTAAACAGAATAGGTCAAAATCAAGCTTAAACATTTAGAAATATCAGGAATAATCTTTTCATTTACTTGGACCATTTTTAAAGGCTAAACAGGTAGCAAATGTAATGCAATTTTATTCCCTAACTTTAAAATTCAGTTTGCCCTAAAGAAATCCCCCAGATTCCTTAAAGTTGGAAAAAAAACCACACCAAAACTGTCTTTCATGCCCAGCTTTTCAACAGGAAGAAATCTTGTACCAAACCACCCTGAGGGTGAGTCAAGAGGAATTCACCTCCTACTTCAAACCACAACTGATTTTTCCTTCACAGAGGCTGAAACGCTATCGGATGGATCAGCATGCACCACTCCACCTCAGTCTGTCAACTCTGAAAAGAGGGCATTCAAATGTATTGTGTATTTCATTTCATTCTAAATACAAAGATCCTTATGGCCAATTCAAATAATTCAATTCAGTTAATTTCAACTTATATTTGAGTAAGGCCCGTAATATAATTTCAGAATACATCAGTTTTGTTTTTGTTTTTTTTTGTAAGGACTTGAGAAACATTATTGAAGTTCCAATTTAAAAATTCCTCTTAAAAGTTTCCCCAGAATACCACCTTTTCGGATGTGTGTGTCTCAGCACCCTCAGCCACCATGCACTTAAATGCAAAGAGGCAACTGTTCTTCCTGAAACGAGGAAATCTAAAAGCCACCCAATTCATATTTCATCTTCTGCACAATTTATTTTTTCCCTCTTGTAATGTGAAAACTACAGCAAAAATAAGCAAAATATTCTTCAAACTCAGGTTAGAATTGATTTCCTATGACTGAGAAATAGTCCGTAGACAATATTTCACAGAGCAGAAACAAGGCTGTTCCTTCCTATTAGAAGCATGAAATTATGATCGCAAACGTCCCCCTGAAGCCCACATTTGCTGTGTGACTGCATCTGTGGAGCCTGTGGTTCATACAAAAAGGGACCTGCTGTTTCACGGCAGAGTGAAGAAATGCATGGTGTACTTTGGCACTGAGGGTGCCGAACGACGATGACACCTTGCAAATTTAGCTGTGCTACTGAAAGACGTTATCAGCTGTCTTTTTTTTCCCAACTCTGCTGAAAGAGACTGCTGCTCCCACAGCATAAGCCAGCAGAAGAGCTGGGCATTGCACGACTTGCCTACATCAGTGCAAAACCTAGAGTTAGCTCCAACTCCCTTTCATCAGCAACTTAAAATTCAGAAATGTGCAGTGCAGCAGGAGAGGTACAGGCACACAGCCAGCTCTGCTAACAGGTTGGGTGGGTATAAGTGGTGCTGGGGTGCTGAGCTGTACCTGCCAGTGAGGCTGCTATAGCGCTCTCTACCCTACAGACCAGCTTCCTGACGAACGTTTGCAAGGGCAAAGACAGACAAGTTTTAAAACGTCTTCACCTGCAGTCCTCTTTCATCAAACAGTAATAAAGAAATTGCTTTTTTTGTCAACTTTCCTCAGATAAACATTTATTTCTGTAACAGGTCATGTTGACAAAAAGGCAAGACAGAGGAATTTTAAAGCTAATTACTTTGTAATATACATTAGCATATATATGAGTATTTCCTAATATCAGATTAAGCCTAATGAAACCAAAGCTAATCAGATCAGAGTTTCATTTCTGTTAGCTTCAAAAATCCAGTATTCTTCCTCTGTTATATTATACTATGTTGTAGTACAACAACAATACGGTGTGCTCCATTAGGACTTCTCGTACTTGATAAAAAAAAATGTATCTGTAAAGACATTTGAACTTTCTTGGCGAGTTTCCTATCAGTACCAACAGGGATAAGTGAGGATTTCCTAAATTAAAGGCCTCTGTCACTTTTCTTACACTAATAGATTTCGCCAATACTGGACCAAGATCAACTGCTGCATAAAATACATAGCCGAATTTTTTCTAAAGATATTTATTGCAAAAAAATGAACTTGCTTACAAGATATCTTGTCAGATATGACTGTGACACCTTTAACACCAATTAAAGAAACACTGTAGTATATACTTGATCAGTGACTGTTAATCCCTTGATTAAGTCACTCAACTTTCACAAGGGATTTTTCACTAACTTTTGTCGTAGAGGACCTGTGGTACACACACACAAACGGTATCGACAGAAGGACAGCAGCTACGCCACTGAGCTAGACGGCTGCTTAGTGGTGGTGCTTAACTAGTCACAAATGCAATGATGGCAGACACATTAAAAGCGAATGAAAGACTTTTCATAAATATTTGGTTTTTGTATCTTTAAAAAAAAAAAATCTTCTCCTCCTCTTCCTGGAAGGGCAAGTTTGCATATCAGATTTTCCTAAGACTTTGTATCTAGTTGATGGGATCCTTCAAGCAACTAAGAGACTGTATCTGCTAGAAGTTCCCCTGAAGTTCATTTTGAAATTGAAAACATTTACTATAGAATTGTAATAATGTCATGGGGATTAGAGCAAAGATTTATCTATTATTTCCAATGGATGCAATTCTAAGTAGCACTTTATTTGCTTCACATCATTCACATTGTTGATATCACTTAACTGTCAGAGAGATGCAGAAGAACCTTATTTAAAAAGATCTCACCCTCTCCCCCACAGATGATGCTTTTAAGAAACCACAGCCTAGTAAGTACACATATATCTACATATCAGTTAAATATGTATTGCTTTTGCCTCCCAAGTTTGAGACCAACTGACAAATGTTCTGCAAGATGAGGTTTCGGGTCACTGAAATTCTCATTTTTATGTGGGGAGTGGAAGGATCATTTTTGCAGTGTATATACATCAGAGATGGAATTGAGAAATGTACCATAAATAACTAAAAAAAAAAATAAAATAATTCTAACACACAGTGTGAAGACCCACATTTGCTAACAGATAGAGAGAAATGCATTCCTGCCTTTTTTCAGGCTGTGATTCCTTGGCAGTCACAGGCAGTCTCACAGCCCCTGCAGCAGTCCTGCCTTCCTGCCCCTTCCTGGCACTTGTCATCTGCTGTGATGAACTCTTTCAATTTCCTAAGCCAAACAGATAACACAAAAACATTAGTTTCCCTTAGCTTTCTAGCCCTTCGGTGAACTGAAATGGTTTATTCTAGGTCAAAAGACAGGACAGAGGGGAAGGAGCACAGGTCACATTAAAGGTCAGCGTTTATTCTTGCTTCTGCCCTTTGTGGGGTCACAAGATGAGGTGGCAGAGATGGGATGGGAGGAGCCCACTGCGCAGCAGATGTGACATAACGCACCTCAACAGTGCTGCTCCGCACCTATGTATTTGCTCAAAGTTTCTTCTTGTTTCCTTTTAAACAAAAAAAAGCAAAAATTTTCTTTTGCAAAAACTTCAGCTTCTTAGGCAATAGTACCAAATTTAGCCTCCCTAACTTTAAGGAGCACTTTTAGGATTAATAGAATTGGAGATTAATAACCTGTTGTAACTGGAGACTCGCAAACAGCCCTTGCGTAGCGCTGCAGTAGAGCGGCTGATCTTACATCAGGGTACAACCTCCTAATCTAATGCTCAATAGATACTCAGATAGCGTGTAGGTAAGTGTAAGAAGATGGTCAAAGGGGTCACCATTAGTGTAGCTCTTCGTTTTTCCCCCTCTGAAATTCCTCTCACTGTAAATACCCTTTGTTTCCCATATTGGTTGAAACTTTACTAGATATAGAGGATCGCACACCTATAAAAATATTAAAAAGCATAGAGCTAATCTCTCCACAGACTTTGGGGATATTGCCATCAACACAAAAATCTCCCTACAGAGAGATTACAACTGGATTCACATTTATTGCGTCCAAACACAGTAAGCTTCCTCTACCAACCAGTACTAAAGGGATTACCACTCCGCATGAAAAATTATTTTGAAAACCTGAAAAAAGTGCGCTGCTTATGACTTCTCCATAACTTTAGCTAAAGGTCTACAGACATTCAGGGTTATGGCATGGCATCTCAAAAGGCAATGATTCACTAAAGGAACAAAACTTTTAAAAAAAACTTTAAAAAAAACAAAATACAAGCTTTTTTATTTCCTTCCTGCTCCTCCTGTTTTTAAAAAAGAAATCTAATATTTTTTTTCCACATTTAGCTGTCTTCAAGATCTGACATTAAAAGCTACAGATATCTCAGCTAAATACAACTAAATAGCACCCAGTTAAGTTCCCTCCATACTTTACTTCATTCCAAAGAGTTCAGAGAGGGCTGGCACAAAAACAAGGAAAAACAGTAGAACTGAACCTGGTGTTTTTATATGCAGCATGATCAAGGCTTTCCAATTACAAAGGAGTGAAAAACGCATCGCACGAAAAAATTAAGTTCCTACAGCACTCAGGGATAATTTCAGGAACCGAGATCCACTGAGCAAGTGCTTTTACCAATATTGAAGAACATACCCAACAGCTACTTTCAAGTACCTACTTTAAAGCAACACACTTGAGCCTCACAATGATTGTTGGCTTTGATTTCCCACTAAACATACCCATACTTCCCACATGTGTAGCAGACCCAATCTATGGAAATTTTAGAGCCTACTTTACTGAAAACAGAGATCAGTATGAAGCTACCACTTGAGAAGCTGGTTGCACTACAGATAAGTGCAGAGGGGAAACCAAGAGTTCTTTGTAATTGAAAGGGAATTAAAAAATTGCTATTATACAACATTCGGTACAAAAGAAAATCATCAGTAGACTACATGCATGTGGAAAAATAGTAGGGATTTTTCACCTTAAGAGTTTACTGCCTCATTGTATTAAGAGTCTTTGGGAAGCCAGCTCCCTGTCCCTACACAGTAACTTGGATATTTTTCTTTTGATACCATTTTATCAACAGACTCTAGTGGAATTAATAGGCTGTTAAGAAAAATAATTGAAAATAGTAGGGGGGAAACCACACTAGGAATAAGACTGTTGATTCTAGTACCAGTTGTTCTACAAAAAAGGTATTATTTTTTTACTGGACATGAGCAGGGTCAGCTCAGTGACAACAAAAACCTCAACCCTCCCACCACCATCTCCCCCTATCATTGCTCAGCCCAACATCTTCTCCCTCATCAGGCTTATCCTTACCACCATCAATAATAATTTTCTGCACAGCAGAAGCAGCACTAGGCTTGTAATCACTGCCAGGCTCCTCTGGCAGAAAAATCACTCCCTGACTCACTCTAACAGCTTTAGAGAGGCTGTGACAACCATGGCAGTGATATGTTGACAAACTATTTTGAAATGTAAAGAGCTGGTTATGGACATACATTAAAAGAAAAAAAACATTTACTTTTCTGTTAAAAATATATATTTATTTTTAAATAAATATTATTCCTAGTTAAGTTGGTGAAAAACAGTCTTTTCCATATTTAGGAAGAAAGATAAACAAAATGATGGAATGTGTTTGTAGAGACTTTTAGCAAGAAAAAACATTTAGTTCTAGATGCATTTTTCTAAGTAATAACGATTTTGGGGTGGAGAGGGAGGAAAGTACAAAACGTCTTTTTAAAGGAAAACTATTTGTTTGAGCAGGACAGGTTGAGTAGGGGATGGTTTGCTAACTCTACTATGAAAAACATTCCCTCAACCAGCATTTCAGCGAGCACATTTCAGGGTCCAGGCACTGGCCAGCTAAAGAAGTCAGCACAGGTTCAGAACAAGGAACTGAAGAGCATCATAGGCTACAGGAGTCGTATTCATTGCATATTTCATGCAAAAGAGGCAAAATAAAGATTATTTCTATCCCAGAGTGCAGGAATTTTCAGTTTGGGAAGAAACACACATCAACTTCCATATCCTTTATGTCCCTTTCTATTTTGGC
Source organism: Baryphthengus martii (assembly GCA_013396935.1). Lineage (NCBI taxonomy): Eukaryota > Metazoa > Chordata > Aves > Coraciiformes > Momotidae > Baryphthengus > Baryphthengus martii. The sequence goes on along the minus strand of VWZK01022040.1, from coordinate 71,554 downwards.
TAAAACTGAAAAACCTGTCTTATTTCTTCCAAAACAAGGAAAAATACAAATTTTCTTGCAAAACATTAAGAAACCAAACCAAACCAATAGCTATTTTATAAAATAACTTCCCTAATTAAAAGATGACCTGAAAACTTTTTTTACAAAGATACAAATCTGTTTTCTTTCATTTCACTGGTGCAACTAACTTCAAGCTCTTTGTATTTCTCTTCCTTCTCTCATTCTCACTTTTTGCATTATTGGTATCCCGGCAGAAATAGTATAGGCCATCCAGAAACTCATTATAGCACAATTAAAAAACAGTTTTATTACCTATTTCTCACCATATGTTCAAGTAATTACAATCAGTGTTAAAATCTTGTAATTATAGTTTGCACAAAATTAACTGTATGACAGACTTGTCTGTGCCTCATATTTTAGTAATGCTAGTTATTAATTATTTGCACTTCTGCAATGCCTAAAGGCCGTTTCAGTAGGAAAATACATACAGTAAAAAGACAGCTCAGGAAGGCTATCTTTTTAAAAGTGGGTTGCATTTTTCTTAAATCAGCCTCATTTAATATCAGAGACACCAAGCTGTACAATTACCATACAGCATTAATAAAGGATAAAGTTCAATTCCTGTATTTCCACGTTTTGCCACATTTAGTTTCAATTAATTCTCAAGTTCTCTGACTTTAACATGAGACGCTAGAAGGCCTTAAACCATTAAGGTTATTTTCTAGACCATTTAGGTTACTTTCTTAAACTGCTACCTTTCCTTCTTGTCCTTAACTCTGTCAGTACATTTTCCTTAGATTAAATGATAGCCCTCTCCTGCATGCATTTCCTTGTAGTTTTTATTTTGCTTTTCTAAATCCATATTTATGTGTTTTTTTTCCAAGAGATATAATCATAAGGAAAAAATAATAAATTTTTCCAATATGAACCATTTAAAATCTGAATTATGTTCTCAAGAAATTAAGCATATTGATGTATATATAGTACTGCACTGTGCCCTATCAAAAAATCAAAAGCTCCAAAATTTTAAAATGTCTGTTATTTTTATTTTTCCATAAATGGAATTAACCTTCTTGGATTCCATGGGAGAATCAAGAATACACTCATCTCTTTGTACTCAAATTATATAGTAGTTTTTTGTTTTGTTTTTTTTTGCAACAAAGGCTTTAACAAAGACAAGGCGTAACTGATCACACCATTAAGGAGGTGTTTGTTTCTATTTGATCAGACTTCATGTAGAGAAATCCTCACAAAATTCAGATTTAGGTTTTGGTATCTTTTTCATACAGATGCTTTAATTGGTAAACTGTCATGGATGACATGCTTTTGACAGCAACAAAATCAGCATCCTTATAAAATTAAGTTCCTCAGAATTTCTACTTTTTAAGCATAGAACAAAACTGCTCTGGAAAATTTTTTTGTGTTATCTTTATTGGTAGTAATTCCAACATCTAATATTTATCTAGAGTATCTGCATTTTTTCCCCATAAGTGGGTTTTTGTGGATTGGTTTTTTTTTGGAGAGTGTTTTGGTTTGGTTTTTTTAAATGACAAATGACCAGGAAAAATGTTTTTTAGAAATTCTGCTGATATATCAACTTTTTCTGGAGCTATTTTGTAAAATTGTCTTAACATAAATGCGTGAGAAGGTAAATAGCAAAAATTACAGTACCGTAACCTCTCTGCATGAACCTGAGGAAACTTCTCTACACTTTAAAAACTGAAGTAGCATTTTCTAATATGCTTAGTCTTTGCAAATTGTTTCCTATGCTTTGTTCACATATTAGCACATTCTTGCACATTGTCCCGTTAATTTTCATCATTAATATTTCCAGCAAATTCTTAAAGTTTCATTTATATATATTCCTATCTGGATATACATATATGTGTGTATATAGATATCCAAAGTCCAATCACGACAGAAAGGACCATTACTTGAAAAATAAAACATCTTCAAAGTTTTCCCCTTTGAAATGAAAAAGTTACTAAAAGCAAGATAATTCCACTGAGCTTTTTGCTACCTCTGAAGACACACAATTACGAAAAACTGTTCTTAGTGGCATATGATAAGTTTTAATGATGACCTGATTCTGTAATCCTGCTGAGCTCTGTGCTGATAGCACTTCTCAGAAATAATGTTCCTTTTCAGGCTTCACGAGAGATCTCTTGAAGACAGCGTAAAAATTGCAGATCATCAGCTGAAATTTAAATGCCACGCAACTCAAATGTTCCCAAAACCTCTTGTAACCTAAAAAACTATTATCTATTCCTATGCACACACACACTTAAAACCACACCAAAAGTGTCAGTCTATCATTTAGTTCATTCCTTCTGAAATGCAGAATACATGAGTGTGGTCTCATGGTTACCTTATAATTAACTCATCCAGTTCTAATCTGAAATTAGTAACAGCAGCTCACTACTCCATGCATTTAAGTTCAAAATCAATACATGTGTGAGACTTTCTCTTTTAAATATTTTTTTTGTTAGCCTTCATTTTTCTTTGGAGTAAACTTTAGAAGCCGGTATGAGTGTTCAATGCCCCAACACAGGACTCAAGATCCCACTAAATAAGCCAATATACAATACTAAAGTAAATAGCCAGTGAGGAAGACAACAGCGGCAGGGATGCATGATGAAATGGCACAGCATCACTACGTGTTTTTTCTCTGAGATGCCCACGTCAGTATGTTTGGGACCACTGCAGCTCTTGCACTGAAACTGTGGCATTCACTTCCCACAGAGAATTGCTCAAGAATTTTGGCTTCTAAATTTTGACAGATACTTAGTTCCCAAAGCCAAAGCCATCTCTGGAAATCGGAATCTAGCATAAACCTAGCACTGTATCTCCAAGCACTGGAGATGAAATAATAAATAAATAAAAAAATACTAAGTGGTGAGCTGCCTAAAACTCTACTCAGTTTCCACTGCTGCAGAGCTTGTCACCTTTTCAAGGATTAAATCTGGGAGCTGGACTGCTGTTGTTTTGGCCTTTTCTGTCTTCTTGCTTAAGTAGAACTCACCCTTTGGGTACTTGGTCCTCTCCTCCACTTCAGCAAACATCTCTACTGCAAGGAACTCTGCTGGGAGGGAGACAAAGCTCAAGCCTGCATTGCATCTAGGAAGTGAGGAGTGGAGAGGAAGGCAGAGAAAACGGCCGCAAAATGCAGGCGTCGCTGTCACAGAGTACACGGGTTTCGGCTGCAGGATTTGGTCCTGCTACATACACAGGGCTTTGACCATGCCAACTAAATGTTATGGCTTCTTTAAAACTCTTCCCAGAATATTCTAGTGCATACGGACACATTTTATATATACTAATCAACCATACCCTCATCTACTACTTATTCCCAAAATCAAAGTGAATTTCAAAGAAACAAAAACTAAGCTGATCCTTCATGATGCTGTCAAAGCAAATGTCTCCCACAGGAGGTGGTGTCACACTGGCCAAGACACGACATTAGGCCTGCATGGAGGTGACTAGGCTGCTGAGGAGACCCTGCCCAACAGACAGGGGGTGAGAAATTGCTGGACACGGCCTAAGCAAATTCACAACGCAGTAACACTGGCCCCAGTAGAGAAAATGTAATTATGGATAGGTTATCTGGGAGAAGACTGGGGCAAAGACAGGGAAATGAAAGGTGATAAAGAGGCGAGCAAAGAAATAGGAAGAAACGTAACAGAGTGTGCAAATGTCCCTGTAATCACAGCTGTCTGGGGACGTGTGTGTCAGCTCCGCTCCATCACCGCAAACTACAAACCAAACCTGTAGTTCTGATAGTGTCACAGGGGCTGACCCCAGTTCTGCAGTCAGGAGGACCACGAGCGTGGCAAGAGGGGATGTTTTACTCTCTAAGCACATGGGAGCATCCTACGGGGGCTGATCCAGCATCTGCTGGCACCTTTTTCAATGACAGGTACAACCCTCACTGCATCAACATTTTCCCAGTCATTTCCCAATACGCTGCCATAGCCGATCCACACCGTACGGTAAACATCTGTTCAAAGCTACAACTTAGGAAGGAGAATGAGGTTACTGCAGTTAGTTTACAAATTGCTACTCAGTCATTAAAACAGTATTATAATTAGATTTTTCTGTAGTAGGTTGATTTGACATTCAGAGATTATTTTTTCTTTAGTTTTTGATGGGATCACACTATATTGTCATTCAATGAACAACAGATTAACTTACTGACTTAGTTTCATAATTTATTGGGTTATACAGTACTAGGAATACAACATGAATACAACAAGTCAAGTATCCGCTCTATTAAAACAAGATTAAAACTACCATTTCCAATTTTTTGGATATGCACTCTTTTAAAAAGCACATATTTTAATTTACTTTCAATTTGCATTTCAATTTACTGTGTCACTATGGCTACTTCTATGTTAAAAAAAAAGTTATTTCTGCATTTAATGGACAATACACGACCTGGATCCTACAGTTTTTCCTGATTATGCATCCATTGATGTGAACAATCTTCTGACTCATTTTGTCAAAGATGCGAGGGATTGCTTTGTTTTCTGTTGCAGACACTCTCAGGATGACCCTCCATTCTGGCGTTAACCTCTCTGAATTACACACCCATTAAATTAAATGGATTGTCAAAGCTGAATCTGACAATTCTGTACAAAAAGCTGTTCATCAGGAGATTTGTAACGTAACTGGTAAGCGAACAGTGAGAACTTAAAGCAGCAATATTAAGGTCTGTAAAAGCAGTGCCAATTAGCGCTGTAATTTTTCTCATGTCACACTGTAGCAGCTCCTAATAGTGCCATCCATTTAACAGATTAGGTAGGACACGGGCTTAACCTAATAGCTTCATGGCAAACACCAAAAGCTTCAAAATAGTTCAGAGTATAATTTTTCCAGTTTATATTTTCGAAGCTTAGCTAGTCCCTCTATAAACTGCATGTGCAAACACAGCATCTCACTTAAGTATATGGAAATATATCTCCCAACAGCTGGATTATCCCTCAAAGTCTAGCCACAATACAGGCCATTGCCACAGAGCTCTGTAGCAGTTCTAGCAACACCCACAGAATCTATCATTTCCTCTTCTCCCTACTGCTGACAGCCAGAACACTTTCAATTAGTCCAAAGACGTCTTCAGCACCACTTTTTGGCTTGTTTGAAAGCTGGAAGCGACAAGCAGATGGGAGAAGGAACTCACACCTATACGGTTGCTCTTGACTCCTTTGCATTCAAAATATCAAAAATGTCTTATACGCTTATTCCCAGTTTTATGGCCAGCCTCATCCAAAGACTATTCCTCAGGCCTCCAGCTGTACAACCTGCTGGCACTCAGCACCAATATCGTCATGGTTTGGCCACTGCATTGTTTCCAAGGCCATGGGCAAGGTGACACTTTCTCATCACACAGACTTCAGTGGTGCCCGGACATTGCCACTCCAGACATCTGTGTTCTCAATTTTAATATTGCTGTCACACCTTTCTTGTCCTTCAAGTGATTCAAACCAACAGACACCAAATAGAAGCATATGATTCTAGCTCACAGAAGTTAAGACCATATTACTGAGTGTAAAATCTCATTCCTACTGAAAACCCACTCCTATGACGCGATGAAGATCTTCAAAAAGTTATTTAAGATGAACTGAAACACATAAGAGCAGAGTCTGGAGTCCTGACCACGTTCTGCATACAGCCCCAGATGGAAATGATGCTCATGATACAGATTACTAAGGAGGTGCTTGCTTCGGGCTGTAATAGCACGACAGCCTCACATTTCCCAGAGGAAAGTCAGCCCAAGTACCAATGGTCCTGTGTTACTGCACTTCGAGGACGATACACTGTGTGACTGAGCATACAGTGAGGAACGGCAGGAAAAGATTTCTTAAGATTTAATCAGGCCACCATCTTCTTCCTGATATTAATTAATCTCTGCATCTCTTCAAAGCTGTCACAACAGGATTTATCTTCTCAACTGTTTATTTGTTCAAAGAATAGAGACACATATAAACCATGATTTTCTTTTACCCTCCCCTCGTTTTGTCTGGAATATTCATAGGTTTTGCTAGATCAGGCATCAAGGTGTCTGATAATCACTGAAGATACAAAAAATAAAGAAAATCATCTAAATTTTAACCTCTACATGGTAGTAAGTTGCTTCAGTAAGCTCAAGTCAAACCAGACAAAAATAAAATCACAGAATCATAGAATGGTTTGGGTTGGAAGGGACAGCTAAAGCTTATCCAGTCCAACCCCCCTGCAGGGAGCAGGGACAGCCTCAGCTAGATCAGGTTGCTCAGAGCCCCACCAAGCCTGACCTTGAATGTCTCCAGGGATGGGGCCTCCACCACCTCCCTGGGCAGCCTGTTCCAGTGTTCCACCACACTCATGGTAGAGGACTCCTTCCTAATGTCCAATCTAAATCTACCCTGCTCTAGTTTAGAGCTATTGCCCCTCGTCCTATTGCCACAGCCCTTGTCAGCAGGCCCTCCCCAGCTTTCTCAAAGGCCCCTTCGGCTACTCAGAGGCCACTATAAGGGCTCCCCAGAGGCTTCTCTTCTCCAGCCTGAACAACCCCAACTCTCTCAGCCTGTCTTCGTAGGAGAGGTGCTCCAGCCCTCTGATCATTTTTGTGACCCTCTGGACCACCAGGTCCTCATCATCCTTGTGCTCAGGGCTCCAGAGCTGGACACAGTACTCCAGGTGAGGTCTCACTGGAGCAGAGTGGCACAATCTCCTCTCTCGATGTGCTGGCCACACTTCTTTGGATGCAGCCCAGGATGAGATTGGCTGCCTGGGCTGCGAGTGTGCGCAGTTGGCTCCTGTCCTTCATGACCAGTACCCTTAAGTCCTTTTCCACAGGGCTGCTTTCTATCACCTCATCCCCCAGCCTCTATTGATAATGAGGATTGTCCCAACTCAGGTGCAGGACCTTGCACTTGGTCTTGTCGAACTTCGTGAGGTTCACTGAAGCCACCTCCTCCAGCCTGTCCAGGTGCCTCTAGCATGTCAACTGCACCATTCAGCTTGGTGTCACCCGCAGACTTGCTGAGGGCTCCCTCAATCGCACTATCTACATCATCGATGAAGATGTTACCCAGTGCTGGTTCCAGTATGGACCAACATGTCTGTCCACTAAATAAATAACTGAAAATTTTGTTTCATTAAATAATGTTCCGAGCATTTAGTTGATAGTTCTCATTTTTTTTCGTTCTGAGAGGGAGAGAATATTTAATTTCATGTAAAAGAAAACAAAGTATATCTTGTTTCATACAGAACTCATGAAAACACATAGAAATTCCACAAGACTCTTGTTCTCTGTTGGGTTCACAGCAGACTTCAACATAAGCTAATGGGACAACTTTATAAAATTATTAACAGAATAAGGTTTTAAAAATCAGAAATAAAAGCAAGCTTCCTTCTTCCATATGTATTACAGAAAAACTGTGTACCTATATTACTTAAAATAGCATGTTTTTTGCCATTAAAATACCATTTGATTTCTTTTATTTCCTGGTTTGCTTAGTGAACGAAAAAGAGAAACACAGAAATTATTTTTATTTCAATAAATCCGTTAAAAGCTTGCTGACTTTCTGCATAATTTAATATAGAATATTTATAGCTTCAAATGAATTAATCACACAGGCAAATTACAGACATCATTAGTCAATTATGCATACCACCACAGGGCGTGCAAATGCAAGACTCCAATCATACAAGATGCCTTCCAAGTGTTACTGAAAAAAGTATTAAAATACACGGGTTTAAGTCATACTTGTCACGCATAGACGAAATTCCTTTAAGTTTCTAGGATTCTCCTCCAGTGGCATGAAATAAAAGCTTACCCACTTACCTCTAAGCTTTTTAATAATTTTGTTTCTTACAGATCTGATCTGTTTGTAGAGTGTAAACACAATTAGCTCCTCAACTACAGATTGTTTGGGGGGTTTGAGCAACAGAAGCCTTAGCTGTACATTTGATTAAATAATTATTCCTTCACCTGCAGAACATTTCAGTGTGAGAGCAATTCTTTGGAGAAAGGTGCTTTTCGTCTCTGAAAATTGATTCTTTAAGCTCCCCAGTGGAACTTAGAGCACATGTTTATATGTGTGTAATTAAAATCTTTCTCTAAAGGAAATAAATAAAAATCATTTTGCTACTACAATATTAAAGTCAAAAGTTGTTCCGTACAAAGTAAAGACACTTTCAGTTGCGCAGCAGAGCTACACTAACTAGAAGTACTGTATTCCTCTACACAGAATCATTTAATTTGGGTCAGTAATTTACTTTATCACTACCCTAAGGCAAGGAGGGGATTCTGGGGTGCATTGGTAAGATGCAGAGAACTGCGGCGCAGAGATCCCTCACCCCGTTCAGAGTAGGCCGGTACAGCTACGCAGGCCACGAGCGGCGCGGCACAGCACTACGTCAGGGCCAAAACTGAGGCCACTTGCCTTCGACAGCCTCGCACCAACACACAGATACTACTTTTGAAGCTACTTGTGTTGCGTCCCAGTGATTTATTTCTGCATCCTGTTCCACGCGCGCTGGCCTGAGCAGGATGCTCCTTTGCAGGTGTCCTGCCAGAGCAGCTCTCCTCAAAGGCAATACACGTACTTCGTGCACCACCCCCAGGAGGAAAAGCTGGCAGACACGCTCACCCAAAAGCATGCGAATGGGAAAGATGTAGAGGGCTTCGTGAAACACATTATATGCAAAACTAAACTACCTCATAACCAAGGAAATACAACCAACCTCTGCAGAAAAAAAAAATAAACGAAAGCTCTGTTCGGCAGTAGAGTTGGGCAACAAAAACAGATGCTTGAAGAATTAAGTACAAACAGAAATTAAATGAGACCACAGAATTTAGACTAAATGAATTTCTTAATACTGCGGGGTTTTTTCCCCCCATATTTGGCCTTGATGTCCTCGTTTTCATTCTCACAAAAGCGCAGTGAAATCTTTCATGGCTTTAAGCAATCAAAACATCAGCTCCATGGGAAAGATGCTGCATCCAAACTCAGTAAATTCACATGACCAAGCTGAGATAGTTGGGTTAGTACTGGTTCAGAAAGTCTTAACTCTAATTAAATGAGATAATATTAGTCCCTCATTTTTTTCACTTAGCTATTCACATCAATACTTGCATAACAAAAGGTATTAAGCATCTATTAAACAACATACTGGCGTGTCTTAACCTGTCTGGAGAAATGCAGCTCTGTGTTTATGGAAAACTATTCCATAACCTTCCTCCAGTTATTCCTTAAGACTCTCATGTCCTCATGGAAATCATCTGTAGTTCTTCAATAAAGTTAAGATTAAAATATCAGAAGGTCATTCTGTCCTAACTCGTTCTCTAGACTCCACTTTTTACTCCTCCCTATTAAAACGCTCTCCTTAAAAATCTCACATGAAGTTGTACGTCATTATCCTCAACAAATGCACCCACAGGCAAAGGGCTGTTCTCCAGACAGGACCTCTAAGTCAGAGCACGTGCTCTATTCCTTATTCAAGGAGTAGTTCTAGGGTCATGCTTTGTGAACTTCAATAAACATGCTATTTTTCAATAAAGATTTGTGCTGGGTCTGATGAGTTACTTCGATATGAACTACGCTTTTTCCAGTGGTTCACTCAAGGAATTGCTTTTGCAGCACGTTCTGTCCAAAGAGTTGACTGGCAGACTGTCAAAAGAAACAGTTAAAGCCATGCTTCAACGTAATTAATAACGGCAAGAAACAAATGATTTGCAGCATGATTCTAACTGGTCAATGGCTAGTCACTATGCACTACATGCCCTCAACTTGAAACTGAGTTTTTTTCCACAAATTTCAGGTGAGTACCAGAGTTTGACAGTATCCAAAATTCACAGGCAATCTCACTGAAGGAAAATAAATAAAATGTTTGCTGCTAGGAGCTCAAGATCTAAACGGACTCATTTCTTTGGAAACCAATAGAAGCAGCTCTGTTGGTAGCAGCTCAATGGGTCCACCAAAAACAATCCAACTGCTAAACAAGAAACCTGCCTTGTTCATGAGTCAGATAGGGAATATTTACATACGCACTTTTTGCCTGAAGAGATACATAACTATTCTCCCTCGCTGTGTAGTGAAGTGAGCCTGACTCTGAAGGGCTGCTCAGAGTCAGACTGAATACCTGCCATTCTATACACCAGCAAGGTGTTCTGAGGGGGTAAAATCTCTCCTAGAATTCTTTTCGTGATGCCACACACATGAAAAAAAAAGGGATAAGTGAAGAGTTTGAATAAAATCTTCATAACACCTCCAGAATCTTGTGACTAGAAAAGAAAGCTGTATTTTCCATCTATATTTATGGGTTTACCTCTTAAGCTTTCATATTGCTCAAAAATGGCTGTATTTAAAATCAATGATGTGGTTTTTGTCCTGTTGCAACAATATTGTTTTATTAAGGCCAAAGCACAGAAGCGATTAAGTTCAGTTCCGCATTTAATCACATTTACAACATCTAAATAGATTTTACCGTCTCGCTCTTTCCTTTTTCTCCTCATGTCTTCAGGTAAGTTTACTTTTTTCTATTATTTCTAAAATCAGCTATTTTTTCAGTCATGTCGCTAAACTTAAAACAGCGGTGTTAGAAGCTGTCTGACCTGTTCAGCTTTTGTAGGTGCTATAATCCAACGGGTTACAACATGTGCCTTTGCTCTGGCACCTAAAAAAGCATAAAGGAGTTTGCATTTCTTTTGGTCACTCCTCCATGGAGTTTCCTCCACATGCAGCCTCCTTTAGGCATATCAGAGCAACCAGACAGAATTAAACATTGTACGTAAACTTGCCACCAAAACGCAGCACAGTGGCTGCTGAATTTGGAAGCGATACTAGAAAGACAAGATTTCTTAAACAGTTTTTCCTCTCATTTTATGCATGAATCAATAATTGACTTAACATTAAAAATTAGCAAGCCTGTGTCCCAAAGACAGACAGTAAATACCACTGAAACAGCAAGTTTTAAAAATGAACTTTTAACAAGTTCACGGAAGAAAAAATTAAAGATTGATAACATCGCTAGTTCTGAGACCCTGTACAGAGCCACCGGCTTGCAGCAAGGCTGAAACCAGGCTATATGGAAATCAAATTAGCATAAGAACTGTGGCTTCATTATTTTATGTGGTGTTTTCAAATTTTGTATTCAGAATGAAGTAAACCTACTGAAAAGAGACTGAGAAAGAGAGGGGGGTGTCTTAGTTCTGCACGATGTACTACTACAGACTTTGAGGACACCAAACCAAACATAGCTGTTTCACACAAGTCTTCTGAGACGTAAGATGTTTTAGGCACACTCGAAAGCATACAGTTGAGAAATAGATTCTTGTGGCAGTCAGTTAGGGTGGTGGAATTCACTGTAAAACCTGAAGTCACTTCATGAACAAATTAACAAGGAAACTCAACCAGTTCGTACTCAAAACTGTACCAGTGATCAAACAGACCCTACCCTGCCAACTTTTCTTAAGCACAAATGTGGTAGAAAGAAATTAAGAGAATAAAACCATTGGGTTGGGGAAGAAATAAAAAGTAGAGAAATTACCATAGATCATAAAGTTACTTAGGAAAGGTCCTACCAGGCACCAGATGGCTTTCATTTGCACAACTGGAAAGGACAATAAAAAAAAATCTACTTTCAAAATCTAGAAGTACGTACATTGAGGTACCGTGCCTTAATGTTTCTACTGAAGTTTGTCACGTTAAAAATTCATAATAATTAACAGCGCTAGTGTTTCATGCTAAATTCAAGTGAATCTGACCACAAACACCAATCTGTCCAATATCTAGGGTCCTATATTGAAAGCTGAAGCATTCAGGAAGTTTAAGTACAGCTTTATCAACAAAGACCTTGAAAATTTAATTTGAGATCAGTGTTTAATTTAGATATTGACCAGGAGATGGCAGCAGTACCCACTGAATTTTACATGGCTATAAAACTGCAGTGTATTAAACTCAAAACAAATATGGAACATATGCAAATTGTAAATACGAAACCATAAATCCTGCAGATGCTCTTAAAATATAATTTGTCATCAGGGACTGTATTATATGTATATTTCTATTTTACTTGCATCGTGATAATTTGCTTCTGGGTCACCTTCAGAAATGGAATTTAAAATTGATCTATTTTCATATGGCACGGCATATTCTTTGCGAGTCAGAAACCAATGATTTATTCCCATATGTACGGATTCAGTAATACCCTGCAGAACACGGAGTGATCTGTGGGTAGTGGTGGATAAAACTTCTAAAGTGTGATTTACAGCTGTAAGGAAGTGTCCGTAAGTCAAGGATACAGATAAGATACGAGTCCGAGGTATGAGTCCAAAGGAACTAGGACATGGATGAGGGGGGAAGGGGTGTGCTTCACTACTGGAAATAAGGAGAGATCTCTAGAGAGAAAGGAGGAGGAGACTGAGAAAGAGAACAAAGGAAGACCTCTGTAAGCTCTCCAAAAGACAGAAGCTCAAGTAAATCCCAAAAAACGATTTCAAATCATGACCAGTGTACAAACAAGTGTGACCAAAACTAAAAAATAAGAAGAGTACAACAGAATTTAAGGTGAAGTTCATTAATGAATGCTGCTGTAGGGGACAACAGTATCGGATTTGAGAGAAGGCCTAAGAATTTTCTACATGTTAATGATGTTACAGCTTCATCTGCCTTCACAAGCTTCATTATACCTGTGCAATCCTATCAGCTACGGTGTATTCAGTAATGCAAGAGTTCTCTTACGTGACAACATTCTGCTGAAATTGGGGTTGGGGGCTTTTTTGGTTGCTTTTGCAAACCTTTGGAGCAGTATTCAAAAGAACGGTAAACTGGAGCGTGTTTCTTTTCATCAGAGGTACAGGACTTGATCATGCAAATATTAATAATGTCTGCTGTTCCGCAGACAAAGGTTATGGCACATTTCTAGTATGAGTTTCCTCTCTAGTTATATACACACTACTTTCTATATCAATATACAAATATTCAGACTTCTATTTCTGGTCACTTAAAACTTTAGGATCACACAAAAAGATGTTTTAACTTAAATTTCTGTCTTAAAAGCAGGTATTTCCTTCCTTCCATCATTCTCTCGATAACGAAGGTGGCCTGTGTGGGGTCTTCCAGTTTTTATTTCTGTCACCCTGGTGTAAGAAGACATATCAGACAATGACCTGTGAAATAACTCCACCAAAAACTCAAGAAAAGAAAACAACTAGATACTGATTTCTTTCTAAGTAAAATGGCAAGTATCTGACTTATTCAAATGCAACAGGTAAGTGATAAGGGAAAAGTGTGTGTGTGTGTGTGTAGTGACACACATTGAGATCTTTTTTTTGCTGGGAGGCAACTGCAGTAATAACAAAGTGACTCAATTTCCTGCTAAAAATGCTATTTCCACACCTGCTTTTCAAAAGAATTCTTTTGCAGAAAATCCACACATCATTTCAGCCTTACCGAATGCTGAAATGAAAAATAGATGCCGACTGTCATACAGCTATATTGATTATGAGTGAAAATGTGATCATTTTGCATTAACTTGCCCCACAGCACTGGAGTTCCATCAAAGCATCAGAAGGAAATTAATGCTTTCATATAGCGCCTAAGAAAAATATGAGATGTTGTTCACTTTGCCCTCTAGACAAAGAGGTATAAGGCAGTAGCTGAGAGGTAATAGCTTTCGGAAGGGAACATGAACTCTAGACTTTTATTAAAATCATTATTTAATGTGCAAAAAATAATGAAGCCACAGCCCTGGCATTTAAAACAGCAATTTGTAGTCATTACATCTTAGATCATGAGGCTTATTTTGTAAAAAGCCAGTCTTTCTCAAATTAAAAATTCATCATCAACTCCCACAGATTATGTAGTCCTTTAAATGATGACATTTCCTACAGATTTATTTCAGCTAAACAAAGAGACAGTGAAGCGGCAGACATAAAACATCTATTTCATGGCTTTCTCTCTAGAAAGACCTTTCTACTCCTTAGATTGTTTGAATTTTCACACAAGGGCTGACTAATGTGTTGATATTTTAGTAATTTCACCTTCCAGGGACATTTTAGCTCTTACTTTGCAATGCTTCTCACCTCCACTCTACAGTGAACCCGAACAGGTTTCTTCCTTCTCTTTTCCTGCTTAGAATGGTCATCCACAAAGTGAATTAGAGTAAGAAGATGTCAACAGGCCTCAGTGGATCCCTCGGACTGACTAGCATTTAATCCATTAGGATTATTAGATTTATTTTTGATGGAAAAATAGGCAGTCAAAACCGCTCCTCTCCAAGAAGAATTCTGTTAAGAACTTGCGTGGCAAAGGGATGCAGCCCTACATAGCTGACATTTGTTATTCTGCTTGATATCAAAAACTGTTGTGCTTGATTATCTTTAAGCACAAAGTGATTTTTGCTAAATGACGTCAAACAACATCATAACACATAGAACATTAAAATCTACATCTAAAAAATAAATCTTTCCAGAGGTCAATATGGCCTGACAAAAAGTTGCAATAACACATTTGTTCTCTGTCTTACTAGTGAGAGATTTTTACTCAGTAACTTGAAGAAATGCGGATAAAATGTACACGTGTATCATCAAAATAACACAAGTGTACTGCACGTATTGTCGTCTTCCTGCTTCAAGACTTCTTTTAATTACCATTTGAGTTATAGCAACGTCACGAAGTTGGGATCCTTTTTGAAAAGAACATTGAAAGAGAGTCAGTTCCTCCCCCAAATTATTTTAACATATGAACCTGAATCAGCACGTAACACCACCTGTAATTTCATTTTTGTACGTTGAATAGGCATGCTGATTTCAATCCCACTCCTCCTTTTCAACAGAAACAGTACATTTCAATTAACGTGTTTCAGAGTACGTCCTCTACTGTCTTCCAAACGTCTATACTCACAACACCTCTCCCACAGAACATTCCTCTTAAAATGGCGACGTCGCTTTTTCTACACAGCTTCTCAATCTCTACATTTACCAGGTAAGATTTTAATGAGGGGCTAGCAAAGGGCTAACAATGTTTTATCCACAAGCTAAAACATTACATTTGTCACTCCAGATTCCAAGACCGAAGGCTTCCTCTTTAGCTGTATTTGTCAACAAGCCTCTCCAAGACTTCTCTCCAAATGCCTTTGACAACATAAACTTTCTATAACCCTACAAAAGATGTCTACTCACAAACTTCACAGAATCCTACAATGTTTCGTGAAACTTCACCAGGAGTTCAGGTCTGTATACAAAGCCAACAGACCTCACACTCACTAAAATGCTGTTTGCATGAGGTTTATGCAAAAGTAGAGAATTCAAACTGGAAAATAATTTTTAAATAAAGACAGAGTATGGTGAGAATCCTGAACAGGACCGCAATATACACAGCCTGTATGATGTAAAAAAACTTATGCAGAACAAGCTTCAAAACAAAAACAAGCCGTTGTACTTTTCATAACAATCATCTCAGGAAGTTGAAAATAAAGGACGGCCATCACAACAGATAGTTGACTGGAAAAATAATCAAGTGAGATGCTTTGTTTTGGTCCTATAAATTCCTGTAACAAAAATCATACCAATGCTCCTTCCAAAATTACAATCGAAAGAGTTGGTATAAATAATTACATATACCACTTACAGGAAAAAAGAAAGCTAGGAAATTTAATCAGTGTCACCAGTTGGAAAGATACGATCTCATAATTACTGTACGTTAATTTGAACCGTTTCACAATGAAGTCCACAGAAGGCTGCACAAGCTCAGAACTGCTACTGTACAGTCATCAACAACATATAGGTCCCTATTTTATTAGCATGTTACTCATGAACCTTGGCATCTTTGGAGCCAATAGGAATATAATATTTTCTGTCCAAGAAACAGAGTTTGTAGAAAAATAGCCACTACCTTCATACTTCAGGACATTAAAGACTGCTCAAAACCTTAAAAGTCTAAATATTTTCTCTCTCAAACCTACTGTCAATTATTTTGACATTACTGGAAGCTTTACCTTTAAATTTCTGACTTTATCTGCAGTGTTGAGAAAATATAATGAATGTTGACACACAGTCTGCAGCATAAGAAGAAGAAAGCCATCTCAGCTGGAACATCTTGCTATCTCTCAGGTAGAACAGGCAAGCCTGCACCATGATCAGGACAGGTTTGCACGCCAGTTACTGCTCCACCACAACGTTATTGAATACTCAAAAGCAACGCACCGGTTCTCAAAAACTCTCTCTAACAGAGCACTGAATTTTCTAAGATAAGCATCTATTTAAAGCTTTTTACATTTTCTTCCTCATATGCACTTCTTACCTGCTTCTCTTACCTCCAGTCACATGAGCCCAGACTGAGGCAGGCAAGCAGGTGTACAAGGAGGATGCTGCTCATTTTTTAAAAGAAATACCTTTCTGTGTAATCCAAACAGCACACAGATTAAGTTCTCCTTTCATACTGCATACGGCTTCTTGCGTATTAGTGCTATGGACCTTTTTTAATGCTTAAATTCAAGCAAAGTATTAAAAATCAGGGTCTGTCTTCACTATATAAACATCTATTGCGGGATTTCTAATTGCGTAAGCATGAAAAGCATTAAAGGAGTTGAGCAGTCTCAAAGGAAAATTAAAATTATTTTTAAAATAAAAAAATATCAGTTATTTGCTAAAAATGAACACATTGAACTGGGCAGGTGGGTTTTTTTTTTTTCAGTATATTCTTTCTTCTGTATTATGCTCACCTTTCCTCCCAAAGACTAGCAAACATTTGAAATTTTTATATATTCAAGAACGGTGTATTTGCTGAAAGACAGACAAATACTACTTTAGCTTGAAACTCAATTTGTGGTTGAATGATTAATGTCATCCAGGTCTTGCAATTACATAAGTCTGGATGACACCCCGGGGGGCTGAGGTTGTCATGCCAGTAGAAGTACACATATTTCTTCTCAATTCAGCGCAAAAATGCGGCATGTTTCCCTAGATGGAGTACAGGCTCCCTCTATAGTTACAGTCTAGCAACCGACATTGCCTGGTCTGACAGCTTTAAATTAAATCCTTGTTTCTTTATGGTGAAAGAAAATAAAGAAGAGCAGCCATTCCTGCACAATCTCTCTGTTGCATCACCTGCCTCCCAGTTACTATTGCTACTCACTGATGCCCAATTAGAATTCCTTTTTCAGAGGTAGTGTAATTGCTAAAAACAATCCAGAAATAAAAAACAACGCAAAGCGATTAACCAAAGACAGAATTTATATTGAGTAACTTTGATCAAGTCTTGCTTCACATTAACATTTCAGATGAACTCCTCTTTCAACATATTAATATTCTGCTAATATCATCGGTCTTAATTAACAAGCAGCGTATACCTTTGGGTCTTCTCCCTCCGGTTTATTTTTCTTGTTTGTGTTTTTACAAAGCGTAACACTATTTCTACCTCCCACAACACTTCATCTTCTCCAGGTGGAGACCTGTCATCCCACTAGTCTAAGTCTGTCCCAGGCTAGGATCCTCAAAAACAACCCCTGGTTACTCTAAATCAGGCACTTCTTCTGGTTTAGAGCTCATCAGGCTGTCTAACTGCTAAGAGGGGACATGTTTCTAAGAAGCTCAGTCAGAAATTCAGCAGACTGAAGAATAACCTGCCTTTGCCTAGTTGTTCTGCAGGGATGAGTTTCCTGTTCACATCTCAGTTCCTGACCTCTGCACTTAAAGCTTTTTTCTAACAAAAAAAAAAAAAAGTAAAAAAAAAGTTTAGTTTAGCCATTAGGAAAAGTTTCTATACTGAAGGGGTTATCCAAGCTGGAAGAGGCTGCCCACGGAGGCAGTTGAATCACCATCCCTGGATGTATTTAAAAGCTGTCTAGATAATGTTGCTCAAGGATATGGTGTAGTAGTGGCCCTGGTAGAGTAAATAATGGTTGGAATTGATCATTAAAGGTCTTCCAACCATAATGATTCTGATTCTAACACGTCAGGTGTGTAAGTGATCTATCTGCATGTGCTCATGTCAGCTGTGCTCACAGTGAAGAACGTGCAGAGACAAAAGACTGAGAAACAGTTAAGAAAAAGTTTCCACATCTCACCTGCACTTTATGGCATGAGCGCTCCTAGTCTTAAGGCAGCATCACATAGGCCAGGTTAAACTCCTTCTGACAGGTTAGAGCTCAACTGTTGGATTTGGCTCCAATATAGACTTAAAGCAAGTAAGGACAGCTAAAAAGGCGTTTAAGAAACATCTACTGACTCCTGTGAGTAATAACATTAGCTCTGGTGAGAATGCTTTTAATTCCTTCCAGGGCAAAGACAAAAAGATTAAGTCTTCAAAATAACTTACAAGCTTTCCCCTGTAGGGCCTTACAAGAACTCACATACCAAATTACTACATCTCAGTGAGAAGCCAAAAACTAAACTGGACATGTGCCAAAGAGGAGAAACTTAGATTGCTTCAGTTCATCTCTCTCTCTCAGTTAACAGCAGGAGCAATGTATTGGAGACCTACACAGATTCCCTGGCAATATAATCTCAGCCCCGTCCCAAGTACCAAGTGTCTCTTGCTAAAGCACGTGCCATGTGGTGGGTGCCGAGGCTGTCCAAGTCAAGGCCCACCAAGCTGGTAACATACCTCTGGGGCTAATTTAGAAATAATGCATCCCTCTGCAGCACCTCAGAGCCTCACAAGCCCTACTCACCACTGCACAAAAACCTTACTCCACCGGCAAGGCTTTTACGTGTGGCTCTCTATCACCTGCCATCACAGCCAATACATCCCCTTCACACCGTCTCACAGTAGGTATCTGAACAGACTCCTTCCCACTTGATACGTCTTCTACAGTTGAAGCATCTTCAGCGTCACATCCATAAGGGACAAGAAGCTAACTTAGTGCTCTGCTTGACTTTGTGGTCCTGTAGGAGGTACATGGTCAGGAGTAAGATGTTTTGCATGCCTTGATTAAACATCTCAAGTGATGTTTCTGCACTCCGGGATCGTCACTAACACAAGTATATCACATACAAGGAGAGGAGAATGTAGTAAAAAACATGTCAAGTCCTCAGCAGCATTGTCAAAGGGAAGACTGAATGTAAAAATATATAAAATAGCATATATATGTAATATATATATAAAATTGCGTCTTCCTGTCTCAAAAATCAAACTCACACTGAATGGCCATCTATCTCAGTTTACTCCTCCTACACCACTCACCAACCAAAGCAAAACAAAACACAAGTGCATACACTACACCCGATCGAAAAAAACCCAACCCAAACATCTAGCTAAAACAAAAGTTAACTCCACTGAGATTCAAGAAATCTTATCCGAAAGATACATCAACCTTTTGGTACAAAGCATTTCGCTACTGCCCCAGGATGATTAGTTCAGCAGTCACTTACACAGAAAAGGCTTCTGCGGTTCATGCTTTTGAAATGCTACGGAAGCACAGAGCGTTTTCACTACTTGTGAACAGAAGCAGCACAATTTTTTAACTTTTTTTTTTCAGTTTTCTACAACCACAGTATTTGATCCAACTCCAAGAGAAAATACATTTACACAGAATATCTATCTCTTCCCACTTAAACACAACACACATACTATTAGCTGCTAAGCTTAAGAAACTATAAAGCCTACCAAGCCATCTAGAATTTAAGACAAGTATTCTTGCTGTACATCACCATCCTTGAAAACTTCATCTATTGAGGCCACCTCTATAACAGACCCCATACCTAAAATTAGCCAACAATTTTTCTTTTTCCGAAGGGAGTCAGTCATCTCTTCACTCAAAATCAGAGAAAGAACTGTTCATGGTTTCAATCTCTAGTCTTAATATTTTGTTTTGCATGTGTTTTTTGGGGTGGTTGTTTTTTAAAATTTGATTGGTTTATGTTTATTTTATTGTTGGGGTTTGGGGTTTTTTTGAGGAGGGAGGGGAGGAGAAATCAGGTCCACCAATGTGTTAATATTAATAAAAATCACAAGCTGATCCAAAATACTATTTTTCCACAATGATAAGGAATGAAGAATCCCCAGGAATTTTCTTCAACATGCTATACCCAGCCTGATCTGTTTACAAAAAATTGGCATCTAAAAAGTATAAACAAAAAAACACACACAAAAATTCTAAAAAGTACTTTTACCTCCCATCAAAAACAGTTTAGCAATCTGATTTCTGTGGAAAAAACAAAAGTACTCTTAACCCCATTTGTTTGTGCTTGTACACCACCTACTAAGTACATGGCCTTGACTGAGTAATGTTCTATATGCCATCCATGAACATTACTCGCTTGTTACATATAAAAAAAATTCCCCTACTATTCATAGTAAAATGTTGCTAAAAATATTGTTTGCTCCTAAAAGCCAAACACTTGTATTTGCTATACTTCAGAAATCAGTTCAGGACAGCAAAACCAGTGTTATTCCTTCCCCTAGCCACCCTTCTGGAGTTATCGTCAGTCACTCCTACAACTTCATCTGCAAGACGTATTGTCAACCTACAACATAATACAAGTCATCCCTAAAACCACACACAGCATTCTAGCCAGAAGGTGGAAGCTGGGTTTGACAGGAGATATATCGGCTGTTCCTATGTCTGGAAGCGCATTCAGTAATCTACCTTAATGATTAATATATCCCACGCGTAAAACCTGCATAAAAGACCAAGCAACAGCTGTAATTTACTAAAGGGGGTAGGACAGCTCAGCAGTAGAAGCCATCCAAGTTGTAAAGCGACAGTGTATTAGTAGTTCCTATCCATTTAATTACAGTTTAAACTTTCCAATCTGACACAGTAATAAATTGAAAAATGCTGCATTACTGGCTATTTTTTCTTCTTTAAGACAGATGTTGTACATGGTATATTGTGGACCTTTTCCATCTCTTCCTTTCTCGCTGGTTATTGCCTGGCTAACAGGATGTTTCATTTTAATGAAAAATACATTAGTGCATTAAGATAAGGTCATCAGTTCTTAAGTTAAATGCAATTTCTGTAATAAAATTAATTGTATAGCCCACATAAAATTTTTTATGCGGGTTAAACGCTTTTAATTACTACCTAAATTTTGTTCAACTGAATGTTTAAATGGAGTATTCCCCCATAAAAAGAATGCATACACTGTGAAATGCCTTCACAGTTCTTTACAGCATGCCTTCCATATGTTCTACCCTAACACAGTAAGTGGTCACCAGTGTTAAAGCCTACCTAGGGCTCTTGAGCAAGGCTGAGGGGAGGGAGGCAGAGGAAAGAAAACTGCCAGGCTATGCAGTCTGTGAAGACTGGCTTTGAGGGCTGAACCTGGCTGCTCAGGGTCATGTCCAGCTGGGTTTGGGGTAATTTTAAGGATGGAGACTCCATAATCTGTCTGAAGCACCCTGGTATACGTTATAAAGTAGAAAAGTGTTTTGGCAGTTATTTGTAACTCCTGTTCTGTTTCATATAAATAGCAAATATTAGTTGATATAAATATCAAATTGTCACGTTAGTGGAAGCTGGTGCTCAGACAGATCACCTCATTACTGCAGCAATCTTGGATTATTAAAAAACCCCCACGTTTTCTCAGTACTATTTGTATACTCTAGCATAAAACAGAACAGCTCACACATAAAAGATATTAGGATGGCATTATCTCACTAGCTCCAAGTTTTCCTGAAATGCAAGACAAAACACTAATAAATTTGCCATTCCATTGAAAAGCAAAAATATAACCCTAGGTCCTCTACACCTTGGATGGCTTAGATGGCTGTTAAAAGGACTTGAAACAAGTTTCATAATTAGTGCATAGTATCTTTTTAAAGTCCTTAAAACATTAGTTTGTAAAGGCTCAGGAAAATTTTGTTTTAACCAGGATTAAAATGATATATATATATTTTTTAAAATTTGTTTTGTCTTTTTAATTCAGCTCCTGAACCTCCAACAATAACCACCAAGCATTAACTCGCCTTTAAGGAAGATGCCATGAACTGCTTAACGATAGGCCCAGGCATTTGAACCATGGATTTATGAGTTAATTCCACATACATACACACTCTTTCTAGGATATTTTTATCTTTATGTCTAAAACTCAATGTATATTATTCAATCAAATGATTTATGAAAACAATATTCCTGTACTAATTTAAAAGTGGTTTCATATTTCAGAACGAGATTAAATTTGACATTTCAAGTTCCCTTCGTTTTAACTGAACTGGATTGCGGCAACAAAAAAAGTTCGTATATAGAAGAGAGAATCATTTTCATTAAAGGAAGCTTTGGAAATACTTGTCTCATGGCCTCAGACTTAAACTGCTAAATTAACTAAGTTAATGTATAATATTCCACAACAGAAAAAGTTGATACAAGCATCTTCTATACTGTTCTTCATCGTGCTTTCTAAGTGTACCTTAGTCATTAAAAAAACCACCTAAAACAAAGCAGCCCAGTCTTATTTTAGAGCATCCAGGAGGTGTGGTTTTGCACAGCGGAATGAACAGTCTAACATCTCTGCATTATTGCCAGTAACAGGATACCTTGTTTTGAAGTCAGAGTCGCATCACCTTGAAAATTTCTAGCTCGGATGCTACTTACGTACGGGAAAATATTGTCACCCTACAGGGGGAACTAGATATTAGCACAAGGGAAAGCACAGTAACCTTCAGCAGCTGAAAAGTAGCTGGAGAAGAGGCCTGTCCAATTTGAAGGTATCTGGGCATCCTAGTCAGCCTGCAGTGCAGATGGGGGAGAGGAGGGGAGAGAACAGAAACAGTCTCCCTCTATACCTATGTTTTGATACCCATACTGTGTTTGGGTATCCAGGTATGCATACAGAAAACCAATTAAACAATCAGCCCTTCAGCCCTGCAGCCACCAGACAATGGTGGCAGAATATAGGGAGGAAGGGAAGAGTCCTCTAAGACCTAGTCATATGAATGGAAATTATCTGAAAAATCGAGTTCTAGGAAATATCTGGTGGAAATATCACAAACAAGTAGCAAAACAGCAGAAGCATTTACGACAATCTTTCCCTTTCTGCACTTTTTAAATCAATGAACCCCATGTTTTCATTTCCTCTCACTTTTAGGCATTATGAACTATTCATACTCCTCTTAGTACTAGAAAATAATTGAGTCACATAGTAGTAGTAAATTTTCCTCAGTCTCTCAAATTCTTGATTATCTTTGATACATCTGATGCAAATGCGTGCTTTGTTGTTTTAAGAACAGGTACTCTATTTCAGATTTTTTTTTAATACATCAGGTTTTGGAGCTCTTACTTTGGTTGGCTCCTCTCAATCATTTAAATTAACTCAAAGTCAAACAGACAAGCTTGTGGTAATGATTTTGAAATTCTAACTAGATGACCAAGTTAGAAAATAAGGAGATAAAACTTCGCAGCAGTAGTCAGTAAAGGTACTATTAAGTATCTGAAAAATAGCAGTCCTAGATGATTTCATTAAATCAAATAACTCAACAGGTGTTTCAAAAATTGCTTATAAATACCATATTTAATAAGTCTAATAAGATGATTATTCATTCAAAGGATTTAAAAAACTGCACCCACATCCTTTTGGCTACAATACGTTCTCATTCTCTTATCAAATTGCTGTCATTTCCCTACTTCCTTTTGGTCCCTTGCCCAGAATAATTTATCCATCAAATGAAATTTCACAGGTGCGAGACTTTCAGTGAAAAATGCATTTTGGGCATTTTTAGACATCTGCAAGCTTTCTTCCCATGAAGTTATTTTTTAAAACTTAAATATAGCTTGAAATCCCATACATTTTTGTTAAGATTGTTCAAATTACACTTAGGAATGAAAATTTTGGGTTTTGACCAAGTCCCAGTTTCACTCTTGCTCACTTTAAAATTACACTCACTCCTTTCTCCTATTTAAGGAAGAAAAAAATAAAAGGAAATCACCTTTAGACCTACAAGAATCCTGTAATCCGCTCTCCTTTTTCAAACGTATTTGTTAGTGACAAAACCAGCTAACACCATGAAACCATCACAATAAACACCGAGTGTTTTCCAAAACAGCAACATTTGAAACTATTTTTGAAGCATTCAAGTAAAGACAAAGGTTCACAAACAACCTCTCCATTACAGATTTACACTCACTTTCTCGTTAATATTTGTATGAGCACACAAGCACCTGTGAACAGAAAGGAGGTGGCCTTGGCCCAGCAGAGAATTCCAGCATCATCTTACACATTGCCCTTTTTTTTCCTGAAGCTACTGCCGCCTCTTTTCTGAGCAAAAACGTTTCAAGGCCCCGCAAGTCACCTTCAAAGTAAAGAATAACGCAATGAATATGAATCTAATTATACTTAAAATGCAACTTTCCTTGATTTCGCATCTATTTCTGTGCAAATTATACCCTCGGGAGATCTGCAAGACTTCCAAGAACCTTTGCCCGGTGCCTGCTCTTCAAGGCTCATCTCGAGGCTCTATTTCAACCAGGAGTCAGTTCCAGCTCTGAAGAAAACTGCCCTGCACTTCACCCAGAAACACCTCCTAGCTTTTATTCCACCCAAAACAGCATGGCTCCTGATAATAAGGCCACTATAGCAAGCCTCCCCAGGAACCAGAAATGACACAGACGAAAACGTTAAACGGCTACGTACAGCAGCCCCACGCGGTGCCAGCTACAGCCAAGCACAGCACGATTGCTTTGGATCGGCGCATGGGGAAGCGCGGGCTGTGCTAGCAGTCAGGTTCGCCTCTCGACACTCTGTGGGCCACAACGGTTCAGAGACCAGGGTGCTTCACTCCCAGGCACAGCCGCCGCCCCTGTCACTGGGAAAGTGACGATTTATTCCTGCATGGCTTTCCCTCGCTGGTATATACTTCTTTCTACATCCCAGCTACGTGTACACACCACAGAGAGGTGCGATACCCTAACACCTGAGCTAGCACCGTATTCTCCAAAAGCAGCACAGGTCAGACATATTTAGTAAGGTCCTTACAGAAAACACACCAGGATTTTCAGGTATCAGCAATCACAGATATTTTGACAAGTCTCGGTGCAAGCTTTCTTGCAAGATTCAACTGCCCTTAGCATTTCTTTGAGTAGAGTTTGGTGCCTGTGTAACATTGTACAGAAAACTGTGAAGTACTTTGGGCTGTGTAATCCTGAAACGCTGTCATTGCCCAGTCCTAGCAACCCTGACACCAAGCGTTGTCACTGCTAGTAACAAACCACAGCCTTTGTACAGTGCTCCCAGGGGCTCCTGACTGACGTCTGCTTTGTTTAAATGCACCTTTGCTTGTACGGCGCTTCCTTTTCACTTGACTTAAACAGCAATTCATCTACTGATCAGCTGCCTGCAGCTAATCTGTTCTGCCTTTGCTGGGCAGAACTAGTTTTACAGGGTAACAAAAAAAAAAATATCAAGCCAAAGTGTCTAACATGCATAAAAACACTGTAAATCGTAAATTTGGATGTGAAAGAGTTACAGACCAAACAGGAAAAAAAAAACCTAAGAGCAAAACACATACTAGCAAACACCAAAATGACCTCAATGGCTCCTCAAGTGAGGATGCCACCCAGCACCATACCAACTTGATTTCACATTTCACAAAGGAAATTTGCTTCAGTTATCAGGTCAACAACCACTAAAGAACGTTAGGGAAACCAGAAATCCCACGAGAAGATCTGCTGAACATTACCAGACTATCCTTGGGTAACCACTACACGTCTAGGAGGGATATTTCCAAGCGTACTGCCCAAAGTTGGAGGGCCCAAAGCTAGAAGGTGGGCTTGGAGACACAGAAGCATGTAGCACAATCCCCCTGCATGCTGGCTCTTCAGTAGATACGAAGGCTCAAGCAGAGTAACTCCCAACAAGAAATTCCAGTCAGTGCTATCCCGGAGCTGACCTCGCCGAGCTGACAGACCTTTTGTAAATTGATATGTTAGTTCTTAAAGAAGGTAATAGATTTCTCTCAAGATATGACAAATAGTTCTCTTCTTCAACTTCCCATATATTTATGAATGTATTTGTTGAGGACAGGACTACAAATCTAAGTTTACGAGGAAGTATTTTAATTTCCTAGTCTCAAAAGAGCAGCAAAGCTGGCAAACTTGATCACTCTGTCTTTGATCTTCCTTACTTGTAGACAAGCTGTAAGAGATTAAGCTCTTTCCCCATTACTTAATCACTTAAAGTAATACTCTAGGATTCCCAGGGGTAAATGCATCAGGCTACTGATCAGTCTGGGTGTCTTTTTATTTTTTAAAGGGATTGAAAGATTTATAAAATACTGTTATTTTATGCAGTCTGGATTAGGTTTTCAGAAATCTTTTGATAATTTAGAGGCATAACTCTTGTTTAAACCAACATCTAGAGGGACTGTAAATGGCTACTTTTTCGTGTCACGTAAATGGATCATTTTTATGATTAATATTTCTTCCCATGCTTCACATTATACTTACATACTTACTGTCTCTAAGGCTACCAAAAAAAGGTCCTTACAATCTGGAAAGGGAAGACTCGATTATTGGGGTGCCATACAATAAAAATTTAAGGTAAAGTTTTGTAAGAGTTGCATCACTTCCATACATACCCTGTGACCACCTTATCCCAGCTTCAGCTGTATGAAGCCCCCTGGTTTTTCAATCTGGGAAAGAACTGAATCCTTAAGGAAACTGCTTGAACAGTTCCCATCTTGTAGATACAATTTTTAACCTGTCTGCATTTATATCCTTCCAGAATCATTAAATCCTCCCCAGGGAAGTCACAGGAAAGCAAAGGAAGCCTTCTAAAGGACAGAGTTGTTTTTTTTCAATCCTAGACACAGTGACAACTGTGTAAGACAATGATGGCATATATATGGGATTACTGCCAGACTCTCATCTAAGACACTCTGATGTCTTCAGCTAGTCAAATACGTTCTCCAAATAAAATTATATTATGCAAAGCAAAATTAATGCTATGTTATGGATTTTGGCATGAAACCATAGTGATTTTTAACTCCGTTGTCTGCCATGATTCAGGATATTAATTGGAGTATAAATTGTACAGATGTACATTCTGCATTAAGCAACCTTTCTTTTTCAAGGTCTTAAAGAACCATTTGTAAAATGACCGCTCCATGAAAAGCAAAAAAACCTCATTATACAGAAAAATCAGCACTGCTTAGATAATATAAGTATTTGTAAAACTTGTTATTCTTTAAAAACCCAAGTATTCCAGTATTTTGAAAGACATTTGGAAAGAAAGTCTTATCGGGGAAAAAGAAGTCAGAAAAACCAAAAGGTACTTTGAACCATATCATTATTCATTCAAATGTCATTATTTCTCATGGAGCTAAAATACTTCCTCAAAATCTAAAATCCTACATAAAATGTGTCTACCCCATGCAGCACTGAAAGTTTGAATTGGGGGAGGGGGTTGAAGTCAGATAGAAAAATAATGCTCTTTAACAGTAAATCTTAGAACTAAGAATTCCTATCTCTCTAATTAAATTAGTGCTACCACGCTTCATTTATCCTCGTTAAGAAAATAGATGGAACTCACAATTGCCAACTGCAGTCACCAAGTTACTATCCATCTGCGCTTCAAAATGGAGCAAAAGGAAGCCAAAACCACTCCAAGTCAAGGTAAAAAACCCACATTATCACTAAACTGTAAGTAACCTTACCTTTAAGACTGGATGTACGGCAGTTTAAGAAAAAGTAGCAGCAGCATCAAGAAAAGAGCACCTCACTTACTAACCTTTTCTGCCCAGATAAAAGAAATCAGGCACGTCCTATGGATGCATTTTCTTCTTCACTTTGGAGAAGCATGATACAATCTCACAATAATAGCTACGTAACAAATATCCAACATCCAAGCAAATTTTAAGCTCTACTTCTATTTCTAAAAGAACTAAGCAGTCGTTATTTTGTCAGATATTTCTATGAAAGCACCACAAATATTATCTCTCTCCTATTTCGGTGATTTTCCAAAAAGAAGTTGCAATTTCAAAACACAACACTAAATTGTCAAGGAACGATCATCAAAATCTTTCAACTGTCAACTAAGTTGAAGGCTTGTTTTCTCTGCTGATTCTCTGTCATTTGAAGCAGCCCTCCACATTCAAGTTGTGACAACTCTTCCTTCCTGCTTCCCAAGCATCCGTGGGGGAAAGACAGAGCACGATGGCCGTGGAAAGCTCAGCTCAAGAGCTGTGCCTGTGGGGCAGCAGCTGCTCACATCAGCCCAGGGAAAGCAAGTGCATCAACTCACACGCCTCAAGTCCTACTACTCATTCAGATTCCAGTTTAAAATACAAAACCTCACCATGCCCTTTCAATCACTTAAATTTTCCTTTCTTTTGTCCTTCAAAATGCCTGATTTTATTTTTTTTTTAATCTAAACCATTAAAAGTCAGACCAGAGTAGAATAAGCACTAGAGGAACAAATTTCTTCATTGATGTTTCCCCAAGTCATTACAATATAAAGTAGTATTAGAAAAAAACCCAAAAGGTAAATAATTACAAGTTCTACAGTAAGAGAATATTTAACATCCTGATGATGCCTTTTATGACTGTAAAAGAAACTTAGCAAGGTCATTTCTAAACCAATGGTAACTAGCTGAATCGAGACCTATGATTTTGGAGGCAACAGAAGTTTGAAAAGACTGACACTATACAATGATTCTGGAAAGAGTAGCTGCTGCTGTCTCAAATTATTTGAAAGTTTGTTGGAGGTGGGGAATGGTTTTTAAGCAAATAAAACATCCAGGAAACTTACAAGCAGTCATCAGAACTATATCAACACTTTGTTCAGCCACAGGATGTTTGTCGTAATACAGAACAGGATTAACTAGTTATTTCTGGTAATATTTGCCTCCACTAGAACAGTCACTGGGTAAGTAAAATAAACTGTACCAAGTGCTTTCCTCTATTTGCTTGGGGGTGTTTTTTGGTTCTTTTCTGACAGTTACCTGTTCACTCTGATAACCCGTAAATTAAATTACAAAAAAGCCATATGAATAAAAATATTAAAAAAAAAAAAAAGATGTTTGTGAGCTATGCTCTTTTCTTTATATAATAAAACCAAGTAAGAATGTTTTTCTGTTCCAGAAATCAGATGTCACGTAAAATACTTTCTCACTCCCCAGCAGAAGGAATCTGTTCTGGTCCTGCAGCAGAGAGACCAGCTCAACCTTACTGTACCATCATACAGGGTACTGACCTTCATGGTCATTCCTCTGGATTCTGATCAGAGACTAAAACTTCCCATTATTCAGATAACGATAATTTCTCTTTTCCCCTAGGAAAGGGAAAATAAGATCCTTCCTTTCCAAGACAGACCAAACTAAATTTAATCATCTCATGAGCATGCTGAATGAAGAGTTGTGCAATTCTTCTGGAGGCTCCCTATTGCTTTGATACCAGTTAGTGCATTTCCTTCGTTTTTAGAAAGGGACAGTTAGATCTCCAATCTCTGGTCTGTGTTCTGTTTCCAGGCTGAAGTGTACTTCCTATGATGACTATTCAAACGCCACAAAGCAGCGCTTTCTGGAAGTCCCATGCCTGCAGATACTGACACAAGAGTACACGGCACACGTGCAACAACAGAATTGCAAAGGAAAAGCAGCCCCCTTTTACCAGAGATAGGGATATAGTGAAGTAGAAATGAATTGCAACAACACGCCTCCCACTTCGGTTCTGTACACAAAGGATTAAAGGTTTCATTTTGACAATGTAAAAAGTTGGACTCAGCTGAAAGCATTGAAGATTTACATTAATAGGAAGATATATTCAATATGGTATTTTGATTTTTAAACCCGGGCCATCATAGAAATCCCAATTATTTCTTTGGCCTCTTAAATTTCTCCCCTTTTTTAAAAAGACTCCAATTTTGGTCGATCTTTACGTAATTTTTTGCATTAGAAAACAAGCACAATACTATGTACTATGATTGGATGACATACTATACACACTCACAAAAATCAATCTTTATGTAATTCTTCTAATCCTTAAAAAAAATCTACTTCTGTACGAAGCATCTCTAAGAAACTTTAATTTGATAAGGTTGCTGATTGGCCGAGTCAAATAGACATTACTGTTTAATTATTTCTTTGTACTTCCCCATCTGTCCACATTCTTCCTTATTCTCATCATATATTGAGATGGCTGACAACATAGGTCAAGGATCTACATCAGTAGTGTCCAGAAAGTTTCTGCACGTGGTTGTGTAATTCTCATCCCATTGGTGTCCCAATCCCCATTTCAGATTCTTTGGTTTATGAGAGTTCATACAAGTCATAACAGCAATTTTAGAAATAACCATAACCATAGCACCAATCTACAATGACTCCCCATGTATGGGATTGAGGGAGGATCAACATACACAGAGCATACTTCAAGTAAAAAAATAGCAACCTGGATGATTAAATAACAACCTGTGACTAGTTTTGTCATTCATTTAAGCTTTTTATTTCATGTTCCTTTACTACATACGGCATCAACGCTCTTTCTACTCAACAGCTACTGGTGTATAACTACAGCTATCCAGGAATATCTGTATTCCTGCAGCCCAGCTCTCCTCAGGGCTTCATAAATATCTTGAATTAGCAACTCTGATTTCTTCAAAAGGTGATTAAGAAAAAAAAAAAAAAGAGGGAATTGTTATAGATTACTCTGCTTTTCATGTATTCTTCCTGCTCCTTCAGTCCCAGGGATGGTGTCATTATTACTCAGCCAAATTAAAAGACAAGTGAGCATTGGACACGAACCATTTCAGCTGGAGGCCTCAAGCGATCATTTATTCTCTGCTCCTGCATTCATCCCATGTTCTCCAGGAGAAGGTAATACTCATTGCCAAAGTATTCTATTTGGAAAAGTCGTCGCCAACTACCAGACAGCAGCTTAAGGTATTTTTAATCAAGACACAAACTAATCAGATTACTAAAGAAGGTTTAAAGTTAATAAACTCCCTTTTTATTTTTTCAGAGGAGCCCTCGTTATGTTTGGATCTAGAATCTTAGACAATGCAATTTTAACACTTTGTGAAATGTGATGGATTTACTGTTCTATCATGTTATTTATTGGATAATATGATAAATTCAATATAATTCATCATAGTATTCTATAAATATTACAACAAATTATTAAAGCAATAAAATCTCATGGCAGAAACTTAATGAGATCAAGTCACATTTGTGTTAAAGCCAAGTGATGAATTGTGACATCTGCAGCGGCTTTCACCACCTTAACAGGAAAAGCCTGTGCATTCGCTTTCACAAAGCAAAAGTCTAAATCGCTACTTGGAGCTACTGGGCAGAAAAAGAACAACAGAAGATATTAAACTTCTATGTCTTGCTGCACAGTAGCGATTCCTCAGTAATGCATACCAGTCCTGCCCGGAGACCAGGTAGTGGCCAAATATAGGAAATGTACGAATATTCAGCAGTATGGGCTAGATCTGTATTTACAGATTTGCTGCATTTCCTTCTTAGTTTAACAGACTTCAAATCCCTGATTTAGTTGAGCCATGTTTTTGAGGAAAACACTTTTGCATTACTATTGTTCCTTCATTTTCTTCTGTCAAATAGAGCTAACACAGCCTATGGAAAAGCTCATCACTCTTATCCTATTGTCATACAAGCCAAGAAGTAATGAAAATAAATAAATCATGGAAAGCATGTGGAAAAGGATGCCATGCCATTCACTTACAAGTCTGGAAAGGAATTTACATTCCTACACATTATATTAGATGACAATTGTAGAACTGCTTAGGAGGCTAGCTACTCTTTGTAAATGTACACATGGCAAACACAATTACGTGGTACAGACGTGCTTAACAAGAACTTGATATCAAGTCCGACAGGCAGTTGGCAATTTTTTCCTCTTAGTTGTGTACGAGCAGCTAAGGTAGACTGTGACTTGCAGATTTACTGAAACACTTTTATAAATGGAAGAGAAGATTTAATATGTTTAACATTGTTCAGCCTGAGTACTAAATCTTTTATTATTAAACGTTCTTCTAATTGTCTCCTGGAGGAGTTCAAAGTTTCAGTAATTCATTGAAAATCTCTTTCTACTTATCAAAAATCAACTCATCCAATAAAGGAGCAGAAAGCAAACCATGTGAATTAGAGACCTGACCCTCCCCAAACAAAACCCTTTTTTAAAGCAGATTACAATCCATTCATAGATTAATCAACAAGGCTTAAATTCACCTCATCACGGGACTATAACAATAGAAAGCTGTTATACCTTCTGTAAACCAGTTTCTAGACTGAAATGTAGTATGTGCATTCATAAGCACATTGCAATACTCAAGGAAGTGTAAACTGTTCATACCTCAAGGTATAATCTCTTTGAAATCTCAAGGAATTCATTATTTTAAAAAAAAGAAGCATTCAGAAAAAAAACATAAACCAGTTGTGAAATGACACTGAGACAAACGATGCTTTAAAAATATTTTAAATAAATTTATCATACTAGAAAGAGAAGATAAAACAAAATATATGCATTTTAATATACAACTGAGAACTCCAAAATCAATTTATTTGCTGCACATATTAATTTCTCTAACTCTCAAATGTCAGATGAGTATCACCAGCAGTAGGTTAGCTCTTCACCCTATAGGTTTACTATGGTAACACTGCAGCACATTTTATTGCATCACACCAACGGCCAGCCATCCCTGTCCTCAATGTTTTCCACAAATCAGCAACCCCTGATGTCAGGTTATTGGTCGCATACATTTTTTGGACCAGAGTAAAGACTAAAAATCTCATTTTGAAGCAAGTTCCTCCTCTTACATTCCTAACAAAAGGTAGTAGTTGTAACCATGAGCTCTTAAACTATTCAA
This sequence comes from Baryphthengus martii, assembly GCA_013396935.1. Taxonomy (NCBI): domain Eukaryota; kingdom Metazoa; phylum Chordata; class Aves; order Coraciiformes; family Momotidae; genus Baryphthengus; species Baryphthengus martii. Next base: position 38,811 of record VWZK01022040.1, on the reverse strand, counting down.
CTCAGGAGAAACCACTGAGGTCAGGCCATATCCTCAGACACACACTTACACCCAACTTCTACTTGCTCTCTCATAGCACAACCTAAAATCCACTCAAGACCCAACCTTCACCTTACCTGCACATTTGTTTAACAAGAGCTCATGTTTTGAGGTTCATTTTTTAATGTTGCCAGCCTGTGGTCTTTCACAGCAAAGGAAAAACTGTTCTCTGTCAAAAATAACAGGGAAAGTATGTTGGGAGTTCAAAGAGCAACTCTTTGTAGTTTAAGAATCTGGAAGACAAAGCTTTAAAGTTATGTGGTCATTCCCACAATTTCAGATCTGCCATTTAATTTTCAATAGTTCTGTAGGAATCTTATGCATCAACTTCAACCAAGTGAGTCTTCTCTTTCTTAATCTGAGCTGTAGCAACGTTCTAAACCTACAGCACAAGTAGTTATTCACAGGAATGCCACCTCCATCACAAAGCTCATTGCCTTACTTGTGTCAGTTGTGCCATTAACTATTCTTAAAGGTATAAAGGAATTAATTTTGGTTTTTACTTAATTTAGCATCTCCAAGAAAAATAAATTTCTCCCACTCCTTCAAACTTTAAAATGCCTTACTGCAAACTTTTGACCATGAATTCTCTATGCTTTTGCTTCCTTCACTTTCTGTATGCAAGGGGAATTAATACACTCTCTTGTTTTCAATCATTCAAAAATAAATAAAAAAGCAACATGACACTCAACTTCTACCTCAGTTTAATTACACAGCATCTTGTAAAAAACTAGTGAAGTAGTATTCATTTAAAAGCTGAACCTAGTTGTTATTTTCTTCGGCACAAAAAATCCCTACTCAATTAACATTCATCTTTAACTCTAGCTCCCATAAAGTTACGGACTCTTATTACAGATTATCTCGCTTTTGCAAGTTTTACTTTTGAGATATAACAAGAAGCAGGGGAAAAACAAAGAAGCAAAACCACCCCACAAAAACTGACATCTAAATTTCACTCCAGTAGCTGTGTATGAGAAAAATCCAGCAGCATACTAACTGCCTTCTAGATGGCCATAAAAGGTCTAACAGAGAAAGCCTATTTCCAATAATTTTATTTGGCTCTTCTGTGGTTCTGAAGCATTCTTAAAGCGTAGTCATTTAGAAAAGGAGTGCCCTGATAGCCAGTACACTCGTCCTAAGCATGGGAGGACTGTATTTCCTCAAGGAAAGCAGAAGAAATCCTAAAATACTTTTCAGACCAAGGATTAGGTAATTTCCCTGTAGAGGGAGGCTTTGCCAAGGAGACGACTGAGCCTCTGGTGCACATCTCTTCCCAAGTGCTCTAAACACTTCAACCTCTTGCAGAGCAAAATTGCAATAAAGCCATTTTCACCCATGCCTTAGTTTCCTTTGTTTTTCTCTGAAGTTTTTCATTGAAACATACCACCCTTTTAGGACTGTGCTTTTTATGGGTGTGGAAAGAATAGTTGATACTCTCCTACTGTATACTAAAACATTTTTCAGCCAGGCTTGACCTGATAATTTTTAAAGTTTTCTGTCTACCTGCTGAAGAGTGAATTATTCTTACAGTCTGAATGAAACTTTCCATGAATATTCTTTGCTAGTTCTATCTTAAGTTCAGCAGAGTCAAGTGAATGATAGTCTTCCCTATTTCATTTGTAAATCTCTTTATGAGGACGTAGATCATTAAATGATGTCAGGTACTTACTTTGCCTTTCTTCATTAACACAAAAATATCTAATTCCATCTGCATAGCTCGACCAGTTGATGTTGCAAAACGTAGGGGGCTCAAGAGTTCACATAAATTTAGGAAATGTGCACAGAGAAGAGTGCAGCAAGATTTTCACAAACCAGAAGTAGTCTTAACATCATAGATTTCTTTTTAGTTGAAATCAGGTTAATGACTGGCTCTCCTCTCGTACATTTATCAACCGTTAAGTTTTTAAATATCTTCCTAATCCTGCAGTCATCATGAAAGTGCACTGACCCTCAGCTTTACCAAGGTGTAACTTCAATTACGCTAGTCCGTGAAAAAGTTAATTAGAATATACTATCAGAGCAGTAGAATATAGAAGCAATATAAATGAGCACACAGGAAAAGGAGACGATGTGATGGCAGACTAGCCAGAAGGACTTCAACTATTGATCAATTAACCTAAAGCCCACACCGAACAATCCCTCTCTTGTTCTATTACCTATTTCACCAGCCCTTCCCATTGATACCTAACAGAAACTCTCATTCAGTGAAGGGCACCTCGCAGGTAAGGCTGACTAAGCCAGCTGCTGAATCCAAGTGAACAGCCAGTCAAGTCTCTGTTCCATAGAGCTGGATACACACGGAATAAGAGGATGCATGTGTAAAAGTTTCTGGGACTTGGGCCTCTAAACTGAGATAAACCAAATTTGATTACGTTGCCAGTAGATTAAGTAGTATAACATAGAGCATATAAAGAAATGCTTAACAGTCATGAATTTATTTTAAAAATTAAATAATTCAACATTATTGAAATGCTATGGTTAGATTTCTAGGAAATATTTTTATCTTTGTTACAGAAAATGCCATGTAATTTACAAAATTCCAAAAGTGTGCTATAATATTCAATTCAGAAAGTTTGACACCAGGTAACTGCAGTTATTTTATGCTCCCCTGCCTCTCCTTTTTTTTTTTATTAAGTGTTTGTTCTACTCTGAACAGTACATTTGTCTCAGGGTAACAGTGTATTCCACATAGTAACACTGCACTCCAGATATTAATCTTCATTGATTTAGCTTATCACTGTAATTTGACATATACAGTACACAAAACTACGGTGGATGCCCTACCCAGAACTCAGCTATATTACATGTACAATGCATTCATTTGTCCGACTTTGGAGCACATAAACAGCTTAAAGCATAATGGAAGAAACAGTTATAAGAAAAGCAGCTGGTGGATTGAGCAGGTGATTCGATAAGATAGAAGTTTAGTGTTCCCAGCAAAAATATTTTAAAAGAACGCTATCAAATTGAATTGTAACTTCAGCAAGGAGACAGGAAAGGCAAAGGACACTCTGTGAATATTAGCAAAAAGCTAGTCTCATTGGTAGACAGCAGTGATCTACAGTTCTGCATAATAGGCTCCCCGCTCTATAAATCTGCTCTACTCCACAGCACTTTCCTAAGAACGTGATATATTTCTAAAAAGTTCCATCTAAATGTCACCCTGAAAGCTTGCCGTGCTGAGGACCATTCTAAATGTCAGAACAGCCTCACACAATCTGTGACTGAATTCAGGCTTAGTCTCTGCACTGCATTTTCCTAAAATTAATTTCTAAGACGAAGTTATGCATTTGGAATTTGGATTTTGATCCGTGTCATTAATCCAGCCTCCTTGCCTTAATAAGCACAGACTTTTTTCAGTTTACCTCCAGTTTTCAATGCTCGATGTGCTTAGAAAGAGCAATGAGAAATGCTACAGTGAAACATGTTCCTCCTGCATCCCTTGAAAGAATTAATCCAAATCATAACTGCACTTTGAGTTTCTATCTTTGCGTGGGTACTAATTCCTTTGCAGAGAAAAGTACACTTCATTAGCTCCACTGGCCAAGGAACTGAACACAAAGACACAAAAAAGCTGGACCCCTACAGCTCTCAACAGAGAAACAAATACAATGTTTAAACATCTTTGGAAAAATAAAAGTGATTGAAATTCATTACATGTCTAAACTTGACCAAAGCAGAATATAGAAGCCATTCATGCATTAAAATGAAAGCACAAATATAGCAAAGGGGGAAAAAAAATACTGGAAGCAAATATGAAATTAAAGACTTTCACAGTTTGCATTCACATGAAGGATTTACAAAATGACTCACATGATGTTCACTTTCTTGTCTCAATACTCATTAGCATCCATTTGCTCTTTAGCCTAAACTGATCCCATGGTAGCTAGAGGAAAATCAAAGCAGGGAAAACCCTCGACAGAGGACTGGATTCTTTGATTCATGGAGTACAAACATTATTTAAAGCTCTTCTGGAGTTTGGTATATTCATAAAAACTTTCTTGGTGAATTCTGTGGGTTTTAGTAAGAAGTGAGTGTCAGCTAAAGCTTTACCCTTAAAAAATTTAATTCTTTTTATAAAATACTTTTTCACAAAGCCTGTAGTATTGCTTTGAGTATCCTACCAGTATCCAGACCGACTAAAATTAACTATACACCTTAACATAAAAAGGGTATGATAGGTTAAAAATAAAGCATTCTGTGCCATGTTCTACAAAAATTTATTTAGACTGCAAGAATGTTTTATTACAGAACATACGATCATCTAATTTAAGACTAAATCTTGATACACAATATCTGAAGGAGCAGGGGGGAACTATACGGTGGGCAGCTCCAGCTGCAGCAGGCTTGAGACCAAACCATATAAATACAATGTTCTTTGAACAACAACAACAACAAAAAAAAGCTAGTACTTGAGAAAACTAACAGGGCTAAACTATAATATAGCGTTCTAGTCTGAGCTTAATTATTACACAAGATATACTAAATAAGACATGAAAATAAGGCTTAAGTAGGGCTTAAGGGAATCATAAGCCATATGCCGTCCCTCTGAACCAAAATTAATCTCATCTTAAAGACTACAGAGGTCATTGTCATAACAGTTTGGATGAGAAAATTGAATTAGGGGGGCACTGTTCACCATATAATGCTAATAGTAGTCTTTATCACTTATTACCGTAATAAAAGGTAGCCCACAAACTAGAGAGGGTATATGGAAGAGGTTAAGAGCACAATCATCTAAATGTACAGTTAGTATTCTGCCAAATTCACTGCAGTAGATTTTATTTAGTGTTAGTCTACTGCATCCTGCATTACCAAGTGCAAAATAAATTGCACTTTTATAGCACATTGTAACTGTTTTATGGCCTCTATTTATTAGAAATACTTTTACTGGTTTCAGACAAAATATATAAAAAACCTAAAAAATGTGTGTTGCTGGTCTCTCACCTTTGTTAGGAAGCACTTGTAACCTACTTTGAAAGTGTGGAAAATCTGCTTTGTTTGTTCTACTGCTCACATACACCGAGTTAAAAGATGTTGGGTAATCCCACACATTTTACCAAGCAATTTCATTGCGTTACTATAGAAATCCTATCTGTCATTTTTAGAGAAGCTTTCATTTCATCTTTAAAGAAGATTTCATTTCTAAAACATCAAATGCTTTATATACTCTTTGTCATATGGTCAGTTCATCTGATGGATTGAACAACGCCACCATCAGAACCCACCTTCAGCTAAAGACAGGAACATGTTAAGCTTCCAGAAAAGCTGAAAGCAGCATTCATGTTTATGTTTTGCACCTTCTATTTACTGCTTTGGTTTCTGGCAATCTTGGGCATCACAATCCAGTGACCTTTTTCTGAAGGAATCGGACTCGTGTCAAAACACAGAAGCAGAGCAAGCTGCATCAGAATAAGCCAGCGTCACCACAGCAGCGATTCCCCAGCAAACACACTAACATCTAACCATAGGATGCATATTTATCTCCCAGAATATTAACCAGCTTATTTCATAATGTCAGAAAACTAAGGCAAGCTACTCCAGAATTGCCCACTACAGCATTTTATGCTGTACACCTTAACACAAATCCCACCGATTTGAAAAAAAAAAAAATGAGGTAAAAGCTTGTACAGCTTTTCATTGGTATTTGTTCATCTTCAGCTAGTGCATGACTCTCCTGCATACTCTTTGGCATTATGTGACAGTTAATGCACAGAATGACTCTAACCTGTCAGTTTAACTTTGCAAGATGTTACTGAAATGTCCTTGTTCATCAATCCACGGCAGTCATTTACCTGGGGACCTAAACTTTCAGAATTACAGGTCACAACACTATACACGAGCACTAAGATCCACGCAATATAAAGCATACAGCCAAAGCTATCGATGTGCATGCTGAAAAATAACCTCCCGTCCCTGTCTCAAAGAAAAAAACAAACTTCTGAACAAGTGACAGATGACTGACAGGCTGGATCATGTTCCATTTATTTTAGGTGCTTTGCTTTGTTGGATCAGCATGCGGTTTTCAAATATTTATGGCTAAAGTCCTAAAGATGTCTGAAAGGGAATAGCTTAAAAAAAAAAAGGAATTCATACAAAGTAGATTCTTGATATGACACTTTGAGGTGTAACAAGAGCTGTATAAGTGATAGAGGGTCAATCAAATCTTTCAGGATGTTGTTTAAGTATCATGAAAGCAGAACACACACAGACACATTAGGTGACTGCACTCTTCAGTTCGAAGCAGGGACTTCAACATCACTGCCCCAACACTTGCCATGGTGGTCAAACTACTGGCTGATTTAAGGTACTTCCCACCTCTCATCCTCCCAACATTTTCTGTCCAAAATCTAACTCGTTCTGATGAGGAAAGAGTCTTTAAAATACTCAGTTATATGAGAAGAATTTTCCTTCATAAAAACATTTATTTTCTATAGCATTTTAAAGAAGATCCAGCTGGTTGAAGAGGTGGTGTATGTGTGTTTGAACTAAGTTCTTTGATTTGCAGGAAACTATTGGAATGTCAAAGCAAAGACAAGCGTAGGAGAAGCTGTGAGGGTCTGGTTTTGTTGGATTTTTACCCCTCAGGAGCTGCAGAGACTTGAGAAGGTGGCAGCTCAGCTCAGGTCTATACTTCATCATCAGTTTTCAAATTTGAGGGACTGCTGTACTAACAATTACGAGGACAATTTGCACTGGAAAAGAAAGGACAAAATACATATTCTTATGTATCAAGGCGGCAGGAAATTCTTTTTAAGCAGCATCTAGCATTTGAAGAATAGTGACCACATTTTCCTGAGCTGGGAGGGGGGGAATGTTGCCTGCCTGCCAGTGACTTCTGATGAAGTAGCAACTCCAGCTCGCTGAAGGGAAAGAAACAAACCATGCCAAGGTACTCCTAAAATGTAAGGTGGGGGCAGATAACCGGAACGAGGGGAGAAGTTTTCCCAGCACCAATGGTGAGAAGAGCAGAGAAGCAAAGCTAAGGCTGTGAAACAACGCCTGCTGCTCCTACCCCTGTTGAACACAGCTGCTTTCACCCCCGGCTCCACACCAGGACCCCACAGGCCTCTCATTCCAGCATCCTACACCTCAGCCCAGCCACGGGGCTGGGGCTGCCCGTCTTGGTGCCACTGCCCATGGGCACAGTGGGGTGGGCCTGGCCAGGGAGGCCCAGCAGCTCAGTGTCAGCGTGGTCACCTACTGCTTCGTTCTTAAGTTGGTTTTGAGATGATTTGAAGGGGATCTGCTACCATCTCTTTCTCACCCTCTCCCAGTAGTTCAGGGTATCTCAGATGAGATGGGCATCTTTTGCACCTGGGTAAAATTATCTTTACTCTTATTTTTAAAAGAAGAGGTTATCTTCTGTTTATGCTACACCTTTGCTTTTCTCATTAGTTTTTATACTCCCTTTACTTCTTTCTATATTCCTCCCAGCCTTTTCTTGGATGTCTACCTCTCAATTCTTTTTTTCCTCTTATCTGTGATTGCATTTTGTAGTTACTTGTTCATCCATCTTGGCCTTTTTTTTTCACCCCTCTCTTTTCATACTGTATTTATTGCTCTATGACACACAGCACCTGTGGGCAGTTACCAACTCATCTTTCAATACTTTCCATTTCTCATCTGTGTTCCTCCTTTATCAACTTCAATTTCACCCAGCTCTGCACACATCTGGCCAGCCTTTCTTTCTTGAACTTCATCTCTGTTTAAATCTTTATATTCCTAGCAGAAGAACAAAACAGATCATGGCTACCATTCAGGTGCACACATCCCCCCCGTCCTACAAAGCGTTGGTACCACATTTCCACTGCGCTCACTAAACGTCCGGTTTCATGGTGCTGACCATGGCTGTACGACTACACGGGCAGGTGACCTCAGGAGCGGACTTCTCCCCGATATCACTCGCAATGTGCAGGAGCTACTACATTGGCAAGTAAAAGAACACAAAGAAGCAAAGAGAAGAAAATTAAGTAACAATGAATACAAAGAACAAAACGGAAAGGCAAGAAGACATAGAGAAATAATAGGCTCAGCAATATTATCCTGCAAGTTGAACACGTTTCCATCTTAAAGTAAAAGCAAACAAGCTCCCTCACAAAACCAGAACAACCCATGACACCTCAACTCCACATGAAAAAACAAAGCGTAGAAACTTTTGTAGAAATCAATAGTTCTAAAACATTTTTGGATTACATAGGTTTTAAAATTTGGTCATGACATCACCAAATATACCTCTACCCAAGGTACTGCAGTACCTCACGTTAATGACAGCTCTGGTCTTTAGGCGTTGTTTTATGTTAGTGTTTTGCCCTCTTACTGTACACTACTGGCTCTCCTCAAGAGACCAACCTCTGATCAGCCACATGCTCTGGCCTCTCCAGCCCCCAGCCTGGAGAAGCACGACGTGAGCAGCACCATGCTGCTGTGCTGACACAATCACGACATGCCACTCCCCAGGAGCCAAAAGTTCAAAACCATGAGCTCCGGGTTCCCGTTTCAATGCTGTGCAAGTTCATCTTATACTCTTAAGAGAGTCTTTCGCATTAATTCAGACACTGCCTATTTGGTTGCAGAACTTGATCATGCACTCAGATACTAACGAAGCTTCTGAGGTGTAGCAGCTCATGCACTATTCTTACTGTTGTTGAAGTGTTGGGGGGAGGCGGGAGCAATGAAAAACTGAACATCCAATTAAATCTATTAGATTATAAGCACTCTGGTTTTGCTTCTCTCTGCTTCTAATTATTCCAGTCTGCCAATATTGCCAGCGCCTGCACAGTTTCATATACCAGACTGTAATAATTAGCAGCCCAAACTTCTGATCTCTGCTGTAGCAATTTTCCCCAATCAACAAGTTAACAGTTAAACAGGCTTAAACCCAAATCTCATCATCATCTGACGCTTGTGATCCTGAAATTCTCAATTACACAGTGGTAGGCTATTTGCAAAGAGCAAGGCAGGTAAGGAGCTATGAAGCAGGGCAGACTAGAGACTACATCATCTGGGAAGTGCTGTGAAACAAGCAGCAGACGCTGACGTTAGAGCTGATGAAGATAACAACAGAATTAATTTTCTCTTTCCTTAAAGGCAAGCTCTGCCTACAGTTAGCCCCCCAGCTGTATCCTGCATTTTGTTCTAGTTATTAAACCAACAGCAGTCTAAAGAACAAGCCATCCAAGTCAACAGCCATGTGAAAAAAAAATTCTTCACACCCTGAAGTAGAAGCAGGTTGAGTTCTCTAGCTGGAGATACTACAAAATGACAACTATCTACACCGACACAAATTTAAGCGGTATACACTTTTGCAGCAGAAGTCAGAGCAAGGCTAAATGGATGCAAGTGATAAACATTATGAAAAGGCTGATTATAAGAAAAATAAGGTATTTTTGACTTTAGATATGACATGAATTGCAATCTTTGACAAATAAACAAGCTGACTTTCGGTTTGTGAAATCTATTCTCTTTTTCAAGTGAATTTAAAGATAACTATCAGGAGAACTGGAGAAAATGAGTATGAAGTGGTAGCAGAGCTCAAGTCACAGCAGAGAAAGCAGGAAGCTTAATCTAGCTTGGGGGAAACAGCTGTTCTCTGTTGGCTTTTAGCAGTCTGAAAAGTAAGGCTAGAAAACACCAAAGATCCTGCTCTAACTAACCATTCCTTCGCATCATGCACCAATTCAGACATGTTGTCATCTTTTCGCCACAAGGACTGGATTTCCTGCAAATTCCTAAAAAAAGGCAGCTGTGTTTAAGATGCTCTTTTCTTCTCTTTCAAGAGAAATAATGGATTTATATACACAGCCTAACTTTGGTCTCATTTTACAAGCTTGGTAACTTACTTTGTAATATCAGCAGAATTTCCATAGTTCCTGTGCATCCACCCTTCGAGTCGCTATACTAACAAACCCCAGCACCATCCGCAAAGGATTCTCTGATTAAATAGGACTGCACATACCTCTCAATGTCTTCTGCGTGTGCTCCTTAAATCCTTTTACTGCATTGGTAGAAAAGTTACAGGTTCTCTTACATTTTCAGTGAGTTTTGCCAGAGCTGTTTAGTCTTACTGAACAGATATAGCCCACTCAAAAAAAAAGAGGTTCATATCATACGGTATATTTAATGTGTCCATTTCTCTTCTTAGAGCTAAATATCACTGCAGACATTCAGAGGGTACAGGTTTTTTTGGGTGTTTGTTTGTTTCTTTTCCAATCCCACCACTACAAGATAGGACAGATAATGAGAAAAAAACCCCAAGTTTTCGCATGTTGTTAACATGTCCTATGACACCCGTTAGCCACCCATGAATGCAGTCTTCCTCCATAACACCTCCTGACACACAGCTGAGATGAAGGAAGATTTCAGGATTCTAGTGTGAGTATACAGAGCTTGGGTTGCAATGAGAGTTGCCTGCTGTCCGCTATCTAGGAGATGACACCATAATGAGTTGCTATTACCGTATTTTCATCTTCAAGAGGGACAAGGAAGGGTCTGTTTTACCACCACTATACAGAGAAGTTTATTATTTCCTATTTAAGGAAAATGACTTGCTAGCAAATTAGAAAAGTAGCTTTCTACAGCTTTTTTTCTTTCCTGCTATCATCATGCAAAGAGTATCCTGGTATGGATCTGAAATGACAGGAATCTGTAACAGTCTTCAAATATAGGAGTTAGTTCTTTAAAAGTCAAACTGCTGATCAAATGAAATGTTCCTCTCTGGAGGTCTCACATGTAGTGCACAGAGTTAGGACAGCAACCATCATGTTCATACACTCAGTGTGAAAGGCAAGAGAGAATAAACCCCATAATCCTGGCTCTAAATTAACTCTGAACTTCATTTGGAAAGTAAGGAACAACTACTCCCGTAATTACAGACTTACTTTACTTTTAATTAACCAGAATAATTGAAGCATGACTTCTTTAAAGTCTCTTGTGTGACATCTCCCACAATGGAAGATTCTTGCTATCTGCCAAACAATGTTAAGTCTTGAAAAACTTCGGGCTACATAATCTGCTGGCTAATACTACTGCACAGTGTACACTGTATCTCTCTCAGAAGCCCTCATGACTTCAAAAAGTGTAATTCAAGTTCCGTTTATCAACTCTGATTATTCCAAATAAATTAACTGCAGATTGCAAAAGAGAAAATATCCTCTTCATCATTCCAAATTCATAGAAGCACTATTTAAAGTGTGCTTTCTTTATGGGTTTTATACATTATTTAAAAGAAAATAAATAAAATCAAATATTAATGGTAACATCATTATTTAATAAAAGCCTTTTTTTTTAGGAACTTGTATTTCAGTCCCAGCAAGGTTTTGCATCACCATATTAAGTAAAATGAAATGGTTCCATCCAGCGGTCACCTCCAGCATTGCAGACTTAAGATCAGAAAAGGAATCTGCACGGAACTGACTGGAAAAATTACCTACCAGCACGGGAAAGAGCAGAATTGATTTGCTGAATTCCCATGGTAAGTGCTTAATAATGTATTAGCATGACCAGATCACAGTTGTAAAATATCTATTTGTACAATATATCTAATCGAAAACATTTATCTGTTAGTAGCATTTTGAAATCATAACATAAAATTACTTAATTTCTTTATTGTTTAGTACAAAAATGAGTACTTCCAGAGTGTGAGATTATAAATAATTCAATATGAAAAACCTGTCTTCTCTTTCCTATTTTTTGTAACATGCAACATCCAGAAGAGCTCACTACGCTAAAAAATAAAAAAAGGCACAAAGAGATTCTCTCCTAGGAGCTTTCAGCATTATGTCCCCCAGATGTTTCAGTTGAAAGTGTCAACTCCAGATGTATTGGTCACAGATGACTGACAGCACCTTCTGTAGCACAGACCATAAGTGGGGGAAAAAATACCCACTTTTTAATCATCGCTCTGATCCACTGTTTGGAAAAAAGCAACAAACATGTCAGAGTCTATTGGGTATCTTAAATTGAAAGAGCAAATATTCCTCACGTGCACAAGCAGACACAGATAATGGTCACAGAAAGAACAAATGGATTTTGCCAAATTGTTCACAAATTAGAAATGCAGAGCAGGGGCAGACAACGAGACATGGCAAACGTGCCAACCTTCTACAGGCTCAGGTAGCATACTGCACATTTTTATGTCGTGTTAGCAACTTTCATCGCTGCATTCATAAATATTAGATGCTGTTAACTCTTTCTGGTGTTCTGGATAACCTTCCTCTGACAGTGACAGTTTCTGCTTGCTCTGTTTCAGGTCATTAAGATCAGTCAAATTCACAAGACACACAGATCGTGACCTTGTCAAATCCAGTCACTCAAAAGACAGCTTCCGTCAGGAAAAAAGCAGAATGTGAACTGCTATTTTCATGTTCCCTCTGCACTGGCACAGACATAGTGTCTTTGTTATTAAATAGGCATAATGCTCCCCACCCACGACCGGTCTTCTCTATTCCAGCAACCCATATGGTGCCATTCATCTTTTCTCCCTCTCCTCCCCTTTTCTTGTACTGTTTGGAATTGAAATCCGTAAGATCCAGGCACAGAATGAATTATGAATAAAGCTTTTTTCACACTCATTTCTTCCTATAAACTCTGCCACAAGCCTTAAAAGCCATTTTCCTATTCAAAGATCAGCAAGCAAACTTTCCTAAAGAGTGTAATGGTGCTAGCGCTGATGCTTTTAAAGAGTAGCTCCATTTTCTGAGCAGTGACAGCTTTCACTTAGCTTATAAGAAGTCTACAAGCATTTATTTCAGAAGATAACCATCAAATGAACACCACAGCCTGTCACTAACTGCACGCTACGTCCCAGAGACAAGCCACCGTTCTGTGTTTTACACTAGGAGGTACAACAGACCAGAGTAGGGAAAAACTGCAGGTGGCTTAACACAGCTCAGTGCGACCTTTTCACTTGAGGAAGATATTCCAAGTTCAGCCACTGGGAGGAGCGCATCAGTACAAGCTTCTGCAGCAGGGAAAGGGAGAGAGCAGGCTGAACAAACAGGTTACCGCAAAAGCCAAAAATTTACTAGTTGTCGTCTTCTTCTGGGTGAAGAGTCTGACTGGGATTTGAACACAAACACTATCCCTAGCCAAAAAAATCCTTATCAGCAAGGTGAGGGAGGAGAAGGAAGGGCAGATGGAAGGCAGGCGTTCTTGCATTTCAGAATTGAAGGAGGATCACCTGAGGACCTAGATTATCTGGCAGTAGCACATCTCTGAAGCAAGAGCTACCATGACACAAACCGCTGTTTCCCAGTTCGTCCGGAGCTTCCTGGACCCCCATGGTTCTGAGATACAGGGTCTGGTGTCTCTGCAAATAGCAGAGACCACGTGGGCTTTTTGCATTTCTTACCTCTCTACACTGCTCTCCCAGCCTAATACTTGGTGTCTTACCCTCTCCCAGCTACACACGACAGAAATATCTACACCGAGTGGAGTACTAGGCACAGAGACATTCAAGCTACATTCACAAAGGACAGAACCATTAAAATGCTCTGTGTTGACAAGCCACACTATTTGGGCACCTTGTAAGCTAGACATGGCCCTGAAGTGACAGAGTCAAAAAGCAGAGTTAAAGACTTCAGCAACTCTTACCCTGAGCAGGACGCTACTGGATTATAGCTAACTGCAGCCCGTACTAAGCAGGTTTTGACCTCTCTAGCTGTTAACTCCCCACACTGTTTCTGCAGCACTGACCTAGACGAGTGAACCTTTAACCATGGACCTTTCTCTGGTACTAAGCACATAAACATCTACTTCAAACACTTAAAAATAAAGTGTGAAGTCTTTAAATACATCAGGGTTTTTTCTGGACAGGTTGGCATTACGACACTGAAAATTAATTTCTCTTCATACTAATATTTTGCAGTAATTCCTTAATTGTTTCATTTAAGTATTTCAGAAAGAAATTACAAGTTCCACCAGTCATTTTTTTCTTTCATATCAAAACTGAAGTGAACCACCTAAAACCTATTAGAAACTGTCATTATATTGTATTATAAATACATTGTCATATCAACAATATACATCTACAAATTTATAATCTGCATAAGAGACTGGGGATCATTCATTTTCATTCCCTTAAAACTGCACAATTTCTAGATTGTCATCTTTGTTTAAAAGAGAAAATATATTCTAGAAAACCCTCTGCAATACAAGAGAAAATTAAAACTTCAAAGACTTGTGCTAATAAATCCAAACAGTAGTGGATGAACTACTATAATCTTCACCTGAGTTTTGCCTAAGTAGGCTGATAAATGATGTAGTTAGTTAGGATTCCTTCCCTACAAGATGCTTCCCGCTGGCACAGATCCAGTCCGCTTCAGAGAGCGCGACTAGGGATGAATGCTTATTTCTGGGCCCCCTGGGCAGTTTCTTGCACACATTGCACAAGAGTAAGAGAGAAAGGAAAAAGCAAGTTTGTCAGTGTAACTGCTACTCTAAGGCCCACATTCTGATCCTGACAGAGGATGTTTAGGATGCTAAGTGAATCACACAAACCAAATGTTCAGAGACAAAGAAAATCTGGTGTTACCTTTTTTCAGATTCCTCAATTTAATGTCCCATGATATGAATTACTGAGCTCTAAAATTTGGAAACAAAAGGCCCAGAATTTGTGCTTTGTGCCTAAAAAGAATCTGACAAAAAAGCGCCCATCCTGACAGTGCCTTGGGCGTCTCAGATTCAGCACTCTGAAAAGTAAATACTTGATCTTCATCTCATTCTGCCTTTATCACTTTCTTGTAAAAGAGAGATAAAACTTGCATAGCTCAAGGGTGTTGTGAAGGTAAATTAATTATTTTGGAAGCAGCTATTCAGATATTACAGTGATGAGCATCACGAACAGCCCCTGAGGAAAAGAATCATTTTGACTTCAAAGTAAGGGTCTGAATAAAATGCAGGAAATAAGGCCTGAGGCCACATGTTGTACAAAATAGTGAACATCTGTTCATTAAACAAACTCTGTCCATCTCACAGACTGAGTAAGGCAGGAATACTTTGGAAGAAAATAGCATGGTATAACATAATTAAGGACTACTGCACAGCATACAACTAGAGGCAAACTTCTGGTGCAAGAATCATTAACTATACTTGATTATAAACTCCTCATTTTTCTTTTTTTTTCATTGCACGCAACATCCTTGTTTGTTTCTTCAGAATTAAAACCTAATCTCGTGTGGTTTATGACCACTTGATCTATTAATAATGTTTGAAACTCTTAAATAGGCCTCTTCCCCTTGAACTGAGTAAACCATAGCAGTTGTTACACTCTGGGTTTTTGGGGATAGAATTTACCAGAACAGAGTTGGCAGGAGACATGCCGTTTTGGCAACAGACTTTTCAAATCATTCAACTCCCCACAATAAACTTTGTCTTCTACCCTATAACCGAAATCTATATTAGTTGTTCCCCCCTCCCCATTCCCAAATCTCAATTATCCAAGCAGAGCTTCATGTTAAATATTCAGGATCCCTTTCTAGACTCTATAACCTCATTCTACTCTTTTAGCCTATATCACCTGTATTTTCTATTAGTTTTTCTAGTTCCTTAGCCTGCATTCCTCAGTCTAGCCATTTTATGTCCATCATTTTCATTGGCAACGATACCTACGCTTTTGTCCTAGGCACCAGTTAACGTAGGTGCTTACTGTGAGAGTCAGTACTCGTAGCCTCAGTCTCCCAAGTGTTACCATTTGTGCAGACCTATCTTGAAACCTCTCAAGATGGATTTCCCCTATTCCCCAAGTCCTATGCCACTGCATTATCTTCTTACCCCAGGTATCTTTGAGGGAGTGGCAACGGGCCGACATTCCTTATGTCTACATAGGGTTCAATTCACAGTTAGTTTCAAACTTATTTCTACCCTAGCTTTTCTTCTTTCCCTAGATCCGCTTCCTCTAGTCTGCATTCAACTTGGATACCTCACACATCGCTCGGTGTTTTCAGCAGTAGACAATTAAAAAACACCCATCTCTTCTAGATAAGTACTGAAGTCAATTAACTATTTTTGTTTTCACTATTTAGTAAAATTTATCATTGAACTGAAAAAGAAAATTTTTCCTCCCTCTCAAACACATTTAAGATTACAAAATAAACTTCAGAATATCAGCTTTCAAAATGGATGCATTTTGATATTCACAGGACTTCATTACTCACACAGGTAAAACCTGAATCTTACCAATAGTTTTCAGTGAGGAAACACTGAGACTCAGGTAGAGGCCTAAAGGAAAGAAGAGCACCCAGTTCATGGTTACTACCGTGCAAGTGACATTGTATTTTAAGCCAAATGCAGCTGGAAATGTGTCAGTGCAGTAGTAGTCACAGTACATCGTCACTTCAGGATGCTAAACCAGGCCTCAAAAGGAAGATGCTATCAAAGAAAAAACAACATATGGCATCTTGTCAGATGTGCATCGCTTTCAACTGAATGTCCCACCTTCTGAGAGGTGTTTCACGGCAGTTAATGTGAGCATCCAGCTCCAGGTGAAATCCTAGGTGTGCTACCTGAAAATACAGGGGTAAGGATACAGCACCAGGAGCTTTCATTAAAGGACAGAAAGCACAATGGTCAAAGCTGGGGGGCGCAAGAAGGGGGAAATGGAGTAGAGCTTTGAGTTCAGAAGGCAGTGGGCAAGACGGCCTCACTAAAAAGGACGTTTTTCTTCCCTACACCGGCAAGTAAAGGGAAGCAGGGCAGGGCAGTTGCCTCTTGGGAGGTCCCAGTCCCACAGCAGGGCTCCCGCCCTCCCCAAGGACTACCCTTGCTTCCTCCATGTGAAAGCCCCTTTTGCACCTGAGCCAAAGAGCCTCCCAGCACCCTTTCCAGGAGACAGCCGTGCAGTCCCCATGCCCCGGCCTGGGTCAGAGGAAAAATCCTGCTGCTCGTCACTGTCATGCAGCTGTGACAGCCAGCGTCTCCCAAATGGAGCCCAGGAGGGGGGGAATAAAAAAAAAAAAAAGAAATCACCATTCCCACAGGAATTTCAGACAGCGCAGCAAAGTGTTGATGTGGCATATCGATACCAGCTGCCGTACTGGAGGCACTGGCGAGGTAACAGCTAGCATTACCTTCAGGGAACTCCACCAGATCTTCTGGTGAATTTGAATTTATGAATTTCAGAGGATTTAACCCATGGTAATGGTGCCAGGCACACCCCGAGGAGATTACTATTATGTTTCAGAGCATCTAAGCATCTTGCAAACATACCTTACACCTTATAGAACAAGTTCCTGAATAATTTAGAAGATATTTAAAGCATGACTCGGCACAAGAAATCAAGCGAAACAAAGTGGACATCGTATTCCGCAACTCACACAGTAAAGTCAGTCGTTCATCTCTCCTGCTTTCATCAACAGTTTAGGTTTTCAATTCAGGTACCTTAATCTCATATTTCTTCTCTGGATTTCAAGCCAAAATGTTCGCAAAGCATTGTTTTGCATCTATGCAAGTCTATAGGTCTGACCAGTCATTTCTGGTCAGACATTTCAACAGGACAGGCTGAAATCCAAGCAGATAACTAGAGGAAAGCTCAAGAAAAGAAATTAAGAAGAAATACAGAGTTCATATCCAGATGATACTTGACATTCACAGCAGTTCCTATTTATCACAAAATCAGTCTGTCCAAAAAAAACAAACTCAAATCCTAACTTGTATAGCAACTTTTTTACAATAACAAGCCTAATTTTCAAAACTCCAGACTTTGGTTGATCGGTAGGTAGGTTGCTTGGGTTCCCCACTCCTCCCCAACCTCCCCACCCCTTAAGAAAGATTCCTTTTAAAAATATTGGCTGAGAAAGCTGTCCTAATTAATATTCAGTTGAGTGATTAAGCACTCTCCCAAGTGACCTATATGTGTAATAGCATCAAGTACCACCTGCTCAAACTGGTGTTTTGCAACGAAATATTAATCCCTTGTACCTTCTGTTACCAAGCTTGGATGCCATCTGAAATTCAAAAGGGAATGATTTATTGTAGATGCTTTGTAAACTCACTGAAATTTAGGCAGAAAGTAGCAATTATGTACAAATAATTTGAAATAATATATTATGAAAAGCATGTTACAGAATTTTCAATAATTTCTCACATTTAAAGTTCATATTATGTAATACATAAATAACAAACATTTCTTAATGGAAACTAAAATAATTCACTTTTTAAAATAAACCTTGCATATTTTCTAATGGATACAGCTCTCTCAAATTGCTTGCGTTTGCTCCTTAAAGAAGAGCTGTTACGGTAACATTTTAGAAAAAGCTATTTCTTCAAAAGTGCTGGCATAGAAAGCTGCACTTCTTCCCTCTACACAAGTTTGAATTGTCCCTAGCACAAAACATATGAATAACTACAGCGGATTTTTCATGTGTCCCATGACTGACAAAATTCTTCATATTTCTGCCAAAATTACATTTAGCCTGCAAGCCAAACTGCAGACTTAAGACATGTTTGTGCTATTGACGGCACACAAGTGGAAGGAGAAAAAGAAAGAGAATCAGATAACTGGCAGTGTAACAAATCCAAAGGTCAACATCTGACTTCACTGACTTCAATTGAGTCTTCCTATTTCGTACAAGTCTTTATTTTTAAATAAATCAATCAGTCCTCACATCCATATGTAATCCCAAGACAAAACCTAAGAGAAACCTTTAGACCTCAGCTTCAGTCCACGCTGATAAGCAATGGACCTTACAGACAAATCGGAAGGCAGGAAAAGATCCCAAGTAATGCATACAGAGGAAATTTTGCAAGCAACCTAAGCAGCTTCTTACGCAGAAAAAAAAAGACCCTGTCATTTCTTGGTTATTATTCTCAGTATATTCCAAAGCATTTGTGCAACAACACAGCTTTCCCTTATCCTGTATAAGCTGGGGTCAAACTGAGGCAAGTGAACTGTATATAAATTATTTATAAACAGAATTTTCAAGGACTAAAAGTTCTGTACTTAGAGACTGACCAAATTAGCAGCATAAAGCAACAGATTCTACAGTAGGAGAAAATTAACTGCAACTAAATAATAAATTCAAGAGCAAAATAAATCTTTGCAATAGTCTTATTTTTAAGATGATTTTCTTAATGTAACGACAGAGGAGACTTCAGGGCTCAAGACAAAAACAAGACTATCTAGAGGAGCTTACAAGTGGGCTCCGTTTTGGGCATAGCAGTGCCAAAAGTACCAATGTACAACAGTACACAAGATAGGCTTCTGAAACCTGTAGCAACAGAACTTCAGTTTCTCAGCCCTCCTCTAAAGTGGACTGCATTGTACTTTGCCATTTTATTGGGGTCTTGTGAAACAAACCCCTTAAAGATCTGTGACAGATTCTGGTATTATAGTAATACAAAAACATTTAGGTACTGTGTTGCATGTGCAAATGCAATATATTGAAGGAAGTATTTTGTTTTCACGGCTTCACCTCCGTTACAGCTAGTGATGAAAGCCAAACATAAAAATCTTGAAAAGCAGAACACAAAAAGAGGATTCTTTGAGCGTCGTCTTATCCTCCCAGTCTCCAACTAGAGCATATGGACATGTGTGTTCATAACGCTCTCAAGTTACATCATTTCTATAGAAGAAGACTGTAGGCTGGTTGTAAAACACATGCAAAATAGAACCGTTCGACGGGCATTCGGAGGCATGTACTCATAGACATTTTTATCATTTTGAACAGGAGCAACTGAACCAAATTAAGGAGATGCATAAAGGCTTTTTTCTTTTAAAGATGTAAATGGGGATCACATAACTCTGAAAGGATAATTGCAGAGGAACCCTTAACTCTTTGGCCTTTTCTGAACTGCGAACAGTGGTGACTTCGTACAATTGCACAAACTAAACATGTAAGGAGAGCAAAGGCTCTCGCTTGCCAACAGAGCCAATGTGGCCGAGATTACTGATGGGATGAATTCTCCCAGCTGTCCTCCTTTTCTGAGCAAATGGACCAATAGCTCATGAAATAGCCTTCACATTTTCACATCTGCTTATATCTCAAGCATTCAAGGTGAACATACCAGCTTCAGTTCAACTTCTATGTTATGTTTTAAACCATGAGGGTTGAGGGAGGCAATGAGAGGCCTCAGCGCCCACAGCCATGCCGTCAGGAGGGAACGCAAGACCCAGATTCCTTCCAAGATCAACTAAAGCATTGATTCTAGGATCGTATTTTCTGTCATCTCAAAGTGGACTAGTTTTGTAAATTTTTGCCACTAAATAGTCTCAATATCCTCCAGACGCATGAATAGTAGGATACATTCTGATTTCTGTGTTACTAAGTAGGCACGATTGTTTTTCACGTTTAAACAAGCAACACCCCATTCTGTGAAGGCTCCAGACAGTACGGGCTTGTGGTATTGCAGAAAGTGATCTGAAGAAGCTGTCAAACAAAATACTTCTGAAATACACCTTACCAGTTGCTTACCAATGTGGACTGAAGCTGCAAGTCTTATCTCAGAGAAATAAAAACATGCCCTAAATATCTATTTAATAGGTTAAAATTAATTCCTTCCCCAGACACACAAAATGTGTATTTTGAACTACCAAACTAGTTTTTATTGAAACATGAAGTTGGAAGCTACACTATGCACTCAATAGAGTAAGATTAAAAGAGATAAGGAAGAGAAATAAATTCTGAAGTATTACTCCATGCTACAGCATTCTTCTGTTTTCACTTTTGCCTGGAAAGCATGTTACAAGTCGCTATCTGCTAGTTTTTACAGATACTAATTCAAGCAAAAAGCTCTGCTTTCAATGACATTTTCCATTCTCTTTGGATTTCAAAGAGCCAAAATAGAAATAAATTTTAAAATAAATTTGGACTCTAAAATTGGAATTTCTGGAGTATTTTGCCAATGCTGATTAGACAGTTCTATTCAAATATTTCTAGTAGCTCACTATTTGTCACCCACGTGTAAGAAAATCATTGCAGCTACTCAAAGGGGTAGTACCTTATTCTTGTACAACGCAATTATTTACATATTTGAATTGCCTACTTGA
This sequence comes from Baryphthengus martii, assembly GCA_013396935.1. Classification (NCBI taxonomy): domain Eukaryota; kingdom Metazoa; phylum Chordata; class Aves; order Coraciiformes; family Momotidae; genus Baryphthengus; species Baryphthengus martii. Next base: position 17,789 of record VWZK01022040.1, on the reverse strand, counting down.
AAGGGACAGTCCTATCTTAGGGATAACACTAAATATATATCCAACACCATTACTGATGGTACCCCTAAGAAATACAATTTTGCTATATTTCAGTTGTAGCAATGACTGTGATAGAAGTACTGTCCATGATTGAGCCTGTTCTAATGCTAGTGTCAACCTTGCCTAGTCAGGAGAGAAAAACAGACCAAGACATTTACTAATGAATTAGGAAAGAACACTTGCCTCAGGTTCTGGCTTTCATGAAATGCTGCAAACATTTTAGGATAAGTAGCAGCAGCATAAGAAAATTACCCAAATGCAACCTGACACTAGAGAGTTGTATCAAACCCAACTGTAACTTATTTGAATAAAAGCCAGTATGTCTTCATAAGTGCTCTGCATTAGGAAGGAGAAAAAAAATAATCATTCTGACAGTCACTAGCTGCTGTGAAGACATTAAAAACATGCAGACAAGCTTAGAAGCACTGAGCAATGGTGTTTTCTCAGCAGCAAGTGAATGACAGCTTTATTTCGACCTTAAACTGGAGTATACAATAGAGCTACACATCTCCACAAGGATAGATGCACTGTAATATTCTTCTTATTCCTAAAGTAGTGTTTCAGGTCAGAAAGTATAAAGGTCAGATATAAGTAATTCACATCACAGTATTTTCCTGTATGAAGAAAAATACATACAATAAGTGGGTTTGAGTTGCACAATAAATATATAATTATTTCCCTGTAAAAAGATACACCACCTAAGGAATGCTGACACCACCACAGCACATGAGTTTTAGTACCAGTTGTGGTTTGACTTAACAAATTGAGGGGGGACGAACACCTGGTAACTTCAGGCCCCTGAGAGATCAGAGAGCAGCTGATATTCTTCTCTTCCCTGCCACACTCTATAAAAAGGACAGGAAGTTCGGGCTTTGCTCTCTTTTGTCTCTTTTTTTTTTTTTGGGCTGTGCTGCTGCTGGGACCACACCTCAGCACAGCCGGGCCTGGCTCCACCTGCTCTGCACAATCCCAGAGCTGGTTTGGTATACGCTTGGATAGCCCTCTGCCCTTCTTTGTGCCTTTTCCCTGGTTATCTCTCTTACTTATTAAATTTTGTTCCTAGTCTTAACTTCCAGTTTGGTGTGAGGCGCTTCCTTCCTCATTCCCCTTTGTATCCTCCCTTGGGAGGGAAGGGGGAGGGAGGCCGACAGGAATCCTGCTCTGTGGGGTTTGCCCTGAGCTTGAAGCAGAGACAGTACCACTGACCTGGGTAGATCAGAAAGCTATACTTGTATTTAATTTCTAAGCCTGTGACTTTGAATTAATTTTATGGTGATAAATCCTAAATCTCAGCTTGTTAAATCACATACATTAAATGCAAGGGAAGTAATTGTGATGATCTATTAAAAGCCTTTCGAAGGCCACAAAGGCAACCCAATTTTTATTTTCAGTATACTAATTTTACAGTGACTGTAAGTTAATGTTAACTGAGAAGGACCCAGAGAATTCAACAAAAAGACTCCCCTTGATTTCATAGGCTCGTTCCTTCATGTCCTTTTAATGTTATGGGCTATTCCACACCTGACAGAGAAACATCAGGATCTTATTTTTAATCTCTCTTACTTTTCCACTTACCAACAGGTCTTTAAAGTGAAGATGACCCAAATCAGTCACTTCCAGTTAGCTTTATGGCTATACTCCAAATTAAAAATTATGAAATTAAAATACAAATAAACTCACATGTAAGTATGGGTTTGTGGTTTACTTTCAGTTCTTTTTCACTTTTAGATCATTTTCGTAAGATGTTTTTTTCACAATTCAAGCTCTTGCACATATATAATTCTTATGACAGAAATATAAGGTGAATACAAAGACGTGTTCTAGTATTGTCTTCCAGTCACCAGTTACAGAATACACAAAGAGAACGGCTAACTAAAGAAGCATATTTAACTAGCAATCCACAATATTCCGTATCATTTGCCAGCTAGTGGAACCTCCCTCCCCATTACAACTCTGCTTTCACTTGTTTGAAGTTTATATCCAATTCAATATCAAAACACACTAAATAATAATGCATCACCTTTTCTTGCTTGCAATCACTTTTGCTTTTCCAGATTTCCTGAACCACTAGTTAGACAGTCAATGCTGATCTTTGCTGCTTTCCCTCTTCCTCCAAAGGAAGCAAGAAACTCTTAACTTCATTCAACTTTAGGAGTAGCTAGTACATCAGGACACTGAACACTCTGCTGCTACAGATCATTTTTATTTTCATCCCTTGAACATCATTTACAGTCAAAAGGACTCATTCGCTACTTTCATCTAAAATTCTGAGTAATGCACATATTAGAAGTGCATTAAAATGCTCTTAACCTGATTGGATTTTTAAAGGGGATGAAAGGTGAGTAAATGGGTAAACGTGTTACAGAGAAGTCTAAACATTGAAATTCCAATTTCTGAATTATTGATGAAAAGTAGCATAGCAGCTACGCTGAGCAGCGTTTCTTTTTAACTTGCAAAATGAACACTGTCAGCAATTTTCACAATTCAATTTCAAGCTTACCTTTCCAAAGTAACTTCTCCCCTAGACTCCCTACAGCTCTGATGCCAAACAAAATACCATATGTAGCACAAAACAATATCCTTTCATTTGAAATTAGAGTTGGGCACAGTTCCTTGACAGGGATGGAGGTCCCCCACACAATGGTCAGTAAGAGAGGAGGACTCACTGCAGAGCCTTGTTGAGTGCAAGGCTACTGGGGAGGATTGATGCCCTGAAGATTCTCGGGGGTTTGTATCAGGCACAGGAATTTCTAGCAGAGCTTTCAGGGCCTCCAAACACACTGCTGATAGGAATTATGGATCAGTAATGCTAGGAATGATCTCAATACGTTTCAAAAACTGGAGCTTGAGAATTTCTAGTTTCTGAAAACACAGATTTCCTTCCAACTGGGACTAGACACATACGACAACGTAGTAGTATTTCTTATGCATCACCTTTATAGGAAAAGATTTTCAAGTAGCTTTCTATCTAAAAATACCATTGCTAGTTTGAAGAAAACGCCGGCTTTGCTTGAAATGTAACATCCTGTGTAACACTGTGCTTAGTATTTATTAAAGACAAAATCTGTTTAGATACTTAAGAGTTTTATTCACTGGTCTAGCACCGATTTTATTTACAGTGTTTCAGCTCTTGTTTCTGAATCTTGGCATATTTCTGAAATACCAAACAGACTTTTATAGGCCTTCAAAATAAAAGACTATTCAGTACCAGCAAAACATAGTCAAAGGACATCATATACACACACTTCCTCAGTAGTGAGATGGTAGTCATGATGATAAAGGGTCTGTCCCCTACTCTGCCAGGCTGACCAAATACCCAGTTTCTCAACGTGGTAGAAAAATCAATGAGAGAGAAAACAAAAATGAATAACTACTTAATATTTTAAACTGGTAGGTGTCTCATTAAGTTTGACTGTTTAGCACAGGGAAACATAACATCTAGATTTAGTCACAATCATAAAAGGGGAAATGATATGTTGCCTTTGACTTAATGCTCAGGTGCAGGATGCAAGAAGGACAATGTAAAAAAAACAAAATTACCTTCTTGATGAGACAGGTGAAGGAACAGAATAGGCAATCTGCCCCCCAAGAAACTCCACTGGATGGGAAAAGACAGCAGACAAAGATAGAAAATAAGCGTTCTGCAGTAAGTAAAACAAACGTACGGTGATGGTAGAGAAAGACAGAACCTAAATTAATTAGGAAATAAATCCTGATCTATGAGAAGTACAATTCACTAAGATCTGTTTATATTTAGGTAATGAAATTGTGAAAAGTGAGATACTGTTGCAGACTGCAAAATTCTACGGGAACAACAGAAACACAACAGGATAAATGCTTGTCATATATACAGTACTTAAAATATATTAACATACATACACTACCCTATACAGAGAATACAGAAATAAAGAAAAGAGTAGATAAATTACCAGAGAGTAGACTAAAGAAGAAAGAGCATAGTTAAAACAGGATATGCTCAGGTCATTATTACCTTGCAAATTGATTACAAAAGTCCTTTCTGGTTCTGTCAAGAGTCAACTGCAGACATTCAAGGCAAGATTTGATCACAAAAAAATGTCTATGAAGTAGTTTGATTGAATAACCATAGCGAATACTAAAACAACATCTCTGCAAAGTTTGTTAAAAATTTACTTTTTAAACATTTTACAATGATTTCTTGATAGCCTGATAAAAGCTTTGTTTTGTTTGCTTTGGTTTTTTTGGGGAGGTTGGTTTGGTTTTTAAACTGGGAACAACTTTTCTCCAAAGAGTATCGTTGGTTATGCTGTGAACCGCATGTAAGAAAATACCGCCATTTACAGACCACATAGTGAGTAATTATTAGTCAAGTTTTCAAAATGTAACAAAGCTATATCACTACTCTAATAACTTAAATGATCAGAAAAATAGTTGCAAGCACTACCATGTAAATAAAACCCTTTACAGACAGCTTATGAATGAGAATTTTCACTAAAGCTCTTTATCTGGGAATGTAAGTTAGCACACAAGTTATGTTCTTCATTTTGCTCCCAGGACTATATAAAGCCTTAGTTTGCAAAAGGAATACAGGGAAAATGGTGATCATGTTAATTATGTCATCCAGAAGTATAACAGAATCTCTGTAAGCTTTGTGTGAATACAAGTAAAATCAGCTACTTGTTATTTAAGATTTTTCATTAAATTCACTCCAATCAAATTCTGAGATGATTATAAAAGAGTCAAAGTTTCCTTTCCCGTTAGGTTCTACCATCAGCTCTAGGCACATAAGGTCATGCTATAGCTACTAGAACAAGCTCTAGATATCGTGGCACATCAGAAGATAACGTGTGCAGAAAGAACAGCTGAAAAAATAAAAGATTTGTGATATATGGAATCAATTCTCAAACCCAGTTTTTGCTCTAGCCAAAGATTCAAAAAAAAAAAAAACAAACCACTGGTATCTGGTTGCTTTACCGTGGACTTGGGTCTACAGCAGACTATTTTCTACTGTATTTCAAACAGAAAAGAACTATCTATGGACACAGACCCACAGCAAGAACGAGAGGAGAAGACCTGAGGGAACTGCTTTAGAATTGAACGTGTATTATCAACCAGTGCAACAAACTAAGTAAAAGCTGAGTTAAATAAATGGATTTTCAGTATTTGCGGCTAGAGGCTTCTGAATTGGAATACCTCAGTAATTAACTCTGATGAAATTTACTCACTCATAGAATTACCAATGTCTTCATTAGCAACTGGCCCTTTGGTATGGATTATCGCATAGATCTTTTTTCCATACTGTAGCTAATTGAAAGCAAACAAGCCAAAGTTTGGTGCAAACCCATTCAACATACACAAATTAAGCCAGTATTTATGCTAGATCTTATTTTCTCTGAACTCCAATATCCATTTACAGTGCCTAATAAAGAATCAAATGCGACAGTAATGCTTAGCTGGTCTCCTGCCAAAACACTTGATGGCGAGTCCCTGTCTAACTTAAGTATATAAACTGATGCAGCAGATCCTCCAGCTCCAAATCTAAGGCAGTTACTTTCACCCTAATCACAAGCTTCATGCTATGAATTAAATATCAAGACACGTTTTTCAAGATGCATATGTGAGAGCCAGAGAGATTAGGAAGCTCCGAGGAGGAGAGAGCTGGGGCGGGGAGGGGCGTGCCGGATGCATGGCATCACCTCCTCAGTGCCAGCAGCCCTGTGCTGTGCCAGGGGAAGAGCCACGCACATGCAGGTGTCCTGGGGGGAAAGCAGACACATTGGTAGTTGCAGTAGGAGTTAAGCCACTGCCATGCAGCATTGGTCTCCTCAGGGAGAAGCAGTTTCACATTGCTGCCAGAGTGATGCTGCAGTAGCTGAGAAAAAAAATTTAAAAAAAATCTTCCCCCACCCTCCCCCCCAGAAAAGTGAAGCAAGAAGCCCACTCAGGAGGGGGAGCCAGACTTAATGGTTGGAGATGCCGACTACAGGGCGCAACAGTGACATCGCGGTCTCAGGTATCACAGAAGGACAAGAAGACAGGTACTTCTGCTTAAGGAGATGGTCTTAGGCATCCAAGGTCAGGAACCACTATTTTCAAACTGATTTGGTTTCAGAGTTTGAAGGACACAAATGCTGTGCCTTATGCACAATTCGGGCAAGTTGTTGTAACAAGTGTGGCTGCCTTGCTTAGGCAGTGGCATTTCTATAGTCTCTATTAATATCCTACACTTGGAAGACAGGACACAGCATTTAGCATCTTCCTAGAAACATGAGCAAGTGCTCTTTTTTGTTACCCTAACTTTACTGAATAAAACACATACTTGCATTTTTTTCCAGTAGAAAGGTAACCAAATTCTCCCCACCGTATTCCTATATACTGTACATTGACAGACAGATATTTAAATAATCTTTATGTAAATTCTTAGTTCACGTAACTATACGTTGCTCCTGTTGCCTGGAGCTATCAATACCATTTACAATACATAAAATGCAACAAAATGAATAGTATTGTATTATATGTAGGATTTCTCAGCACATTACAATGAGAAGTTTCTCTGAAGAGAGCACCTGCAGTCAGTCTCCAAACAGTGTATGCCACTATTTATTTCATTTTAATTCAAATGTTATTCCTAAGGCAAAAATAATAATGTTAAACTTTGTGTTACTGTAGCTACAGAACTCTTTTGCCCTCTAAGGAAGGCAAAAACCCAAGCAGTTTCTTATACAGCACATAGGAATGATGATAGCTGTTAGCACAACCCCCAGGTTATGTCCATCACCTCACACCTACACAAAGAGGTCAGTAGGTATCATAGCACATTTAATAAAAGTCTCTAGAAGAGCACAGAGCACAAAAAGCCTGGGATATGCTGGCACCTCGCCAGGCTAGAGTGATATCTTATTGTTTGAAGGGTTATAAATCCATATCACGCCCCACTCTCCCTGAAGGCCTCTTCAAGGCCCTCTCACTGTTGCCTTGAAAGAGGAAAATACCAGACATTAATTAAAATATCATCAGCTCTGGAAATTATAAAGATGCTGTCAGACAACCTTGGTCTCTGCTTATCAACTCCAGGTGCAAGGACCCACTGGAGCTTAGAAAGGAACGTAGATTAATTCCAAGGGATTAACAGAAAGTTTAAACTTTAATATATTTTTGTATGTTCTGTATAATCTATGGTACACAGAAATTTATGGATGTGCAATTGGTGTACTTCCACAAGAAAGTTTCTAGGTGTTGATAAGTTGAAAAGTTTAAGAAATCACCATTCTTAATATAGATATTTCTACTACAAACTTGACTAACTTGTCTTTGTTTACTTACAAAGTACTTGCAGCTTCCTTTGATATTAATTTGATTTATTTTTTTTTTGCATCCTCATCCTTGGACGAAAGTCATTATTACCTCTCAGTAAGCTAAGCTAACTTAATACAAGTGCTCTAATGGAAACATCTATTTTAACCTATGACAGTTATTACTGTGAAAACAAGAAGAATTAGAATCATTTGTTCTCATGCTTTTACAGCAAGAGGAGGCTGTTGCCTTCAGCAAGCTTGTAAAGCAGCCTCACAGAAATGCTTTCTGAATTTTTCTGTGGAACTTAATTAGATTGCATTACTTCCCAGCACCATCTCAGCAAGAATCACTTCTTCTAACAACTGCTTAGTAACATTTTCACAATATTAATGAGTTTAGATTATTTGTGTCCAGGTTAGCCAACCTCTCTGACCCCCAACCTTGAATTACATACAGCTTAAAATATAAATATGTCTACAAAAAAAAAAATGTGCTTATAGGCTACTATTATGTTGATTCTAGAAGCATTCCACACAGCAGATCTAGAAAAACCTGATGAACATGCAGAGTTTGCTGTGGGGTTTTTTCCCCTCCAAAAAAAAAAAATAAAGGACCAAACTTCAATTATATGTAATCTGTCATCAGAAAGTCACAGGCCTTCTCAGTGGCTGGCCTCATAAAAGACCAAAGAATGTATTAGAGAGGAATCAACAATGGCAAGATTTATGAGCTGGCCATGGTAGGGAGCATAAATCACAACCCTCACTCAGAGCTGATGTGAAGACAGATCATGCACATAACAGAAAAGGGCCAAAAGCAGTCAAACGTTTCTCTGCTGGATTACATTCTTACCAGACACGCAGGCAGTTTTAAACACGCAGAATTTATATTTGCTTGCTCTGTTAAAGTGAGCCGGCCATCTGATTTGCGAACCCACATAAAGCCGCAGCTTACAGGTGTTCAGTTCCATGGCCTGTGTGCACGGTGCCACTCAGCACATTCACCCTGCGTCTCATTCATTTTCAACTTGAAAAAACAGAATTAGCTCTTTAAAAGGGTTTTGATGAAGGAAAGTAGAATTTCTCATGTAGAAAGGTAAAAAAAAAATCAAGTAGCAGAAAGGACGAATATATTTTCCGTAGAAAATAAACAGGTGCATCAACTGCACACAAGTGTTAACGACTACTGAAGCTGAAGGTATTATTGCCATGAAAAACAGTAACCCTTAACAAAGCTACACGCAATAGAGGAGGTAAGAAACCACGTGCATACAATTTAAATGTTTTGCTTCTCGTTGTAGAGCCTTTGTTGATCGAGCTAAATCTCCATCAGAGAAGGTGTCTATTCAGCCAAATTTTCTTCCCATTCCAAGTGTCTTAGCCTTCATAGACCTGCATGGAGCTAGAGCACCTCATTCCTCTGCTGAATGCGTTTTGTGCTGTGTGCGCTATGAACACAGCATGTTTAAGTACACTGGAAGCTAAAACAAAGGATTCCTCACAACAAGCATCTTACTCCAACACGCAGTGTCTATAAGAGAGGAACGTTTGGCAGAGTAGGCGGCTAACAACACTGCCACTGCCTTTCAAGTTGGAGATAATGACAACGTGACCTGCCAGATGAAGTTAGCGGTTTCAGATGAAAACCTGTCATAACTTGTGTTTATTTTTCTTAACAGACACGCATAAGCCCATGCTGTGTACAGTGGCACTTGAAGCACAGCATCTGCTTTCTGATTTGTACGAGTGCAAACATATTTGTTAAACTCATTCTCCGGTTGATGGACAGCCCAGTGAATCAATACAGACTGCGTTTGCCTGTCATATACATGCATAAATTAATATGCAAAACTACATCTAGAATTACAAACGCCTTCACCGTCATCTTTCTAAGACAGCCTAGAAAGCAGTAATAATTCTACATGTCAAAAATATTCGTAGAGCACAGGTGTCTGCGCACGGTCCTGAGCAGTCTGTGCTAGTCGAGCAGGGAGGCCGGCACACCTGACCTTCAGAGGTCCCTTTCAACTTCAGCCATTCTGAGAACACTTCATCCCTTTTTATATGTAAAAAAGCATCTTATACAATCTGCTGCTTCAATTGAGGTTTTGAAAAAAGTATGAAATATGTTTCATGTAATATCCTTGAACCTTTAAATTCACATAGACAGTGCTAAGTATAAACATTGTGAAGCCTGAAGCGTCACTTTTCTCAGAAAGTTCCCTTGGGAACTTTTAGGGTTGGATTTTATTTTTTAGGTTTCTCTGCTTTAAAATTACCAAGGGGACTTTTTTTTTTTTAAATCGCTTTAGAGTGGTATAAAAGAACTAAAAGTTTTATACCAGTTGATTTACAGGTCTGTTACTATTGAAGACAAGTTTTAAACATGCAGCAACATCTCATCTAAATGGGATTATTCATTCATTTCAAATTAATAAATAATAAAATGTTGTAGCAAATCAAACCAGCAGGCAGTAAGGGGAAAGCGCTTGGCACATACACATTCACATATATCGTCAGTATTACAATATACATGATAAAAATTCCCCTAGGCTACTTTTCTATAAGAAATAAAATTTGTAGAATTACTGGTAATGATTGATGCTGGTGTTTTTGAAGAAACACAGATTTCAGATAGAACAGAGGGTACCATATTTTGAAATTTAAGAAATACTGTATTGTATAGTTAACAGCAAAATAAAACTTCACTTCTTCTCAGTAAGTTTCTTTTAAACTTAGTTTAAGACACGCCTGCTAATGTTTGCCTGAACTTTAGCAGTAAAAATCCACAATAATCTGGTATCTCTAGATCCTACAATCTAGATGCTATTTATTCCACACCTTTAGCACAGACTGAGAAAATGGAAAACATTCGTTTTCACAGTAATAGATTTAGACAAGAAACAATCTGTGTTTTCTACTACATATTGCGATAATGGAAACAACATTCTTACCCATGTATTTTTAATGATATGACCCTACAACTATGAGGCATAGTCACAAAGCACTGAAACATCATTTAGCAGGATGAGAAAGCTGTGACTTATTTTATCTGATCCAGAAATGAGCTGTCAAAAGTTAAATTGTTATGTAATTAATTGTGCGTTTGCTGGCAATTTGTAAACTGTGAATGAAAGACTGTCGTGAAATTGCAAATCATTCACCACTTTCATCTAATACATTTGAGATAATGCTTTGAAGACCACTTTCCCTGAACACAGCGTTAATGAGAAGTTCCTCACTTGAGTAAAATGTCACCTACAGTATAACCAAACAACAAAATTTTCTTTGAAAAAATCTTAAATAGTCATCACTGGATGGTTTCCATAACTGGTATTGAGATAAAGAACTATTCAGGACATTCAGGAACCAATTCACCTCCAGAGCTAGCACTGAAATGGCCAAAGTGGGACTTAGCACAAATTTCAATTAACTGATGTACACGCAAGATCCTGCATAGGTCTCCCTGCCTTTTTATTACTACATGGCTGCACCTACATAGTCTTTGGTTTCTCTTGTTTCTATTCAATGTGGAATGAGAAGCGCTACTGATCACCTTTCAACTTTGTTTCACTCTTCATCCCAAGGACGGTATTCCCCGATTGATTTATTTTGAGATTTGGCATTCCTGTTACTAATAGTCAAGACAACTCTCAAGATACTTTTGTTGGATTTTTTCAGTCAATGTTTGTCATTCCAAAACCTTTACTAGACTGTATTCTTCCTGGAGAAGTGAATATCTGACCACACAGAACAATAAGTGTCAGAAGAAAATAAAATAAAAAAAAGTATCTGTTTCCCCAGTGTCAACCAGGCAGCATAGGATCTGACACTGTGAGGATGGGCTAACGCTGACCTTGAAGTAGTTACTAATGCCAGAACCCAGGACTGCCATTTCCACTCTAGTAGAAGCTTTAAAAACAGAACTCCCTGCCCACCCCACCAAGAAAGAGACTAAAATGACCTTGCTGTTGGGTTTGGTCAGAGCAGAGGCTGGGAGAGGGGCATTTGGGTTTGTTTTTTGGAAGTTGGAAGAAGCAACCTCTAAGCAGCAGCTGAAAAGAAACCATCCCTGGAAAAAAAAAAAATGAAAAAAAAAAAAATCTATTTCAGCCACCCATCACATTAAACAAGCTTGTTTGCACTACGGGCTTCTTGCCAGAATATCCTTTTAGATGTGCATTTCCACTCACCAAGACCTGAGAGCTTGTTTTATAAAGTTATCGTACCCATAAAGCATATACGAAAAGGACAAAGAAAGACAACTGAACCCTGAAATAATTCAAAATGCAACATAAATAAAACTCCAAGCAGTATCTCAATAAATATACATTAGGACACTTAGTACTTGTACAGGTTCCAGGATTAAGTGTTTTATACTACATGTATTGTATCATTCTCTTTACTGCCAATTTTTGATTTTTTTTTTTGATACTTACTACCATAGCGACTGCCAAGAACATTTTTGAAAGCTCATACATTCTGTTAAAACATCAAGAACACCATATTTTCAAAAATGAAAGATTTACTTTAAATGATATCAAATGAAACTATTTTTAAAAAATTGTATCAAATGTTGGGTTTATTCATATCCTATTTTCTACTAAGTAAATGTAGCTTTTATAAAGGAGTTTGGTGATAGGATCACTTGAAGTCCTACATGATAAGGGGTGCGTTCTGGCCCTCGTAGAGCAGCAGGTGCCACAGCAGCATCAACAGTTACCTGCAGCATCAAAGTTTGTCTCTGGGAAATGACATCTGAGGTTCTCCATTACACGTACATTCATTAGGACATTCTCATCATGCAAAACTAAAGCTTCCTGGAAAATATTCTTGAGGATTTAACCTGTTGCAGATTGCAAACATGGAGCGTCCTACAGAAAATAAACCAGCAGCCACCACACAGGAAGCACACATCTTCTATCAGAAGCATTCTTCCTAAATCGCTACTTAGGGTCCGTAACTAACCTTTTCATATCCTTCAAGTTAAAAAAATTTATTAGATATTGAATTGTATTAGAGTGTTAATTCAAGAGTTTAACAGTGTGATTGCCTCAGCTTCTCTTAATTTTTCATAATATAAAAACAAAACGCCTGCTTTTGCAACACAAGTTCTATGAAGAAGGTAGAACTACACTCTGTACCTGCTCTCCTTTACCTCTCTCCTCACTCAATCTCAGGTTTGCTAAGCTAGGAGAACTGAAGACCAACAGAATAGCTGCACTCTCTGCATGGAACGTGAACACAACACCTGAGGAACAAAAGTTCTCATCTCCTACATCAGGTTTGATTTCCTGTATGTTGCTGTCTAATATGGAACAATTAGTTTCTTATTCTCCTTAAAACCCTTTCAGGGAAAGCAGGTTTTTCACCCCTCAAAGATGCAGGCCAGCAATCCTGGTGAGAACAGCTATAGAAAATGCAGTCCACAGAAAAGGCAGCTACTTTTCAGGTTATAAAACAGTCACATGAATAACCTAAGGCAAATATATGCAAATTACTCATAAGGAAAATCTGAATTTACTCTTATAGTTCACAGTTTTCAGTAGAATTCTCAAGCCTTTATTATCTCATACCAAACATGTCATGTTTTTGTCACTTCAGTATTAAGAATCTTTTTGTCCTCAGCAACTTTGCACCTGCTAGTTTCACAAACTATCACCACAGATTTTCTACATCCTCATTAGTAATAGGTAGACCACTCAAGTTACAAGTTAGCTCCTCCCGTACTTAATGCTAAAAGTATTCTTACATTCTGTTGTATCATTGCTGAAAGTTACACGGTAGTGGAATCTTTAATGATAATGTGTTAATTGTGTATTGTTTCAATCTCTCCAAAATATGCATGACACGAAGTAGTTTCTGATTATTGGCCATAAAGTGGAATGTTTGCATGCTTAATATTTTACATTTTGCAGAAGTCAAGGAAGATTGATTTTAAAGAAAAATACAATATTTGTAGATTGCATTAACAAAGGGTCTTTGCCTGTTCGAAGGCTTTATGACAAATGGAAATATAATTGATTAAAGTAAAACATGTTTTTCATTCAAAGTTAAATTCCACAGTCCAGCTGCATTCCAAAGTGTTATGTGCAGTTGGCTCTAGTAATTTATTATTTTTTTTTGTAATACTGTGGCTAAATTAAAGCAGGCAGCAAACATTTAGCTTTTCAATTAGGCAATACTTGTGGCAGGAACACACACAAAAAGAGAAAATACCTTAAAGAAACATTATGCTGGTTTCTTCTTCCATCAGAGTTTCTGTAAAGGGTGTTGCCCAAGACAAATGAAGACAATCAGACCTCTCCTCAAAAGCGTAACATGTTATTGGTTAAGTCCTTTTTCTATTTTAAAAAGGCTACTTGCCAACTTTAAAGTGGCTAAGATTAACCACTCCAACAAAAACAAGAAAAACAAATCTTCCCTTCAAGATATAGTGATGTTACCCATTAGCAAAGCTGCACAATGTACAAGAGATGAAGTACTATATCATGGTCAATTGCTATTAGAAAAACCTAAAAATGAATTGATAGGATAAAAGTACACGCTGACAGTGTGTTTTCAGACATATTTTGAGAGCTTCATGGTGAGACATGTAGCAGCTGCTTTGTATTAAGGCTGAAACTTCTTTCGTTGAAGTTCCCCCCACCCCCCAATACAGATTGTTGAACCACAAATGAGATTTCTCTTTGCAGTTCAAGATTTTTTTTAATTTTATATGCAGATATATACAATTTACTTTTCCCTTCAACCTATGAAAAAATAACATCGAATTTACAAAGGCAGAAATGGTGTATCATCCACACACATCTCCTATTCTTTCTAGCACAGTACATCTTGGTCTCAACAGCAAAGGCTTTGGGCTTGTTTTCACACAAGTCGCTCAGGTGTCTCCAAATGCCTTCACACACTCACAATGAAGGTAGAGAAGACAGGTCTAACCCCATCATTACTTAGTTCCTTCATCACAACTTAAAAATCTCCTAAAACCCCACAGCAAGGCAGCAGTAAGGAAGAGTAAGTGTGATTTAAGACAAGATGCCTGGAGAGCTGTGGCTGTCCTACCCTCCATTATTCTTACTACACCACCTGAATACATAGCAGCTGGTAGGGCACAAGCAGAGACTGCTAACGTTTGTTGCCATCTGAGTTTGATAGACTTGCTCTTTGGTCCAAATTTAGATTAGAGACTTGATGCAGAATACCAAGCAAGTGTTCACCAGCGCTCTGCAGTCGGATGCTTCACAGGCGAGCAGTAGAGGTTAGTTATTTTGCTGGAGTGAGCTTCAGTTTCATTTGAAGGATGTGAACTGATTACCTTAAAACAATTTAACACATTCCGACAATCTTTGGAGAGATTACTCATGGCTCAACATTTAAGAGATATAAAATGCTTTTCTAAAGTCACTTATTTGTATAAAATACAGGCTAGGATTGTTTCGGAGACAAATGAGTGAATCTGTATATTTAGGTAAGTGAGAAAGGCAGAATTACACAATGATAGGGGCTGGAAGGGACCTTGAAAAATCATCTAGTCCAACCCCCCTGCCAGAGCAGGATCACCCAGAGTAGGTCACACAGGAACACATCCAGGTGGGTTTTGAACGTCTCCAGAGAAGGAGACTCCACCACCTCTCTGGACAGCCTGTTCCAGGCTCTGTCACCCTCACTGTGAAAAAGTGTTTCCTTGTGTTTACACAGAACCTCCTCTGCTCCAGTTTGCACCCAGTGCCCCTTGTCCTCTCATTGGACGTCACTGAGAAGAGCCTGGCTCCGTCCTCCTGACACTTGCCCTTAATGGGTGCAAAACTGTAAAAAGTACACATTTGACTTGTGCAAGAGCTCAGAATAAAGTGAGACAGTTCTTTCCATACTTCAATCTCCACTTGACACACTGGCTAGACTCAAGTAACTAAAGGTAAGCAACACATAAATAGAGCAAGATGCAGCTCCACCAACCTTAAAAGACAGAGAATGGCTTGGGTTAATGTGTCAAAAGAGATGGGTAGGAGTAGCTCTTGAAAAACAAAGGGTGTTTAATTTGAGTTTACTATTCAGATTGGAAATGAAAGTGGAACAACTGTTGATTTCTTTCTAACTGCCATAGCAACCCACTCATACTGAAGTTATGTGACTCAGAAGCTGTTTTCTTTAAATGCAGCCATATGGCTTTTAAACCCTTTTGGTTCAATGCCCAGACACAGAATAATTATTTTTTTTATTGTCCTAATAGGCTCTGAATATTCAAACTTTATAATTTTACTCAAATTACTCAAGTTCTCCTTCTACACTTCTCAGGTTCCTGCAAGCCAAGCTCAAAGGGCTTTGCGTTTTACTTTAAATGAAAATGTTAATAGAAATCCACAGCAAAATTCGGGATATATCTGGCATCTTAAAGCAATTTAACATATCCAAATATCCTGTGTATGCAATTATATCAAGAAAATACTTGTTCCTTACTTTTAATTTCCTATTTCATTGCCAAAGGATTAAAAATTCACATTTCTCAAATGAAGCTTTAAGCAATTATCAATAGTTGCAATAAGTATGTATGCTCAAAGGTCTACACTAAGCTTTCATCACAGAAGAGTTCCAAGTCTACCCAGACCAAATCACAGCCATCTTTATCACACCAGGCCTGCTTAAGTGTATGTAATAGTCTCAAAGTGCTTAATAACCCAGCAAAATTACTTAAAATTAAAACCAAATATCATGATAGACGTTCACATCCATTTTCCTTTAAAGTTATTGTCAATTTTAGGAAAATATTTTACATTCAAAGAAAATATAGTATTTTTTGACACTATTAAGGTTTCATTTTCCTAAATTACATTTTGGAAATTATTAGAAAACAGAAACATACAGAATTACACGTCCAAAAGATCAGCTTACAGATGAAGACTGCAATCTTCAATACCTCTCAGCCAGAAACTCAAAGTAGGTTTAGAATCAAGGAAAGCATATTTCACAGCACAAATGCCTTCACATTTGAAAACAAACTCTTTCAAGTTACTGCTTCTACATTTCATTCCAGTACCATTCACTAATATTTCAAGCAACGTAAAATTTTACCATACCTGTTACATTTTAGCCCAATACACACAAAGAAGTTTTCAAACAGATCTGGTTTTCCAACTCAAAGACACTAATGGTAAAACATAAGCTTTTTTTTTTTCCCAAAACAAACAAACAAAACTTTAGAAAACCAACTCACCTTTTCCTACAAAGACAGTTTATATTACATAAAAGCTCCTCAGCAGGTCTGGTGATTAGCTGTAAATTGTTCGGCTCTTGCCCTACAAAAGCGTTTAATGGACTGTGATGTTGGCTTTTAGTATCCACAGAGGCAACATCAAGCCCTGGAAAAGTTTCCTGCAGAACTGCAGCACATAGTTTACATATAATTTCTCTGCCTACAACTGCACCAAGCAAGAATAAACACTGTTACTGCTCCAGCTGCGCTGCTGAACGGGCCTAGCACAGGCTACAGGCACCAGCTGGTGTCCCACCAGTAGTCAGTGACTAGAGTAATGCAGAGCAGATAGCATGCGGCATGAAAAAACACACTACTGTTCCCACTTGAGAGAGTCCATTCAGGTCAAGGAAACCTCAGCTCACCTGTTAACACGCATTTTCTAAAGCTGACCAGACATATCACAAAAAGGAATGCCTACTCACTTCCCCTGAATTTCAATACCTCCAAGTTATCACTCAGACTCTCCCCTTCAACAATTTGATACAACATGTAAGCATCTTTTATCCTAAATATTTATTGAAAAAAAAAATACAAATAGCCTGTTATTACCTCTCATTATCAGCCCTTACGTACAATCTTCAGATCAGAAACAGGCAGTAATGCTTAATTTTTCAAAATCAAAACCCCAAGAAGCTAGACTTTTCTTCTTGCTTGTCTGCGCTCTTGCAGCCGTTATTCACCACCATCAGCAAGATGGGAACGCAACACGGAAAACATTTTTAGCACTGCAACAGAAGCCTTTCTCAATATTGCATGTTCATGGCATTACTAAGCTGTGATACCTGCAAAGTCTCAAATCTCTTCAATAACTACTTCTCCACACCCAGAGAGCCAACAACAGATAACAATGGAAGATTTATTTCAAGACACACTCCAATCACAGAGCACAACAGATTCACGTACCTGGATAATCCCCTAAGACACTGAGACATCATTTTCCAAAGAGCATTTGGCTTTTCAACTGAAGTACTTCAGATTTTGATATTCTGTCAGCAGTTTGTACAAGTTGAGCACTTCACCACACCCCCTCATCTCTCCAACCAGTACTACGCAATATCGAGCAAATCGTAAATTGCGTTAAAAGGTTCTCACTTACCTTGTCCTTGTCCACCGATCCGGTGACTCCACAGCATCAGAACGATCGCTAGGATCCACTGCATCCACCCAGTTACTCTGCCGCTTCCTTGTCTTTCAGCCATCGCATTATTGGTCACTATATA
>VWZK01022039.1:56519-73986 GCA_013396935.1 Baryphthengus martii | reverse complement strand
GCAAATGAATTGTTATTATTCTGATATGGAATTTCTTCAGTTTCTGTTCCATAATTTGAATTGCAATATCTGTCTAGCACATTGATACTCATTTTAAGCATAGCACAACAAATGTAATTTCTGTGTAGTTTATCTGCTATAATTTACGATTTTAAACTTCAGTGAGTTTAGCTAACAATTTCAATATTAGAACTATAAAGGGAGCTTAGAAACTCCACTTTAATCCCTGAGACCTTAGCTCTTATTTAGGAGATCTTGCCTGCTTATCTGTACTTCTTTACATTACTCCTATCCAGCTATACTCTTCCTCTCTTTCAGTCACAGAATCACGGAATTTCTTTAGTTGCGAGAGACCTTCAAGATCACCTAGTTCAAACTTAAATATCTCCCTACATGAAGCCAACATCACACAAGCTTTGCCCTGCAGCTAATGTTTGGGAAAGAGTATTAGTCTGGTGGACATTATTTGCAGGAAACGGAAGAAGGTGAGCAGAGCTACTTTTATAGTGTTTGTTCTGTAGTGCAAAAGTCCTCATTAGTGTCCCTTAATTTTCTTTATCTCTGAGAGATTTCCAAGAACCTTATTTTCTTTTGTGTCTGTGCATGTATACAAAGATAATCTTCAAAATCACAAGGTGAAGTTGAATTATTCCCATCACCATAAAGCATGGCAGAAATTGAGGTGTGTTCCATAAAGGATCATGCTTTGTCTGATTCATCATTTGCATTGAAAAAATTTTCCTCTTGTTTCTATGTGGTATTGCTTCACTGTGAATCTTGCGAAGAACGCATTTCTACATGGCACTGAAGATTGTTGTTATTCAATTAACTCAGTAGCACCTGGGCATAATTAGCAGTTAAAGAAAATTAATGTTTTTTCTCCTCTTGTGACACTCGAGTTCCCTTATCTTACTATCTCTTTGTAAGACATCTACTGTACGAGACTTTTATTCTCATCTTCTCTGGAAACAACTGAAAAGCTGAGAGGAAGAAGTGTAAACACAGATGTTTAATCTCCTTGCTCCGTTCTTATGGATACGTTCTTGCAAAGGATTTGAAAGGTCACATCAGACAACTCAAGAAAGGAAGGGAGCATTGGCTCAGTGTCCCAACTAATACACCTTCACTCAGTAAATCAATGCGGCTTAAATGCTAGTAGTACAAGAATGCATGATAGCCTTGCTCTAGGGCTGGCATATATGCTTAACAAGTC
Organism: Baryphthengus martii; assembly: GCA_013396935.1. Lineage (NCBI taxonomy): Eukaryota > Metazoa > Chordata > Aves > Coraciiformes > Momotidae > Baryphthengus > Baryphthengus martii. Next base: position 72,773 of record VWZK01022039.1, on the reverse strand, counting down.
AGTGCACTTCAAGAACACGCTGCATTGCTCCATAAACTGCTTTGTGATAACATATTGATAAGATATTAAATGCCATATATCAGGAACCCTCATAAAATGTTCTCTGTGTTTATTATGATTGTTACATTAGAAGAGAAGTGATAGAAAGAGCAAGAAGCAAAAGTTTATTCTGCAATCCACACAACACTACACAGAACATGAGGACAATGAACATCTTCTCAGGTAGCTTGTAAGACCCATGTTGAAAAGCCCAGTTTCCTTCACAATGATGATAGTATTGAATTTTCTCCTTATCATTGAGTTTTTCTTTTGTTCTCATTTTGAGAAAGATGAAAAGGTTGGAGGTGGGAAATGACTTTCTAACCGTAAGGTCCCTCAAAAGTGTCACCATTTCAGGAATCCAGAAATTACATAACTAGTTTTTTAAAAGATCTTTTAAGTCAGTTTCCTCATAAACAGTTGTACTGAACTTTGAGTTTTCCACTTGGACCATCACTGCTTAAAACAGCAAGTCCAGCTTCATCACCCATTCATTCTTTGCAAACAAGGTTACCATCAAAAACTCTTTCTGGGCGCATGATTAATAATTAATTTGTCGTAGTGGTGCAGTAGTTCTTCCTTCTGAATGCGCAAAATAGACATAGGATCTGCTAAAACATGTTAGATCATTGCTCCATTACTGATTTTCAATGGCTCAAACTAAATTATAACTATTGCAAGCAATTGCTAGTTATGGTGCATTTCCCTGTCAGGAATACAGCAATGGTTGCATCTCGTGGCGGAACAAGAGGTGTCCCACTGCCATTAATGTTAGCAACTGCTTTCAGGTGTTCAACAGTTCCTCTACCACAGCCTGGTCCTCTAAGGGTCATTTGCCTGCATGGCAGCTGGTCTGAACTGGACTGCTGCTTGACAATGCACACTTGCTTTCTTTACTCAAGCTCCAGAGTGCAGTATTTTGTAGTCATTAGAGGGTTGCAGTTGTTGTGAAGATATGGGATTTAATTAATCACTGTTACCAAAGACCCTTAGTGGCTGTGTATTGAGATACCTCAGAATTGTGGTTCAAAGGGGACTCATTCTTTTGGCATTATTTGTTAGATTTCGAAGAAAATTTGGTATTTCAGAATTCATAAATTTACAACACAATTTAGCATAACCTTGCAAACTTTTATCATTTGGTTTGGCAACTAATGCTTATATGCTCAACCACGTAAGTTTCATCATCAGATCTTTTGATTTTCTTTCAAGAATGAATGAACACATTCTTTTTCAGAATGTGCTTATACAGCACAGATTTGTTGCTCAGAAAGGACATACGATAGCTATAGTAGGGCCAAGAGCCTTGGTGTGATGTAACTTGCTCACTTCTCACATTTCCCTTCTAACAATACGCTACTGGTAGAGTCTATCTGCCTATTCTTTTTGCCATGGTATCTGAGCATTTACAAGGAGACTCCATGTGTTATAAAGACTGCAAGGTCCCTATAGTTGGCAGCAACGGGTGAAAACGACTGCCCATACCCAAAAGAACCAGAGGCTTTCAGATGAATCACAGTCCTCCAAATTACCTGCTTCTTGTGCTGGCCTCAGGAGCATCTGAGTGGTCCTCATGGCAGGAGAGCTCTCCTGTTATCCTGCCCAGGCTACTGCTGCCAGTAGGTTAAAACCAAATTCACTCAGCCGGTCATGTAACAAGAAGGTGAGGTAGAGATTAAAGAAAACTTTGTAGCTCTCTGATATGAGATTGTAGGTTTAGGAGATTGTGTCATGTACCACACACAATGCTTGCATCATTAAAAATTAAATTTCGTAAGTATGATTACTCAGACGTATGACATGACAGTTTACCTACCTGACGATGAGCTACTGTATGCTAGAGAACAATTCCATAAGTAATGCTGCAATATTTTTACAAATTAGACCCAATCTAAATGAGAGAAAGAAATTATAGGACTACAAATGTATTCAGTTAATTGCTGGTCTAAGGAAAAAGAAACAAATAATTGAATATACTTTTATGAGCTTTTCACAGGTATCACAGTACTCAGATATACAGAGGAGGCAAATATGCATAGTATGAAAAAAAAGTCTGTAATATTATTAATTTTTAATTATCTTTTCAGCACAGCGTAAGAACTAAATGCAGAGATTATTGCTGTTCAGTTATCAAAGTTCTGTTCTTTGTGTTTTGTTTTGTTTTCCCCAGGACAGCACGTGCACTACAGCTCAGATCTAAGAGCTATAAAAAGTCTAAATTCATACTATGCCAATGATTTCAATTTGCTGCCCTCAGTTATTTACACCAAAATAAATCATGATCCATTGCTTTTCACTCATGCATATATTTAAACAATGCCCACAAAACCAGCTTAGTACCAGCTCCCTCCCTCATACTCGAGCTTTCAAACTTGGAATATCTCTCCCAAGAGGAAATGTCTCAGGGTGAGTTCCTATAGTGGGTTCCAGGTGACCTGTGCTGACCATTTTTACTGAAGTTTGCATTTTCAAAGAGGGCGATATGAAACAGAAGGAAGGAGAAAGAAAGCTCCTGAAATGACAGTTACTGTAAAAAATGGAGAAAATAATTGAGACAGATGATGAGATTTAGTAGAAATAAACCTCACCATTAAAAATTAACTGAACATTTGCACTTCAGAGTTGCAATATATGGAGGATTTACTCAGCTCTGCATTTCTGCTTCATTATTCTTTGAAAGTGATTAATTTATAACTGTTCTCAGAGATCTTTTATCAGCCACTTATATTCCTTCAGCTGGACTAGTGATGTGGAGGAATAAAATGAAATTCTGTTTAATATATAAGAATGAATCAGTTCAGAACAGCAGGAGAATGCTAACTGCCCTAATGGTTAAATATTTTACATTTGGCAACAAAACCACAACTCAACATATAAAGAATTTAACCTTTATTCCTTATCTGACCATTGAAAAGTGTTTGTGACACAGTGAACTACAGTATATTTGCTGTATATTGTAAATTTAGTTGTTGGTAAATAAACAGAACTCTTTATTTTAGTGGGAAGAGTTTCTTGTTGTCTAGCCAGTTCTCTTTCCCAGATGTCCTGTGGAATTGTCAAAACCATCCATTAGATGGGCTACATTCCTTATAGCTTTAGTCCACTAATAGAACCTTAAGACCAATTAAAGGGTCCCTTTATGGATTTTACCTCCTAAATGATAACTGTGTGTTTGTACTATAACTACAGCAGCAACAGAAAAACTCTGAAAATACTGCTTGCATGCTGTTAGAATTAATTTTAGTAATGCACCTGTTCTTCATATTTTCTTCCAACATAGGCTGCCCTTTTCATATCTCCTATAAAGTTAATGAAGTTGAGCTAAGGAAAGCTGGAAGGAGAAATAGAATTATGGACGTCAAAACACAACCCACAAATACACTGCACATTCATTATTAATATTCCATAAACACTGTATATTCTTTGGCGTGAGAAATTATAGATTAAAGATATTATAAACAGACCAGCAAGCGTACCTTCATGCATGTATGTCTACAAGAAAAGCTTCATGAAGCTTTTGCAGCTCTTTTCATCCTCAAATGATCGTAAGGATTAGGTATATGTTAACACATATGAAAAAAACACAGGTACAGCACACTTTTTCTGCATTTACAATACCTACACTACTGACAAGAAGGTATTTTCGCCAGATTTCATTATTTTGCTATATAAAAAAGTACATGGTCCTGTGACTCTGATTCACAATACACTTAGGCCTTGAGTAGTGAAGCTTGTAAAGTTTCTTTCTGGACTGGGAATCTGCCTCTGCTTTACAGTTTTGGATCTCTTTGTTAGGTGCTATTCTGTACCTTCCAGGACCCTGTATCTCTGAGTGATTTTTGTTGCAAAGCACAATCTAAAGTCCAGTCTGCTGTCATACATTCAGCTCCACTGGACAGTGAGAATGGCCTTTCTGCTGTAGCGCACCTGCCACCATTTTGTGTGCACTGTTTTGAAATGCATCCCAGTTCTTTCCGTGGTTTTAGGTGGAATGCAGTACTCGATACTCCTCTGTTACAAAAGTTTCAGAGGTAGTGTCTTCCAACCAAATTAAGTTACAACTAGCAAGAGTACAGTGAGCTTGAGAGACTTCATTTCTGTTATATTGTATTACTATCCAGTTTGCTCCAATGGTACTTGTTCTTTGACTTGTGAAAGTCCTGTGTATATTTTCCATTTTGTCCTCAGCCTTTCTCAGGAGTTTCAGCTGTGGAGGTCTTACAGCTTTTTCGGTTGTACTCTTTGAAATTTGCCTTATGCTTATTTGCATGTGCTGCTCAGTGATCACACAGAAGAAAGGAGTCCAATATAAGCTGGCACCATTATTTATGTTATTTCTATTGAGTTTTTTTAAGTTGAGCTTTTTAAAAAGACAAATTGCTTATTCCAGAACTTCACTGAAGGTATGGATCTCCAACGTGAAGACAGAGGTCTTTCTGCCTGAATCTGTGCAAGCATGGTGCAAAATATTTGGTTTCTGCTATTTTTCCAAGGTGATTGGTCATGACTGCTTTTGAGCTTCCTTGAATGGTTCCTTGAACTGTTTGAAGCTGCAAATTGAAACAGTGGGAGATTAAATACTTCCTAAAAATGTAGTGACAAGTAAACACTTCTGAAAACACTTGAAAATTCCAAGTCTTATTTTCTCAGTTTACCTGTTGACAGAAAAGATACTGATACGGTAATGAGCAGATATTTGGTTGTGACATCAGAGTAAATCACCTCTTAGTCTCTTTTAGGTGAAAGGTGAATATTTCCTGTAATTACAGATCTTCTCAGCTGCTTGAAATGTCCAAATTGTGTCCAGCGACTCAATTCAAGACCAAAAAGACTTCTACACACACACCTGTAAGGAGCATGTATGCTAATTTACATAGAAAACAAGGCTAATTTAAATATAACTAACCATTAGCAGACAGGATGGTAATTACTGACTGATGAGTGTAAATTTAGGCAGGATTTTACCAATCCTGTAACACAATAAATATTTTGTGGCTTCTTTGTGTCGTATCTGGACTTTGTAGAATTACCACCTAGCACTCGTCTTTGTGCAAACATGAACTGTCTTTGCTCTGTGTGTGTATTGGCATATCGCACACTGGGTAAATGACCTCGCTTTCGGGACAACAGTCTGTGTGGTAGGTGTGGGACTGTCTGACACGCCGCACGCAGAGGGTGGTGATAAATAGCTCTTTTCAAACTGTCAAATGGGGACCTCCAGGGGTTGATATTGGACCAAATGATCTTCCTAAGTGATCTGAATGATGAGATCAAGTGTACCTGAGAAATTTTGCCAATGATACAACACTAAGTGGGGAAGTGGACACTCCAGAAGAAAGAGCATATTTCAGGAAGACCAGGATAGGCTGGAAGAGTGGGATAACAAGAACCCTATGAATTTCAACAAAGACAAATATAAGGTCTGTACCTGGGAAGACACAATCCAGGAGTGCAGCACAAGATGGGAGTTACCCACTTGGGGAGCAGCTCTGTGGAAAGGGACTCAGGGGTCCTGGTGGACAACAAACTCAATGTAAGTGACCAGTGTGTTGCAGTGGCAAACAAAGCCAACAGGATTCTGGGTTGCATCAAGAAGGACATCACAAGCAGAGATAAAGACATCATTACCCCACACTTCTCAGCACTTGTCAGGTTACACCTGGAATGCTGTGTTCAGTTTTGGTCCCTGCTGTACAAAAAAAGATGTGAATAAGGCGGAGAGAGTCCAGAGAAGGGCCACAAAGATGGTCAAAGGACTGGGAAGCTTCACATATAAGGAAAGGCTTCTAGAGCAGGATTTGTTCTGCCTCAAGAGAAGAAGGCTTAGGGGAGACCTTATAATCATGTTCCAGTATTTAAAGAGCGGCTACAAAGATGATGGAGACTCCTTTTTGTAAAGGAGTCATATGGAAAACACAAGGGGCAATGGGTACAAGTTAATCTTGGAGAATCTCCAAACAGACACAGGAGGAAAAAAATTTCACAAGAAGAGCAATCAGCTGAAGGAAGAATGTCCACAGGGAAGAGGTGGATTCCTCAACATTGGACACTTTTAAGATGGACAGGATGCTGGGCCATTTTACCTAGATGGCGATTTTGCCAAGAAAGGTTGGAACAGGTGATCTCAAGAGATCTCTTGAAACCTAGTATTCAATGATTGAAAATACGCTTACAGAGATGATGCACATCTGCCACTCAGATAACCATGATGCAGAGATGGTCGTTTTGTGGATGCTCATGCAGACAACCAGAGACATCCATGCACTCTGGTCATGATCTGGTCTTAAACCCATTCACAGTCCAGCTTTTCACTCTTTACACAACTATGAACAAAGAGGAAAGCACCTTCTCTTGTTGCCACATAAAAACCTCCAAACAGGGCTCACTCAGCACTTTATCCTTCCAGGGTAAACAGGTAACATGGACTATCCAGGGATCTAGACTTGACACATAAATATCGTGTGCGATTGTGACCATTTCAGTTGCCAGCATGTTGCTTTGCAAAGTAGTTACACAAGTATACACCTCGGTATAAACCACAAGGCAGTTTGTCATACAAATGTATTATGATCATGTCAAGGTCTACCCCTTATTGCAGGAAAACATTTCGTGAAGGATTTTTCAGCTTCTTTCTCTCCTTGCATGCAAGTTTTCCTCAGCCAATATAATTATAATATTTTCCATAGCCTTGATTTGCTCTGCTTAAAAAGGTGTATTTTAACAACTTTTTGAAAAAGGAAACTTGAAGATAATTATGTTTAAAATTTATATGTTCTTCAGTTCCAAAATCTATATCCATTTCAAACAAGTGTAAATAAAGGCAGCTTTCCAGGAAACAACCAAATTTTGATTAAAAGCCATATATTAAATTCTGAGACATTCACTGCAACTCAAGAGACACTTCTGACAGCTTTTTAGTGTGCTTCTTTTTCTGTCTACTGACAGATCTGCTACTTACTTTTGGGAGGCAGAGGCAAGGACCCTGATGCACTGCTTCCCACCCACTGTACAAACAGAGATGTGCCACATACTAGGTGGTAGGTGTCCCACTTGCAGGTCCTCTACCACAATGCTTAGACAGAAGAGAACAGATAGTGCAAACTTACTTTTTCCTGAAGTGGTCGCTCTTCCAGGGATTTTTACTGAGTTCCCCTAACCCTTACAGCCAATGCCAAGACCTATCAGGCTGTTAGAGATAAATCAAAGGAGAAAGATTTCGGCTGATTCAGTAACATTTGCAGCCCAGCACAGACTTCCTCTTCTTCCCTGGGAAGGGGGGTTAGGCCAGGTGTGTTTCGCCCACAGGTCACCGGTTAAGTTGCTTAACACACTGAATCTTTCTTTTCTTTTCCCCTGCAGGTGGCTTTAATTGCCACTAACATCTGGACACATCGTTCTCTGTGACACATGTTTAGCTGGAAGTATGAGCTGATTCTGGCAGGTGCCTTGAACATCCTGACCACAGGCACAAAGTCAGATCAGGCATCTCTCGGAGAACATGGAGGTTCCCATCCCTGTTCTTCCTCCTAGGCCCTGCAGTGCTACCACTGACACTCACTCACCCTCACAACAAAAGACATTTTGCAAAGTAAGTTCACTTGCTATATTCATGCTCCCTCTGAGTCAACGGCACTGTCTTTTCAGAACAACAGCATTGCTTTTCTTGTTTTGTGCATGCATGGGAACGTTTTCTTCAGCAGATGTGTCGAAGTGCATGAATATCCTCTTTAACATAGGTCATTCAAAATAACAATGTAGCTTAGACATTTTCTGGGGACAGTAGGCAGCACTTGTTATTAGTAAAACTCTCTGGAGAACACATGGCTCCCCTGTAGTGACCTCACAAGAAGACCTTGAGATAGTATAGTCTGTTTCCCTGCCTTGTCTATTTAGCACACTTCTACACTGGAATTTCAACTCTCTGATCCAAACATTAGCCAGCATTTTCCACAGCAATTGCTTGAACTCTCCTATATATTCAGTTTGGCCCACAAACACTATTTTTGTGGGACCAACTAAAACTGAAAACAATAATAACCTGAAGCATTTCCAAAGGGTTCCTCAAACTGGACAGCAAGTATCTACCATTACCAGGGCAAAGTGGGAAGGATAAACTGTTGGGGAGGGTAAAATATTCAGATGTCTGAAGGAAAAGTCATAACGGAGATTTACTTTGGAAATTGTAGCTTCTCTGCTCATCTGTCCTAACACAAGTGGATATATCATGCTTGTATCTACTACTTTAGCACCAACCAGTTTATAAAACCATAAGCCTGGAATCCTGGCTTGGCCAGAGAAAGCCATGGGTGATTTTGTTTTGTATTCGGTGTAAATATCATCCATATTCCGATGGCCAACATTGATATATGATCCTATATATGCTCCTAATCTACAGAGACTTCTAAAATATGGCTAAAACCAAGGTGAAAATAGCAAACGTTGGGGCAGGGAGGATCTGGAGAAGGGAGGGGAAAAAGGGAGCAAGGATAAGTTGTGGGGTTACAGCACTTTCTGACGAGGTATCTAAAGCACCAGTAGAAGGATGTAGATAGCTTTAAATGAAGCTGTCACATTTCTATTTGTGCATTTTACGTTCATACCACTATGCCTAGGGTGTCCAGTTGAGACTCCTCCTAAGCACCACCTTTATGGTTTTGCTACAAAAGTTGACAAATCCCATACTGCTTCAAAGTGCTTGGAAGTACAGATTGAGTCACTCACCCCTGACTGACATTGAAGGCTGGCAGGAATGGGGATTAGCCACTGCAGAGTGCAGTGTAATATCTACAAAATACCGTATGCCATCACCTTGAACCAGAGATGGTATTCAATGCACTCTCATTGTTCCCTAGTACCTAAGAAGCTGTGTTCACAAATTATATCACACTGATATTAATTTATTTTTCCTTCATTTGTGTTCTGCACTGTGCACTGTAGCAATACCTTAAAAAAAAGAGCAAAATTCCTACCATGATTCATCGTTAAGAGTTGAGATTTTGAAGTTAATTTACTTTCTTCCCATTTTTCCCTGTTTCCCAGTTTTGTCTTAAAGCAGCCTAGATGTGACACCTTGCATAACACGACAGCACTTCTGCTATCAAAACATAAAGGTGTGTAAAAATTTCTACTTCTCTTCCTATAGTTGACTTATGTGGGGAGTCATGTAAATTTTGGATGATTTCTGCACGTAAGAGACTACTAGATACCTTGTGACTGGCAGCTCCGGAAGAGCACTGATTTAAAATAATACCTGGCATGGACATAGCATAATAAAAGTGTATCAATAGTTCTATCTTCAATCCATACACTTATTAGTCATTGAAAAAGCAATGTGCAATTTTACTACTGTAATGCTGAAGATTAAGAGTTTGAATTAGTATGCCTTCCAAAAGACATTGCTATATTATACAGAAATTTTGATTTGGTGTATTACAGTTCAATAATGTCAGCCAAGGCACATATTATGTCTTAAACTCACCAAAAAAATAAAAAATAGAAAAAAATAGAGTAACATCACTGGGAAGATCTGTTGTTTAAGAAACTATGAATCCTACTTAACATTCTCATTCCCACATTAGCTAGCTTGCTTTAAAAATCATCTTAGAAGAACATAAAGAGCTTTGGAATAATGAGTATGAAGAGATATGTGAGAGCTTAATGCTGTTTGATTTTGTTCTGATTTTCAATAACTCTGCAGAGTTACTGCTGAGAGCTACTGCTGAGAACTGAGACAAGATTGTTTCAGCAGAGAGGTTGAGCGTACCAGTGATAAAACTGCTGATCTTTAGAGCAATTTAGTATGTTTTTCTCTTTGAAGAATCCTGATTCCTTTACAAAAGCTATCCCTTTTCACAATGATGTCATCCTTTGAGAGTGTGTTATGAAAGGAAGAGGTCAATCCCTTAAGTAACTCATACAGTTAAAAGTTCTATACAATGTGTTACACCATTCCAGCCAAGGAACCTAGTAACACCCAAGTGATTCTTATCCACCATTTTGGTTAAATTAATGCCTTAAAGGAATGAAAGTAATCCTGCTGGCTATCCCAGAAATGTCAAAGTTGACAGTAAAAAACACAGAAGTTCCATAGTGAATGATTTACATACCCAGCAGTGCAAAAGGTCACACTGACACAGCCAAAATGAAACATTTTTCCCCACAGCTAAATACTGTCATTGATGTAATATTATACATAAAACTCAGATATTTGCATCAGAAGAACAACAGAATATAATATCAGACAATTTAAGTAAATGTTCATAAAGGTAGTTATTTAACATAAGAGAATACTACTTCACAAAGGCTGCAAACAATACATTTCAAATGTGAGCATAATGATTTCATGTGACAAAAGATTAGTTATGCAATTCTTTTTTCCCAATAGATAGAACATCATAATGCTACCTCTTACTATCTTGTCTCATGGAATTTATAATCCTCTGAAAATAAAATCAGTCTTTTTAATTGAAGCTAAAAGCATGTGAGCCCACGTAAAGAGACACAAACAGACAACAAAACTATGTAACACTATGGTTAATTTACATGCAAGGCATGTTCAGACTTTTCATGATGGGGGCAATTGATTTAATTCTGTCTTAAAAGGTGGTAAATGTAATGGGTTTTCTTTGAAAGGCCCTTAATGTTTTAATTAAAATTAATCTGAAGGCTTCTATATAAAAGGTAGCATTCTCTTGAACGGTAACATGCAAGAGTAAAGTATGCCAGGTCCTCAAATGTACATAAAAAAGGATATTTTAAGACTGTGAAAACCTTCTTGTGTACTACTACATTATTTCATGTGAACAGATTTGTCATTTCCTAATAGAAACACATCTAAAAATGTATAATTTTTAACTGGAACCATATTGTAACTGCTAACACACCAATAAAGCCCATCTGCATTTCTGTTTTGAAAAGTGATTGTTTACATGGCCTTCATTATGTTCAGGTCGATATTTCAAAAATCAGCAATGAACTCAAATGATACTATCTTTTCAGCATTTTTCCTTTGCTTCAAAACAGTAATGAAAAATTAAAATCACAAATAGAATCTAAGTTACTGTAGACTGCCTTTGGACAGCTGTGAAAGGAAGTCAACCCCTCTTCTTTTCTACTTCCTCCTGCAATCTTGTCCGGGTTGCCATATTATTCCACTGCAGCCACCATGTATAAGAAATTGATGATTTTTTTTTCTCCTGGGAAAGTCTATAGCCAACCATTTATCTCCCTACTTCTTGCTTTGAGAGAGACTTCACACTGCCACAAAGTCAGTGTGTGAGCTAGTGTGAAAAATGGGCAAATGTGTCCCCACTCCACCTTCCAGTCCTGAAGGTTATCACCACTCCCTTCGGATCAGACACAGCTATTACACAGCTACAGCATAAATCAGGTATGGAAAATCCATCTGGAGAATAAAAAATGAAACAAATCAGAAAAAGTTCTCATCGTATCAGTTAGCATCTCAAGAGAGATGGGCACAGAGGCAGGAACCTGATGACAGAGGAGTACGACTGCCTCTTTCAGCAGCAGCTTATTACTAGATTGGCTTAGCCACAGCTTGAAATTGCATCCTAAGCCTTCCTGCAAAGCTGGGGAGGAAAACGGCTGCACAGTCACCTCTACTTAGAAATGGACAAAGGAAGAGATTAAGACAGATGGGAGGACCCACGGGTGTGCCACAGCTGTGGTTACCTCAAGAGACAGATACGCAGTAGGACTCTGATAGATCAAGGTTAACAGGGAGCTGGTTACAGATGGGTCAGGGTGATTTCAGCAGCTTGCAGTTATGCTTTGTGTGTGGAGAGGTGAAAAGCAGCTGTAGGAAGAGATAAGGAGAAGGCTCAAAAGAGAGAAGATTTGGACAGTTAAATGCAAAATTATGGCTGCAGTTAAGTGCTCATAAGAGCAGGAGTCTAATGACAGAAAGGAAGGGACAGGAGTCTTCTGACCATTAAAATACTGGGAAAGAAGCCACAATAAAACACCAGATAACAGCTCATTTGCATACATGCAAAGAAATTTATATTAGGGTATTCAGGTTGTAATTACGGCATAAACTGAAGACTTTCTGGTAAAGGAGCAGAATTATTACGGTAAATTGCAAGACTCCTAGCCATCCACATCAACACTTCTCTATACTACTTGTACACCCCCTGTCAGCACCAACAGTCATATTGCCAGCTGAGAAGTGCCATGGTCCTGGTGGAGCTGTCTGTACCTCTGCTGTCATGCACAAAAATAAGAAATGCAACTAACATTTTTCTAGAGGCCTCATTTTTCTTACAGGTCACAAGTACAAAACTGAGGGGAAAATCCTAGTGCCAGAGTTTTGGGAAGTGGTTTCTCTATCACGTACCCACAGAGTCAAAAATGGGATTGTGGTGTTTTAAAAATTTAGTATATGTTAAATCTAAAGCCCTAGCAGTTACTTCATCCACTTCAAGAAAAATAAATGGAATATCCAAAGATCTTGTCACATTCTCTAGACTTCTTAAATCACTTTTGGTAGAAACAGAAACCATTTCACCTTGAAATAAGAAGGAAATGTTTTACAGTGAGAACAATCAATCACTGGAACAACCTCCCCAGGGAGATGATGGAGTCCCCAAAGCTGAAGGCTTTCAAGATGCAATTGGACAGGGTGTTGGATAATCTCATCTAGGTTTCCTTTCCCTCAAAAGGTTGGACCGGGTGAGATTTCAACGTCCCTTCCAACATGGGCTATGTGATTCTATGATTCATTTGATATCTGATATGTCAAAGATTAAAAACAAAGGAAAACTAGAGGGACAACAACTCTTGTTCTGAGAGATATCATTACACATTAGAGAACTGCAAAATTTTCCACGACACTTTTGAAAACCTTTCAGTACTTTTAAATTGTCCTGATGAATCTCAACCACTGCGTGTTCTTGACCTTCAGCCTTGTAAAAGTCACACTGCAGTCTCACTAAAGGCAGGTGCAGGAAAGGTAAGGGGGTAATTTCTAAAGGCAGCTTGCAGCAATAAATACTGAATATGCTACCAAAAGAGTGCTACCAAAACACACAAGCATTTATCAATGAAGCTTTCTGATTACATCAGCCCTCCATAGGCCTTAAGGCTTTCCATATGATAAAATTACATTTAACATGAATTGTATTTAAACCTAAGATATAAAATAATATCAAAACCACTGCAAAGCTTATGAAAAAAACTGGCAACTGCAAGCTTTTGTCTCCCAGGCTCTGCAATAACACGACAGTCTCTCTCCCATTCTGCTTGTAAAGGTAACTTTGCTGTGGTTTTGTAGGACACCTGACAGCGATGAAAAAAAGTTAATATTGATTCATTAACTATAATTCACTCCTTTATTGTCAGCAAACAGCAAGACAAATGTTCATTGGGCAAAAACCTAATCTGACTTCAAATAGCAACCTCTGTTTTTTTATTTAAAATGAAATGTTCATTGGGCTACATGTTGAACAGCTGATTTCATGAATCCCTTCAAAGACAATAGTGCTGTTAGTACAAGTTGAGCAGCTTATTTGAAAAATTATTCCTTTTTTGTACTAAAATAAATTATTTAAAATACTTCCTTTTGAAGGGGTGAGCAAGACCAACTGACAATTTAGTTGTGCCTGGTCACATATAGTCTCTTCTCACAAATTCAAAGCACATTAGGACTGTATCTCCTCTCCTCTGAGTAGTCTACATGCTCTGTGACCATCCCTCTGATGATTCTGCAATTACTCGTTCAAAGCAATAAACTATTAATCTTGCCTTCCATTTTCTCCCCATGCCTGTTCATTCTGAAAGCTTACATGTATAGACAGACTTCTCTTGTCTTACTTTGCTTCACTCAAAATTACATCTACTTCTAGTCAAAAGAGACACTTTAGCCTACTCTTAATCTATACCTCTAGCAGAGAATCTCTGCAGAATAGATGCACTTTACTAATTTTGTTCAAGTTATCCTAGCTTGATAGAGAGCAGCCATCTTGTAAGACAACCAGACTGCCTATCAGTACTGCATTCACATTTATGAGGCAAGGAGTGTACCGCTGCAGCACTGACACTGCATTTCACCTTGCAATGATATTTGAGCTTTCTTAGGGAAAGCTCGGAGGGTGATAGTCCAGCTACTGCACTGGTTGCACTTGACCTGAACCTGAACTGAGACTCTGCTTTTTAGCAAGGCAATGCCCTTATGCCAGGAAATACAATCCTGCTTTGCCATGGCTGCGATAACTGTAGGTACAGAAAGAGTTGCAAAACCACCTGTTTCTGTTGTTTATCCTGCTGTGTTGCTTGCCTAAGTGTCTATAATTTCAGTAAATTCTAACTTTAGACATAAATATTTTCTCTTTGTTTTAAATTTAATATCTTAAAATTTCATCCAACTCTTCAGCATAATTGAGAAGGCATATTATTACATTATCTTTGACTGTTTTTCAGTTCCAGTTCAGAAAAACCTGCTCTGCAGGTTTCTTGGTGGACTTGAACTACTGCATTTTTCTGCTCATGAACTTAGGAAAATGTTACAGAGAGAAGGACTCTTCAGTAAGACATGATACAGACTCTATTTTGACAGTTACAATAAGAAACTCTAAAACTGTAAACAAGATATATAAAAAATCAAATGTCTCTGAATTTACTTTTATTTCAGGAGAATTTGATTTCCTGGAAAGAATTTTGACTCTGCAGATACTGTATTTTTCAGTAAAATGCATTTCTTTAAAAATTCTCAAAAAAGCTTTCGTATTTTTTCACTACAAATACCAAAACAATGTCTTCCTTGAAACACGAAAATAGGGATGCAAATCTCATTGTCCCATTCACAGCCTATTCCTGTAATTACAAACAAAACTTGAAACTGATGTCTTTTCAGTCTCATTATTTGAAGCCAACACAAGATCTTCCTAAGGCAAAACCAATTACATCAAAATTATTCTGGCAAATATTTGTCTAACATTCCACAAAGAACGCCGCTTCTTCTCCTCCTTCATTTTGTGAGCCAGTTGTGTGCATTTGGATCCTGTTTGCCTGTTAATTTGTGCATTGTGATGGCTAGAATCTTCATTTTTCTCTAAGTAGAAGCTGAATTTGCCACAGGGTCACATGCCAGTAGGAAATGGGCTTTAAGTAAAACATCAAATAGCCATAATTAAATTGCTGGTGTTGGCAGCATTGTCTTAGCTTGCTGAGAAAAAAAAGCAGGCAAGTTTTTGAGTAGCTGGAGGCTCTTAAGTAGTATTCTGACTCACACAAAGGGAAACCACACAACACTATTTTGAGAGTTTCTCTTTGCACCTTAACCTAATTTGCAAGTCCTAGGGCTCAGCTGATTTTCAGAGGAGTAGTATCATAAATTACTGTCATTGCTGTCCTCACTCATCAAGAAGAACAGACAACATATTTTGAAAATGTCTTACACCACTTCTTCATATGTGTTTGTTTGGAAGGGCTTTGAACACTACAACAGATGTCCTTTAGTACATATGCAAGCTTCACACAAAGCTGTATACTGCTTACCATGAATCACTGAATCTGTGACTGACTGACTGGCTGACTGACTGACTGACTGACTGACTGACTTTAAGGTATAGTTGTAATGCTCTGATGAAAAAGGCTGTATGTTTTTCTGCTAAGACATCCACTGGACATCTGTGGACAGGCCCTCTGTTTTTTCTGTTGTCCTTAGGACCAGAAGTAACCATATAGAAGAAAGTAACCTTTGGACTCATCTAGTGTGACTTTGAAAATGTACTTCCAGAAGAGTACTATCTGTAAAGAAAGTGTCATTTCTTGGGAGTTGGGGACAAAAATCCCAGTAAGGGCAACACAAGACAGAGAGGTTAATTGAATGCACATCCCACAGGACATATGTCAATCTTAAGTAGGTACCTGATAAAACTGCTTTTACATATAAGCATGTTGAAACTCTTCAGTTCTAGTGTGACCATAAATAGTAAACCAGATATGGGCTGGAAGATGTGATGGAGAAATTTATGACAACTAATTACTCAGGCATCCTCTCATCTGCAGACAATCGCTGATTTGGTAGACAGCATTAAACAGAAAATAACTTTGAAGAGATAGTGATCACAACGTCAAGAATGAAAGAACAAGCAAAGCAGGGAAATAGGTTTGCTGCTTCCCTAAGAAAGGAGCAGCAACTGACAGAAAACTGCATCAAGGAAGAAAAGACAGGAAGCAAATTTTGACAAAACAGAG